>CM050528.1:2459188-2614188 GCA_027563665.1 Antrozous pallidus
GCTGTCCCCAGTGGCTGGTTGTGAGATGAAAGTCCAGGAGCTTCTTAGGACCTGGGGGACTCACAGGGTGTGGGTGGGGGTGGGGCTGGTTTCTGGGGAGGCAGGAGACAGGGAGCAGGAGGAGATGGATTAGGGCTGACCCTTTAGTGAACTATGTCAATCCAGGTGGCTGGCAACACAGGGTCCCAGGGCCACCTGTGTCCCCCTCCCCTGTGAAGGGCTGTTCTTTAAAGGGCTGTGGTGACTTTGTCCAAAACAATGCCCCGTGGGACCCTCTCTCTCTCTTCCTGTCTGGATTTTTCTCTCCCACTCCCTTCCTCTCTGAATTCAATAAAAATGCATATGTTTTAATAAGAGTTTCTTCCTTTTCATGGCTGCAGAGTGATGTCCGTGTCCCATCCACACAGGAGGGGCAGAGGCCTCTGTGGTGTCCCCGTGGCCATGGTGCCTGCGGGGCCACGACTTCTGAGAACAGCTGCCGGGTTCTTGCTCCAGAGTTGAGAAGGGTTCAGCAATCTGGAGAAAGGTTGTGCATAGGTTAAGTAAGAGTCCAAAGATGGAAGATCATTTTACCAGGCTTAGGGGTCAGAGGAGCTTTAGCTAAAGGAGCGAAGTTCTCCTTGCTTTTTATTAGCACAACTCGTGGCCTTTTGCATGAAATTGATGCACTGGGGGTGGGTGGTCCTTCAACCCATCTTGCCCCCTCTCACATACTGGGAGCCCTCAAAGGATGTCCAACGGATGGCTCACCCCCAGCCTGCCCAGCCATCACCCTGCTCAGCTCAGGCCTAGCTGCCTGTGACCACCCGGTCCTGGGGTCTGGGTGCTCACCGCCACCTCCATTTCATCTCCACCCATCTCCACCCCTAGGGCCCAGAGCTTGCACCACTTGGCCCCGCCCCTGCACCTGATTGGCTGGTAGCACAGCCAATCAGGAGCGAAGGTATGGTCAAATTTGCATGTTCTCTTTTTTATTATATAGGAGTTTTCTTAAGGCAAGGTGGAGATAATACACTTCACAGGATAGGGTATAGAAGCCTTGTCTGAATGGGGAATAGGCTATGGCTTTTCAGGTGTTTGGCCAACAAGAGGCAGTAACATGTAGATTAAGAAGCCCTGAGCTGTCTGGCAGGAAGCAATCATCCTATTCAGGTTTGGGGGAAATGCTTTTAGCCATTCCAACAGGAGATTACATGTATGAGTCAGTCCTTGTGGAGTCCCCAAGTTCCATCAGGCTTTTGAGGAAACTCCTGCAATTGTGACATGCTGGAACTGGCTTCTGGCACACAGTGTCTGTGAGCACAGTCCTCCCTCTGCAATGGGGGCCCGGAGCACTGCTGCTGGGCTGTGTGGTGAGTGCGGGCCTCAGTCCCCAGAGGCTGTGAGGTGCTTTCCCACAGTCACTGACCCGGTCCCATTCCCGCCGCCCCTGCCCGGCCTCCCCTTCTCCTGCCCCTGCCCAGTGTCCCCTCCTCCCTCCCCTGCGGCACCGGGTCCCTGTGTCACGGGAGCCCCCTGACCCGTGTGGTCGTGTCTCCCTGCGGTTTTCCTGGTGTTTCCCCAGCAGCTGAGGGTGAACGCCCCCCCCCCGAGCTCATGGCCTCCACACACCCTCTTGCTGACGGTCTGCTCAGGGCTCCTGCCTGTGTCCTCATGGGCTGTGATTCTTTGGTGAAATTTCATGATTCCTCCTGTCCTCTCTGCACCCGCCATTCATTTGAAATGGGGTTAACACGCATTATCTTCTCTCTGTGGCCTGTTCCTCTAAAAATATTTGCACACCAAGGAGATTGCTTTAGATGAGTCTCAATGGGCTGATCCAATCTTTCCTGAATCATGCTTCTGATGTCATCAGAAAATTCAGACGTGGTCTTGGGTCTCAGAGATTTCTCTTATTTCTTCCTCAAACAACCAATAACAAGGTTGTCTGAGAGGCACATGTGCAATTTCTCTGCCTCTGGCCCTGGGACCCTGTCCTCTCCCACCCCAGCCTGACCACAGTCTCCACAGGCCCCTCCCAGCCCTGCACCCCGCCCTGTGTGAGTCCTCACCAGAGAGGAGGCCTGAGGGTTGTCCATAAGCCTGGAGAGGAGGAGGCCATGTCTCAGTCTGCCTGTGGACAGGCGCTGGGTCATAGGTCAGAGTTTCTTTTTTAATTTTTTAAAAATATGTTTTGTTCATTTTGAGAGAAAAAGGGAGAGGAAGAAAGAAATGGAAACATCAATGATGAGAGAATCACTGATTAGTAGCCTCCTGCAACCCTACAACTGGGGATCTAGCCCCCAACCTGGGCATAAGCCCTGACCTGGAATCAAACCAGAAACTCCGGGTTCCTGGGCCGATGCTCCAAAATTGGGCCTCACCAGCCGGACAGGACGTTCTCAGTGGACAGCACAGGACACTTGGGAGCCTAGGGCAGACCCTGTGCATGGAGCCCTGGCACAGCCCCTACACTGAGCCCTTTTCTGCTCAGCAGGGAGACTCCCCTGAGCCCAGGAGGAAGGAAGTGGATTTGCATGAGGCCCCGCCCCCCAGGAGTGAACAGCCTTGAAGACCACCCCCCAGCTGAGGGCCCAGAGCAGAGCCTGGCAGCCTCACCATGGCCTGGACCCTCCTGATCCCCCTCCTCACACTCTGCACAGGTGCTGCCCCAGGCTCAGCCCAGAACTCAGGGAGCAGCCTGTCTGTGACCTTCAGCTCAGCTCAGGGGACGCTGTGGGGTGTGGGACTCTGGGAGTGAAACCTTCATGCCCATACTCACGTCCCCTCTCCTCTCCTCTCCTCTCCTCTCCTCTCCTCTCCTCTCCTCTCCTCCCCTCCCCTCCCCTCCCCTCCCCTCCCCTCCCCTCTCCTCTCCTCTCCTCTCTTACAGGTCCTGTGGCCTCTTCACAACCGACTCAGCCCGCAGCAGTGTCTGTGGCCTTGGGACAGACGGCCAGAATCACCTGCCAGGGAGAACTCGTAAAAAAATATTATGCAAACTGGTACCAGCAGAAGCCCGGCCAGGCCCCCATGTTAGTCGTCGCTGGTGATGAAAGCCGGACCTCAGTGATCCCTGAGCGGTTCTCTGGCTCTCACTCAGGGGACACGGACACCCTGACCATCAGCGGGGCCCAGGCCCAGGACGAGGCTGACTATTACTGTTTGGTGTGGGACAATGATGCTAAAGCACACAGTGACACAGGCCGATGGGGAAGTGGGACAGAAACCTCCCTCTGTCACCCTCTCCTCCTCCCCGAGGACTGCACACCCCGCTCTGAGCAGGCTCAGCCCAGGTCCCACTTCTGAGTCCCCCCCCTTCCCCCGCAGCTGCCCCTCCTGAGCCTCAGGCCGCTCTGCAGAGAGAGGGGCAGGCTGGCTCAGGGCCAGTGGGACCGGCTCCCTGGTGTGTCTGGGCCGCAGTGTAATCCCTGAGGGAGGGCCTGAGCCAGGACAGACTGACAGAGTCCTGTGTCCAGGACAACGGCCCTTCAATGTGTCCGCAGTGGTGACTGGGCCACGTTGTGGATGAATCCCGGACCCCCCAGCTCAGTGAGCTCCTAGAGCCCAGGCCCGTGGCAGCCCAGGACTCTGAACGGAGACAATTAGTGAGGGACACACCGTCCACTGCTGCTGGGGCCCCGGGGGGTCACAGCCGGCCCTCGGTGGGAGGCTCCACAGGGGCCGGGACATGCCCTCTCTTTGTCTGTGACTCAGGCCCAGTGCCCGCCTGACGCCAACGTCCCAAGCCCCCCTCTGATCAGGAGGCCCTGGCATCCTCCACTTGTGCCTCAATGTCACCCCTTTGCTGTCCCCGAGGCTGGTCCCTGCTTCCTCCCAGAGGGTCACCTGCAGGAGGGTCTCCCCTCAGAGCGTTTCTGGACCCCAGAGAGCAAACAAGAGTCCAGCGGGCAGAGGGCTGAGAGGACAGAGCTCGGGGGCCCTCTGGGGTCTGCAGAGGCTCCTCACAGCACAGATGAGCCCGGAGAGTATGAGGGGGAAGCTCCGAGGCCGGGAAGGTGCCTCCAAAGACATTAGAGGGCATGTCCCCCACAGCCAGCACCCAGCCCCCCAGTGCGCCCAGCCAGAGGGGACGCCCTGAAGGAGGAAGGGGGCGGACTCCTCGGACAAAATGAGCCCCAGACTAGAGTCTGCCCTGGAGGCTTCTGGGAACGGGGAGGAAGCACAGCCGAGAAAGGAGTGATCTGTGTCCCAGGAGGTTCCCATATCCCAGCCTGAGAACCAGTAACAGGGAGCAGGACAGACATCCTCCTCCCGCAGGAGAGAGCCCCCCTCTGCACACAGCTGCTCTGTCCGGAGCCCTGAAGGAGCTGAGGGCCTCCCTCCTCAATCCTTCACCCCTCACCCCCTTTCTCCCCCACGGTGAGCTCACCACCCCCATCCCCACAGGGCACCCCTCCCCCACAGGGCACCCCTCCCCCACAGGGCACCCCTCCCCCACAGGCACCCATCTCCCCTGGGAAGCTCCGCGTTGTCCATCAGGGTCCTGAGTGGAAATCTGTCCGCAGGGGCTGCTATGACGGGGACAGGGAATGATGCTCGGACTGACCGTCTCCCCGTGTTCCTGCCTCTGCAGCTCCCAGCCCGGTCACCGCCCATTGGCTCCCTCGTCCCCCGGAGCCGCAGGTCCGGGAAGGGGAGGCTGTGCACAGGCCGCACAGCAGTGACCTGACCACAGGCTCCCAGGGGGGATCCCATTGGAGACACCAGAAGGTTCTTGGGGGACAGAGCAGCCTCTGGGGACCCCGGGTATCACCCCCCTGTGACCCCAGCAGGAGGCACACAGGCTGAGTGACGGGTCCTGTCCCCAGAGTCCCTGGTCGTCCCCACAGCCCGTGCCTCTCGCTCTCCCAGCTGGGACACGTCTCCTGTGAAGGGGCAGAGTGTGTTCTCTCCTGTCCTTTTCTTTTTAAACATTTTTACTGATTCCAGAGCGGAAGGGAGAGGGAGAAAGACATCAATGACGAGGGGATCTGGATCAGCTGTGGCCTGCTGGCCCCACGCTGGAGGTCAGGCTGCAACCGGCCATGTGTCCTGACGGGGACCGGACCCGGGACCCCCGGGTTCACAGGGGGACGCTCACCCTGAGCCACCCCACGGGCTCGAGCCTTTTCCAGAGACAGTGACAGACGCACGGAATCTGGAGACCAGTCTGGCCAAAGGATATAACATTTTACACCAGCGTGTCATGTAAACGCCCCATCGGCCAGATGTTAATGACGAGAAGACACAAGCGGTGTCCGGTTTTATACCATGTATTGCCAAACTGGCTTTGTTGACATTATCATTTCACATGAATTAAATGGAAAACATTGACAATTTTACACGACTCTTGCGCTGAGTGTTAAGAACTGGTAAACACTTCAGAGCCCCACCTCTGTGCACAGACGGCCCCCGTTTCAGAGAAAAGCGGGTGCCGACACGGATGTGACCGCTCTCCACCCAGACTCCAGCACGGACACCTGACAGAGAGGAGGACGGGCAGGGGGGCTCAGGAGGCCTGAGACCGGGGAGATCGGGGGTGGGAGAGGGGTCGTGGGGTCTGGTGAGGGGACAGGCAGGGAGACAGTGAAAGGTCAGGCACTGAACTCAGTCCCCTACATTGGAGTCTTGACCCATCATCCCTGTCTAGTCCAGTGGATGGCAAACTGCGGCTCCTGAGCCACATGCGGCTCTTTGGTCCCATCTGTTTTTAGCAAAGGCCAGCTTAGGAGGACCCTAATTAACTTAATAACAAGGTACTTACCTATATTAAGTTTAAAAATTTGGTTCTCAAAAGAAATTTCAGTCGTTGTACTATTGATATTTGGTTCTGTTGACTGATGAGTTTGCCATCCATTGGTCTGGGGGATTCTGGGAAAATCACTTACCTCCCAAGGATGCTCCCTTCTCATTGGCCTGAAGAGAGGCTGGGCCCCAGCAGAGGATGATGTGAGTTCCTGTGATGCTGAGTGAGGGGCCAGGGACACACTCCCCACCTGTCAGCCCCCAGGAAGCTCTCAGAAGCTGTCATGGTGATGAACAAGCTGCACAGGGAGGTGACATTCACCCTGGGGACACCAGGGGGCGCTGTGGGTCCTTATTTGGGGCAGTTAGAGGTCACATAGTCCCCTGGGCTGTGTCAAGTGCAAAGAGCAGGACTGACCTGCTTTGAAGACCCTTCTCTGGGCCAAGCAGCTGTCAGCCATGAAACCCACACCTGCCTCTGCCCTCAGGGGAGGCCCAGCAGGAGGCCCTGGGCTCAGGGCGGGGCCTGAGCTGAGACAGAGCCTGGCTGGGCCCAGAGAACACATTTGCATCCCTGCTCCTCCCCCTGAGCTGCAGGCACAGAGGATAAGACAGGGGCTGCAGGGCCAGTGCCAGCTGGGCAGCCACAGGCAGCGCTCAGGACCCTCCCACCATGGCCTGGCTTCCCTTCGCCCTCCTGCCCCTCGTGGTCTCCACAGGTCAGAGCGGCCACAGCACCTGGGGTCCTGCCCCCCATCCTCCCTCCAAGCTCAGTGCTCGGGGCGCATGCACGTCGGGGTGCATTGGGCATCACTCTGTGTTTTCTGTCTGCAGGTCTCTGAGCATCTGTTGTGCTCACCCAGCCCCCGTCTGCCTCTGCCGCCCCGGGGGCCTCGGAAAAGCTCACCTGCACCCTGAGCCGGGAGCACAGCAACTTCAACTATGTTAACTGGTTTCAGCAGAGACCAGGCCAGGCCCCTCGGTTCCTCTTGTACATTCACAGCGATGGGAGCACCACCAAGGGGGACGGGATCCCCGATCGCTTCTCGGGCTCCAGCTCCGGGGCCGACCGCTACTTGACCATCTCCCCCCTCCAGTCTGAGGACGAGGCTGACTATTCCTGTGGTGTTCCTGATGGCAATTACTCACAGTGACTCAGGCGGGTGGGGAAGCGGGACAGAAACCTCCCCACCGGGCCTGGTGCCCACCCTCACCCGCTGTCTGAGCAGCTGTAGGTCAGGCCTCAGGGTCGGGTGTCCTCCCTGGGCCTGGCCAGACCCCTGCAGCGCTGGGGACTCAGGTTCTCTGTCCTCTCAGGGCTTCATTCATGTGGGTGGAAATGGTGAATTATGAGAGAAAACCTCCCTTTGCAGGCTCCTCCCACAGGTCTGGAGGGGGCACTCCCTGCCCCTCCCCAGGCCCCTGACCCATGACTCTCCTCCTTGCACCCCCTCCTCTCTCCCCTCCTCCTGGTGAGAACAATGACCAGAGGCCGTGCAGGCACCACGTAGGTCCCTGGGAGCAGACAGCATGAGTGTCTTCACCCACAGGCCTGTGGGGACGATGCTGGGGGACATTCCTGCCCACGAGGGAAACACCTGAGATAGAGATGCTAAGGATGGCTCAGTCTCCTGCACCCTCAGTCCTGTGCTCCAACCTGGAGCTCTGGTTAGGGAGGAACCCAGATCTCCAGGTCCCGGCAGAGACTGTGGAAGACAAGGCAGTGAACCCCTTCACTCTGGGTGCAGCATGGACTCCGACAGGGGCCTAGCAGACGGGGCTGAGAAGGAAGCATTGGTCCTCAGGGAGGCAGGACAGAGACCCTGACCCCGTGGGGGACACAGCACATGGCCCAGGAGGGAGGCAAGCCTGTGAGGAGGTCTCAGCAGGACCAGCGTGGAGAAGGGTCTGGCTCCTCCCGCTGTACCAGAGCCTCCACTTGTGGGGCCAAGACTGGCTCCCCTCTGCCCAGGCCTTTCCCAAGGTCAGTGAAGACCATGTCCACTGGGGGGAGGGCATCAGGGCACGGGGGCGGGAGACTGAAGGGGAAATACGGGGTCTCCTTCCCGCTGGAGGAGAGTCCGATGGGGGATCCCCCTCAATTGCCTCACAAGAGGAGCCCAGGGGAGGCGACAGGCTGGCCTTCTGCCTGTTTTTCTGGAATCTGAAATACAGCCCCTTTCACTCTCCACACCACCCAGGCCACAAGGAGCAGCTGTGGCTGAACTTGCCCAGGTCCCTGGGCGCTGAGCTGAGCTGGGGCTGGAGGGAGGCAGTGCTGTCCCCAGGGGATGGTTTTGACATGAAAGTCCAGCAGCTGTTGGGGCCTTGGTGACTCCCAGAGGGTGGCAGGGGAGGAAGGGCTGGTCTCTGGGGAGGCAGGGGACAGGGAACAGGAAGAGCAGAAGTAGATGAATTAGGGCTGACCCTGCAGTGACCTCTGTCAGCCAAGGCGACTGGAGACACAGGCTCCCGAGGCCCCCGTGTCCCCCTCCTCTGTGAAAGGCTTCGCTTTAAAGGGCTGTGGTGACTTTGTCCAAAACTAGCCCCTCTGGGACCCTCTGCCTCTCTCTCCTCTCTCTTTCTCTCTCTCGCACTCTCCCTCTCTGGATTTTTCTCTCCCACTCCTATCCTCTCTGAAATGAATAAAACTCTCATATTTTAAAAAGGCTTCCTTTCTTCTCACTGCGGAATAGTGTTCCCGGTCTGGACAGAGTGATATCTGTGACCCATCCAGGCAGGAAGAAAGACAATTTTGAAAGGCATTGGGGGTCAGTGAAGCTTTAGCTAAATTAGCTAAATTCTCTTATTATCAGGACCCTTGCTTTTTATTAACAAAATATGTCTTAAGGCAAGGTGGAGATATACACTTCACAGGATAGGGTTTAGAAGCCTTGTCCGAATGGGGAATAGCCTATGGCTGCTCAGGTGTTTGGCCAACAGGAAGCAGTAACGTGTAGATTCAGAAGCCCTGAGCTGTCTGGCAGCAAACAGTCATCCTATTCAGGTTTGGGGGAAATGCCTTTAGCCATTCCAACAGGTGATTACACGTGTGACTCAGCCCTTGTGGAGTCCCCAAGTTCCATCAGGCTTTTGAGGAAACTCTTGCAATTGTGACATGCTGGAACTGGCTTCTGGCACACAGTGTCTGTGAGCACAGTCCTCCCTCTGCAATGGGGGCCCGGAGCACAGCTGCTGGGCTGTGTGCTGAGTGCGGGTCTCAGTCCCCAGAGGCTGTGAGGCGCTTTCCCATAGTCACCGACCCGTTCCCACCGCCCCTGCCCGGCCTCCCCTCCTCCTGCCCCTGTACATCCTCCCCTTCTCCCGCCCTGTACATCCTCCCCTTCTCCCGCCCCTGTACATCCTCCCCTTCTCCCGCCCTGTACATCCTCCCCTTCTCCCGCCCCTGTACATCCTCCCCTTCTCCCGCCCTGTACATCCTCCCCTTCTCCCGCCCTGTACATCCTCCCCTTCTCCCGCCCTGTACATCCTCCCCTTCTCCCGCCCCTGTACATCCTCCCCTCCTCCCGCCCCTGTACATCCTCCCCTCCTCCCGGCCCTGCGGCACCGGGTCCCTGTGTCACGGGGGCCCCTGACCCGTGTGGTCGTGTCTCCCTGTGGTTTTCCTGGTGTTTCCCCAGCAGCTGAGGGTGAACGCCCCCCCCTGAGCTCATGGCCTCCACACACCCTCTTCCTGACGGTCTGCTCAGGGCTCCTGCCCGTGTCCTCATGGGCTGTGATTCTTTGGTGAAATTTCATGCTTCCTCCTGTCCTCTCTGCACCCACCATTCATTGGAAACGTGGTTAACACACAGTTCTCTCTGTGGCCTGTTCCTCTAAAAATATTTGCACACCAAGGAGATTGCTTTAGGTGAGTCTCAACGGGCTGATCCAATCTTTCCTGAATCATGTTTCTGATGTCATCAGAGAATTCTGGCCTGCCCTTGGGTCTCAGAGATTTCTCTTATTTCTTCCTCAAACAACCAATAACCAGGTCACCTGAGAGGCACATGAGCAATTTCTCTGCCTCTGGCCCTGGGACCCTGTCCTCTCCCACAACAGCCTGACACTGTCCCCACAGGCTCCTCCCAGCCCCGCACCCCGTCCTATGTGAGTCCTCAGCAAAGAGGAGGCCTGAGGGTTCTGCACAGCCCCAGAAAGAGGCCAATGTGCTGGGTCAGGGGTCAGAACTATCTCTTTTTTAAAAATATGTTTTCATTCGTTTCAAAAATCGTAGGAAGAGGGAGAGAGAGAAACCTCAAAGATAAGCGAATTACGGGTCACTTGCCTACAGCACGTCTCCTAATGGGGATCGAGAGGGAGCCTGGGCAAGCCCTGTGCCCAGAGCCCTGGCACAGCCCCTACACTGAGCCCTTTTCTGTTCGGCAGGGAGACTCCCCTGAGCCCAGGAGGAAGGAAGTGGATTTGCATGAGGCCCCGCCCCCCAGGAGTGAAGAGCCTTGAAGACCACCCCCCAGCTGAGGGCCCAGAGCAGAGCCTGGCAGCCTCACCATGGCCTGGACCCTCCTGCTCCCCCTGCTCACACTCTGCACAGGTGCTGCCCCAGGCTCAGCCCAGAACCCAGGGAGCAGCATGGCCATGACCTTCAGATCCGCTGAGGGGACAGGGTGGGTTGTGGGCCTCTGGGACTGAGACCCTCATGCCCACACTGACCTGTCCTCTCCTCTCCTCTCCTCTCCTCTCATCTCCTCCCCTCTCCTCTCCTCTCCTCTCCTCTCCTCTCCTCTCTTACAGGTCCTGTGGCCTCTTCACAACCAACTCAGCCCGCTGCAGTGTCTGTGGCCTTGGGACAGACGGCCAGAATCACCTGCCAGGGAGAACTCGTAAAAAAATATTATCCTAGATGGTTCCAGCAGAAGCCAGGCCAGGCCCCCATGCTGCTCATCTATGCTGACACAAATAGGACCTCAACGATCCCAGAGCGATTCTCTAGTTCTTGGTCAGTGGACACGGACACCCTGACCATCAGCGGGGCCCAGGCCCAGGACGAGGTTGACTATTACTGTTTGGTGTGGGACAACGATGCTAAAGTGCACAGTGACACAGGCCGATGGGGAAGTGGGACAGAAACCTCCCTCTGTCACCCTCTCCTCCTCCCCGAGGACTGCACACCCCGCTCTGAGCAGGCTCAGCCCAGGTCCCACTTCTGAGCCCCCCCCTTCCCTCGCCCCAGCTGCCCCTCCTGAGCCTCAGGCCGCTCTGCAGAGAGAGGGACAGGCTGGCTCAGGGCCGGTGGGACTGGCTCCCTGGTGTGTCTGGGCCGCAGTGTAATCCCTGAGGGAGGGCCTGAGCCAGGACAGACTGACAGAGTCCTGTGTCCAGAACAACAGCCCTTGAATGCATCTGCAGTGGTGACTGGGCCACGTTGTGGATGAATCCTGGACCCCCAGCTCAGTGAGCTCCTAGAGCCCAGCCCTGTGTCAGCCCAGGACTCTGAACGGATACAATTAGTGAGGGACGTAATGTCCACTGCTGCTGGGGCCCCGGGGGGTCACAGCCGGCCCTCGGTGGGAGGCTCCACAGGGGCCGGGACATGCCCTCTCTGTAACTGTGACTCAGGCCCAGTGCCCGCCTGACGCCAAAGCCCCAAACCCCCCTCCGATCAGGAGGCCCTGGCAGCCTCCAGTTGTGCCTCAATGTCACCCCTTTGCTGTCCCCGAGTCTGGTCCCCGCTTCATCCCAGAGGGTCACCTGCAGGAGGGTCTCCCCTCAGAGCGTTTCTGGGCCCCAGAGAGCAAACAAGAGTCCAGCGGGCAGAGGGCTGAGAGGACAGAGCTCGGGGGGCCTCTGGGGTCTGCAGAGGCTCCTCACAGCACAGATGAGCCCGGAGAGTATGAGGGGGAAGCCCCGAGGCCGGGAAGGTACCTCCAAAGACATTAGAGGGCGCGACCCCACAGCCAGCACCCAGCCCCGCAGTGCGCCCAGCCAGAGGGGACGCCCTGAGGGAGGCAGGGGGCGGACTCCTCAGAAGAGCTCTGGCTCCGTGGGGACAAAATGAGCCCCAGACTAGAGTCTGCCCTGGAGGCTTCTGGGAACGGGGAGGAAGCACAGCCGAGAAAGGAGTGATCTGTGTCCCAGGAGGTTCCCATATCCCAGCCTGAGAACCAGTAACAGGGAGCAGGACAGACATCCTCCTCCCGCAGGAGAGAGCCCCCCTCTGCCCACAACTGCTCTGTCCGGGAACCCTGAAGGAGCTGAGGGCCTCCCTGCTCAATCCCTCCCCCCTCACCCCCTTTCTCCCCCACGGTGAGCTCACCACCCCCATCCCCACAGGGCACCCCTCCCCCACAGGGCACCCGTCCCCCACAGGACACCCTTCCACCACAGGAAACCCCTCCCCAACAGGACACCCCTCCCCCACAGGCACCCATCTAGCCTGGGTAGCTCCGCGTTGTCCATCAGGGTCCTGAGTGGAAGTCTGTCCGCAGGGGCCGCCATGACGGGGACAGGGAGTGATGCTCGGACTGACCGTCTCCCCGTGTTCCTGCCTCTGCAGCTCCCAGCCCGGTCACCGCCCATTGGCTCCCTCGTCCCCCGGAGACGCAGGTCCGGGAGGGGGAGGCTGTGCACAGGCTGCACAGCAGTGACCTGACCACAGGCTCCCAGGGGGGATCCCATTGGAGACCCCAGAAGGTTCTTGGGGGACAGAGCAGCCTCTGGGGACCCTGGGTATCACCCCCTGTGACCCCAGCAGGAGGCACACAGGCTGAGTGACCGGTCCTGTCCCCAGAGTCCCTGGTCGTCCCCACAGCCCGTACCTCTCGCTCTCCCAGCTGGGACGCGTCTCCTGTGAAGGGCCAGAGCGTGTTCTCTCCTTTTCTTTTTAAACATTTTTACTGATTCCAGAGCGGAAGGGAGAGGGAGAGAGACATCAATGACGAGGGGATCTGGATCAGCTGCGGCCTGCTGGCCCCACACTGGGGGTCAGGCTGCAACCGGCCATGTGTCCTGATGGGGACCGGACCTGGCACCCCCGGGTTCACAGGGGGACGCTCACCCCTGAGCCACCCCACGGGCTCGCGCCTTTTCCAGAGACAGTGACAGACACACGGAATCTGGAGACCAGTCTGGCCAAAGGATATAACATTTTACACCAGCGTGTCATGTAAACGCCCCATCGGCCAGATGTTAATAAGGAGAAGACACAAGCGGTGTCGGTTTTTATACCATGTATTGCTAAACTGGCTTTGTTGACATTATGATTTCACATGAATTAAATGGAAAACATTGGTAATTTTACACGACTCTTGCGCTGAGTGTTCAGAACTGCTAAATACTTCAGAGCCCCACCTCTGTGCGCAGACGGCCCCCGTTTCAGAGAAAAGCAGGTGCCGACGCGGATGTGAGCGCTCTCCACCCAGACTCCGGAGCACGGACACCTGACAGAGAGGAGGACCGGCAGGGGGGCTCAGGAGGCCTGGGGTCGGGGAGATGGGAGGTGGGAGAGGGGTCGTGGGGTCTGGTAAGGGGCAGGGCAGGGAGACAGTGAAAGGTCAGGCACAGAGGAGAGTCCCCTACATTGGAGTCTTGACCCATCATCCTTGTCTAGTCCAGTGGATGGCAAACTGCGGCTCCTGAGCCACATGCGGCTCTTTGGTCCCATCTGTTTTTAGCAAAGGCCAGCTTAGGAGGACCCTAATTAAGTTAATAACAATGTACTTACCTATATTAAGTTTAAAAATTTGGCTCTCAAAAGAAATTTCAGTCGTTGTACTATTGATATTTGGCTCTGTTGACTGATGAGTTTGCAGTCCATTGGTCTGGGGGATTCTGGGAAAATCACTAACCTCCCAAGGATGCTCCCTTCTCATTGGCCTGAAGAGAGGCTGGGCCCCAACAGAGGATGATGTGGGTTCCGGTGATGCTGAGTGAGGGGCCAGGGACATACTCCCCACCTGTCAGCCCCCAAGAAGCTCTCAGAAGCTGTCATGGTGATGAACCAGCTGCACAGGGAGGTGACATTCACCCTGGGGACACCAGGGGGTGCTGTGGGCCCTGATTTGGGGCCTTTAGATGTGAGAGTCCCCTGGGCAGTGTCAAGTGCAAAGAGCAGGACTGAGCTGCTTTGAAGACCCTTCTGTGGGCCAACCAGCTGTCAGCCATGAAACCCACACCTGCCTCTGCCCTCAGGGGAGGCCCAGCAGGAGGCCCTGGGCTCAGGGCGGGTCCAGAGAACACATTTGCATCCCTGCTCCTCCTCCTGAGCTGTGGGCACAGAGGATAAGACAGGGGCTGCAGGGCCAGTGCCAGCTGGGCACCACAGGCAGCGCTCAGGACCCTCCCACCATGGCCTGGCTTCCCTTCGCCCTCCTGCCCCTCGTGGTCTCCACAGGTCAGAGCGGCCACAGCACCTGGGGTGCTGCCCCCCATCCTCCCTCCAAGCTCAGTGCTCGGGGCGCCTGCACATCGGGGTGCATTGGGCATCGCTCTGTGTTTTCTGTCCACAGGTCTCTGTGCTCCTGTTGTGCTCACCCAGCCCCCATCTGCCTCTGCCGCCCCGGGGGCCTCGGCCAAGCTCACCTGCACCCTGAGCCGGGAGCACAGCCACTACAACTATGTTCGCTGGTTTCAGCAGAGAGCAGGCCAGGCACCTCGGTTCCTCATGTACATTCACAGCAACGGGAGCACCACCCACATCCCTGCAAACATCCCGGATCGCTTCTCGGGCTCCAGCTCCGGGGCCGACCGCTACTTGACCATCTCCCCCCTCCAGTCTGAGGACGAGGCTGACTATTACTGTAATGTGGGCTATAACACTGGTGGCAAATTTGGGGGGTTGCACAGTGACACAGACAAAGGGGAAGTGGGGCTAAAACCTCCCTCCCTCTTTCAGCTCCTCCCCGGGCACTCGGGGAACCTGCTCCCTGGCCCTCTCCAGGATGCTGAGACGCTGACTCTTTCCTGTCAAAACCCATCACCTTCTCCTTGTCTGCAAGGCACCACAGGGAGATGCCAAGGGGGCCATAACTGAGGTTTTTGTGCCTACACTTACATTCTGACACCCCCCTCGTCTGTGGTCAGGAGCTGGGACCCACCACACCAGACCCCACAGACCAGACCTCTGAGGGCAGTCGAGGCTGCACTGACCAGCTTCCCAGGAGGCACTGGGCCTGGGCTCCCCTCCTGTGATCTGCTCAGGGAAGGAACAGAGTCCTCGGGGTGCAGAGGTGACCTTGGACGTGGTCTGTTGCAGGGGCTTCTCCGTGGAGGGAGGCAGGGCCCTGGCAAGACGGAGCTGAGCAGGAAGCATTGGTTCTCAGGGAGGCAGGACAGAGACCCTGAATGGGTGGGGGCACAGTGTGGGGCCCAGGAGGGACACAGGTGCTTGTGAGGGGTCTGAGCAGGACCAGCATGGAACAGGGCTTGGCTCCTCCGGCTGCACCAGAGCCTCTGATTGTGGAGCCAGAAAAGGCTCACAAGCCTCTGTCCCAGGGCTTTGAGAGACAGGGCAGGACCCGGCCCCTGAGGATGGACAGGGAGGGGGCGGAACAGGACGAGCAAGAGGAGATGGATCAGGGCTGACCCCGCACTGACCTCTGTCAGCCCCAGAGACTGGAGCCACAGGGTCCCAGGGCCTCCTGGTCCATCCTCCCTGTGAAGGGCTGTTCTCTAAAGGGCTGTGGAGACTTAGTCCCTAAGAAGAATCTGGGCCCCTCTACCTGGCGGGTCCCCACCGCTCACCCTGCAGGGAGGGGCCAGGAGGACGGTCAGGGATTCAATGGAACCCCAATTTGGGCCGCACTCACCCAGGGCCTCCCGGAGCCTGGCTGTCCACAACGTGGGAGGGTCTCCAGTGGCCCCGATGGACAGACAGAGGGACGCCCTGAGCCAGTGAGGACGGCGAGGGAAGGGGCTGAGGCAGGCGGTCCCTGCTGTGCTGAGAGGGGCGCCCGCCGATGAGGGCCCCGCCCGCACCCGTCCCGGTCACAGGGCGACACGGGCCGGAGAGGCCGTCGGGACCCTCTGCTGTGGCCACGGGGCGACAGGGTCCGGCTCCGGGCATCACGTCGGCCCTGGTGGGAAAGGGAGGGAGGAACCGGGGGGAGAACTGACCCTTTCTCTGTCTGTCTCTCACCTGCGGCTTTGGCTTCAGAGGGGCCCCATGATTCCGAGACCAGACGTCAAGTTTGCATCAAAAGTTCTAGGTTTCCATCAATTACACCCAATAAAGCTGTTTCAGAAACAAAATAGCCCAAACGGTGGGGCTCCGTGGTTGAGTGTTGACCTATGAACCAGGAGGTCAGGGTTCAATACCTGTCAGGGGCACACACCTGGGTTGGGGACTGGGTCCCCAGTAGGGGGCGTGCAGGAGGCAGCTGATCAATGATTCTCTCTCACGGTTAATGTTTCTTTCTCTCTTCCACTGCCTTCTTCTCTGAAATCAATAAAAACAATAAATAAATAAACAGGGAAAATAAAAGCTTGGGTGGCAGGTGGTCTTCGGAGAGTCTCTGGCTGAAGGAGACAACCTGCCCAGGAGGGGAGGTGGGGCTGAAGTGGCTGACAGTGACAGGGAGGCGGGGCCAGAGTGAGGGCGACCTGAGGTGGTCCCCCACCATGCTCCCTCTGCTTCCCTCTCTCTCTCTCTCTCTCTCTCTCCATTTAATTCTTCCATTTATCTGTACCTTATGCTCTTAACTATTGTTTTCCATTAACTCTTTAATTTTTACTGTTTTCCTCTTATTAGCATGTGTGTGTGTGTGTGTGTGTGTGTGAGTGTGTGTGTCTGTGTCTGTGTGTGTGTGTGAGTGTGTGTGTGTGTGTGTGTGTGTGTGTCTGTGTGTGAGTGTATGTGTCTGTGTGTGTGTGTCTGTGTGTGTGTGTGAGTGTGTGTGCGTGTGTGTGTGTGTGTGTGTGAGTGTGTGTGTGTCTGTGTGTGTGTGTGAGTGTGTGTGCGTGTGTGTGAGTGTGTTTGTGAGTGTGTGTGTGTGTGTGAGTGTGTGTGTGTGTGTCTGTGTGAGTGTGTGTGTGTGTCTGTGTGTGTGTGTGTGAGTATGTGTGTGAGTGTGTGTGTGTGTCTGTGTGTGTGTGTGAGTGTGTGTGTGTGTCTGTGTGTGTTTGGTTCTAGGGGATTTTATCCCACGTGTGGCTTCATGGATCCACAACAGCATGAAGACACAACAACTTTCAATCCCCTCAAGAATCTCCACATTTTACCTTCATAATGGCACCCTCCTCTCCTTCAAGGTCCCTTCCCCGCCCTCAACTCCTGGCTCCACTGGTTGGGTCTTCATGTCTAAAAGGCCTCACTCCAGAAATGACCTGCAGGATCAGAGACAGAGTCCCGGGGGTGTAGCCTCTGAGGTGGCATTTTCACCTCCCCCATCCCTGTAGATGCCTCCCAGCTGTCCCCGCTCTGAGCTCCTTCCTTTTCGTGGCCCAGTCGTAGTCCATGGACCTGGTGGACCAGAGTCTGTGACCCTCCACCCAGCAAGGGCATCTCCTTGTGCTCTTGGACGTCATGCCCAGGGGTGCGAGAACACCCCCCTGCCCTTTCTCTGTGACGTACGTTGTCACTTCTCTGAAGGAAAAGCCCAGTGTTCCTTGGGGTTTGTGGCAGTGACAAGTGCAGTGCTCTCAGCAGCTGTCCACTCTCTCCCGACTGTCTGTCCATTTCCCATGAGCACCCGCGTGAGTGACCCGGTTCTCCACACCCTCCCCCACAGTGGGGTCACCCCTTCTTTCACTTTAGAGAATCTGAGAAGCGGGACCTGAGATCTCACGGTATTTTATTGGCATTTCTCTAACGGCCAAGGATGAGCATCTTTTTCTGAGCTTGTTGCCATCAATATACCCTCTTCACTACATGGTTCTTCTTGACAACTACCCACATTCTAAGTGGATCCTAGCAGTGTTCTTGGTGCTTCCTGCCTAGATTTGAGGGGGTCTTTTTAATATTCTGACCTCGAGGTGTCCCCTGGATAGTTTGCAAAAGTTTTCTCTTTGTTACTCATTTTCTTATCCTCTTTCAACAGTTTTTTTTTTTTAAAAAAAAAGCAAAATATTCATTCTGTGAGGTTCAATGCTATTGATCTTTCATGGAATCATCCATCTGGTATTATGACAGCTGTGTTGTTGTTTCTTTGCCTCAGTAGATCCCAAAATTCTTCCTATTTTTTTGAATCTAAAAAAAGGTGACCCGAGAGGCCCCTGACCAACCTCACTGGGTCTGAGCATGGAGCCTGCCTCTCACAGGGCAGCAGGACCACTGGCCACTGTCCCAATGAGCTCGACCCACCCACGTGGGTGATCTGATCATCAGAGAGGAAGACCCAGGGTTCTCCAAGAGCCCATAGAGGAGGTCAAGGGTCAGCCTGAGGTGTGTATGTGCAGAGGCTGGGTCAGGGGTCAGCACTGTGTCCTTCAGCACCACGGAGAGGTCCAGGGAACCTGGTCTAGGCTGGGAAGGAGGCTCCTATTTGAACTCCATCAGCCCAGCTGTTCCTGTCCAGCTGGACCCGGTCCAGGAGGCCCCCCAGGGAGGAGGCGATTTGCATGAGGAGCCCCTGCAGAGCATAAGAGAGGTCCAGAGGCCACAGGCCCAGCTGCGGGCTCAGAGGCTGAACTCAGGGTGTCTCCACCATGGCCTGGACCCCTCTCCTGCTCCCCCTGCTCACTCTCTGCACAGGTGCTGCCCTCCAGAACCTGAGCTGGACCTGTTCCAACCCCGAGCTCCTCCAGACACAGCCTCGGGGTGGAACCTATGGGTAATGGGGCCTTAACCTGCACCCCCTCTCCTCTCTTACAGGCTCTGTGGCCTCCTATGAGCTCACACAGCCGCCCTCAGTGTCAGTGAACCTGGGACAGACGGCCAGGCTCACGTGTGGAGGAAACAGCATTGAGAGTAAACTTGTCCACTGGTACCAGCAGAAGCCGGGCCAGGTCCCTGTGCGGGTCATCTACGGTAACAGGAACCGGCCCTCAGGGATCCCTGACCGGTTCTCAGGCTCCAACTCGGGGAACACGGCCACCCTGACCATCAGTGGGGCCCAGGCCCAGGACGAGACTACGTATTACTGTCAGGTCTGGGAAAGTGGTGATGTGCACAGTGACTCAGGCGGGTGGGGAAGTGGGACAGAAACCTGCCTGCTGGGCCTGGTGCTCACCTCACCCGCTGTCTGAGCAGCTGTAGGTCAGGCCTCAGGGTCGGCTGTCCTTCTGGGTCCGCTCCCAGGGGCTGGGAGCCTCAGCAGCTTCTCGGTGCCCTCAGGTCCCCCGTATCCAGCTGAAAAGTGTACGGGGGTTCATGTCTGAGTTTGGACACTGTTGTGTCTGAGTTTGTTGTCAGACACTGGTGGCTCCAGAGGTTTCCCCCCTGTACACACCCCCGCCCCCCTCCCCGGGCTGAGCCTGGGATAGTCCTAGTGCCCCTCCAGGTTCTGCCCCTTCCATCTCTCCTCTCAGAAATGGTGAGAAGTTCCAGGAGGCCGGAAGGAGGTGCTCAGCTCCCGAAACCCACTTACGAAGAGAGTAACATTTAAAGTGATGTTTTTTGAATCGAAATTAACCCAAAAATCATTCCATGAGCCCTGGCCGTTTTGGCTCAGTGGATAGAGTGTCAGCCTGCGGACCTAAGGGTCCTGGGTTTGATTCCTGGTCAGGGCACATGCCGGGTTGCAGGCTTGACCCCTGGTAGGGATTGTGCAGGAAGCAGCCAATGGATGATTCTCTCATCATTGATGTTTCTCTCTCTCTCTCTCTCTCTCTCTCTCTCTCTCTCTCTCTCTCTCCCTCCCTCTCTGAAATCAATAAAAATATATTTAAAAATACGTATTCCATGATGAATAAACATACAAACTGTGGAGGAAAATCAGGATCCCTTCCTAAACAGGCACAACTCGCCTCACTTGCCTCCTCAACACCCGTTCCCAGTTCCAGGGGTGAGGTGGGTGCTGGGGTCCTGGATCCCCCTCCCAGCCCCTCCAGTGGTGCCTCACCTACTCCTGGAGCTCCAGCCCTTGAGTGGGGGAGGGGGGGGTCTCACCTTCTTCTTCTGCTGGTCTCTGCTGCCCCCTGCTGAAATATCTTCTTCCTAGAGAGTTAGAGGTTCAAGCACTGACATTTCCCAAAGCCCGAGTTCCAGGCTGGCCCCACCCCATGTTGCTCATAGTTTATTACTTACATACCCAGACTATAAGCATCATCAAGAATGTTCAAAACAGGTGCATCCTCTCAGGTCTCGCTGGTCCCAGGACATGGTCTTCACACCAGGTTGCTGTGTCTTAGGAAAGAAACTCTCCCTCTCTCTGCCTGTTTCTCATCAGCAGAAGCTGGAGGACTCCCACCAGGTTGGGGAGTCCCTGTTCTCTAGGGAATCAGCGGTATTCTTCTCCATTTGCTGCACTCCCAGGGTCTCCCAAAGAGCCAGGGTCTTCTCTGTCACCTCCTGGGGTCCCCTCAGAGGGACTCAGAGATTTCAGAACCGTTGTCATGTCCCTAGATAGACCCTGTGACACCCTCTCCCCGACCCCCACGGGAAAGACAATGACATTCCCAAGGTGAGATGAGAGGGACCAGTGGCTTGAGTTTGGGAATGCAGGGGAGTGGAGAGCTGGGGAGACCTGGGCCAGGAAGAGGAGCCCACAGCCTCAGGCAGGTTCTCTGCAGCCTGTGAGGTGGAGGATGGGCAGGAGACTAGGGAGGGGGTGGAGAGCAGGCTTGGGTGGGCCAGAGCTGCAGCTGTACCCGCTGGGAAGACCCAACCCATCCCTCGAGCGCCCCCAGGGTCCAGGCAGACCCGGATTTCCGGTTTCCGATTGCAGCCACCACAGGAGGATGTGGTCTGTGATGTCTGCCCAGGGGTCATGGCAGGTGCAAGGGTGGGGGAGGGGGCAGCTGGGGATGTTGCATTTAGGGACAGTCCCTTCGTCTCCCCAAACCCAGGGCTGTTCCCAGGGCAGCCACACCTTCTGGGCCCTAGGTGATGGGAAGGGAGCAATTCCAGTGGAACCTCTGGTCCCCAAGGTACCAGGAGCCTGAGGTCAGAGGCTGGAGTGAGCCAAGCACCAAAATGGGGAGGAGCTGCACTAAATGGGAGGGGGGCAGGGAGCAAGCACCCACACCCTGTCACTGTTCGGTGCCTTGACCATCTCCAAGACGAGGGGAGGGAATGTTGGGCAATCCAGCCCTCGGCGCCGAACCTCATCCCCCAGAGCCGTGTTCGGGGAGTGGGAAGATCCAGCCTGGGATTCCTTGAAAGCTGTTCTGGTGAGTTTGGTCAAACCATTAAGCCCTCATCACCAACAATTTCACTTCTTTCTTCCTATCCGTTATTGACCTTGTCTAGAGCAGTAGAGGATCTGAGAATTTTGGCTCTACTTGCAGGCTGAGAAGCAAGCCTTCCATAGATTCCCGGTTGCTGGCAGGAGACATAAGACCCCTGGGTCAGAGACAAAGGCCACTTTGTTGCTCATAGTTTATCACTTACGTACCCAGAGTATGAGCATCATCAAGAATATTAGTTGGAATATCAGCGTCCTACATCAGTTCTCTGAGCCTCCACCCCAAGGTGATGTAAAAAGGGCCAGTGACAGCTGCACATCCAAGCTTGAGGACCCCAAATTTTTCATACCGGCCAATAAGCACATGTTGCTTCAGAGGAAGACACCCTCTCTACAAGCGTCCTTGAAAAGATGGTCCAACACAAGGGCAATCAGTGCCTTTGCTCATGAGACATGCAGACCCAAAGAGACCCTCAGACAGTGGTCTCCCAGCCACCATTGTCCGTACCAACAAACTGAAGTCCCCGGCTATGTGTTACCACTTCCCATGGAAACATCTGGATTGACTTTCAACAAGGGCAGCAGGAGAGATCATGAGTATCTGACTCAAAACATGAGCCAGGAAACTCGTAGAGGGACCTCCCAGGAACGTCAAGGTTGGTGGGGGCTGGAGCCCCCTTTGGAGCTGCTGAAGCAGAAAACCGGGAGCCCTAGGGGCTGCAGCTCCGGAGTTGAGCGGATGTATGAAGGATCCTGTGGCCCCAAAGGCAACTGGAAAGCAAGATGGCGGATGCTTGTTGCAACAGGCGGGATCCTACCACAGAGTTCTCCCAGACACCAGCAGTGTGAGCCCATGGAGACCCACAAAGCGCACCCTGGAGCTGTGCGAGGGCCAGGTGGGGGGTGTGGGTAGCCAGGAAGTAAGGAATCTGCTTGAACAGCAACGTCCTCATCTTCAAAAGGGGAGATCGCCTTAGCTCAGCAGGGAGCAGACCCCATTGTCAGGGCTACATAAGCAGCGTCACTCTCATCGTCCCACTATGTGTTATGTTCCTGGGCTCCCAAACAAGCCCCAACCCCAAGCACTGGGCAGCCCACCCCGTCTGCACCCTGCCCAGCACAGCCCACACCTTGGCTCCCCTGGGAGCAGGGCACAAGCCTTCCAGGTGGTGGAGGGCTGGAAGTGCAGGGACAAGCTCACTCCTAGATTCCAGTTCATCCTGCACCCTGTACCCTGGAACCGCCTTGGGGCCTGCATTCACCTTCTTGGCCTGCGTTTTCTCACCTGCAGAACAGGGACTAGGCTCAAGGACACACCAAGAACTGCTCTGAAGCCCAAAGTAAGCGAGGAGGACGGGGAACGGGCATTGGTTCCACAGCTGCTCTGTGCTGGCGCTTAGCAGACGCTTGAGCTCATTCGTCCTCGGGCCCTCTTGCTGCAGAGGCGCTGTCCCCATTTCACAGACAAGGCCTGGAGGTGACCTGGGTCTGGGTGATTTCAACATTCCTGAGCTTGACGTTACTCCTGGAGTAAGAGAGTAGATGACTTCCTGCAGGACCCTTGCCTAGCCCAGGAGCTGACCAAACTTACCAGGCTTCACCAAACCAGCCAAGAAGAGCCGGGCTTGACTGGCAGGTGTGGATTGTACAGGGGTCCAGCCTGGGGGCCTGGTCAGAAAAGCAGCCCCAGGCCCACCCCAAGGAATTCAATTCTTCATCCACTGGGTGCTTGGCTGCCCTCCAGGCCTGCGGTAGATGCTCCATAGCCCAGAGCTGCCCTTGGGGAACCGGGGAAAGAGGGCAGGCGCAGGTGTGCCCCACCCAGCACCCCAGGGGTGGGCCAGCAGGGGTTACTGTGGGAGATGGTTGAGCTCCGATTCCAACCACAGCAGAGCAGTTGGCAGATGCCACTCTTAGGAGGATCCCCCGGAGTAAGCACCCCAGAGAGGACCTGTACGGGGCCAGGCACCTGAGAAGACCCAGGCAGAAGATGGGGCCAGTCGGGCCAGGGCACTCGGGATTGCTGCTGCCATCGAGGACCAGGGCACCTGCCAACAGCACCTATTTCATAAATATGGAAACTGAGACCCAGAGGTGACCGAGGTCTGGATGGTTTCAACATTCATGAGCTTGACGTTACTCCTGGAGTGAGGGGGATCGATCACTCCCTGCAGGACCCTTGGGAGCTCAGGATGAAAATCAGACTGGAAGTGCCCTTGACCCTGAAGGCAGGTGAGGCCCCGGACGGGCTATATGGACCATAAGGACTCCAGGGAGCAGAGCCCTGGTCCCAAGCAGCACTGGCCCCTGATGCCTCTGGGCCTGGCCGTGGCCACCCATGGCCGCTGCCCCTGCCAGCAGCACCTCAGAGCAGGGGCAGACCCCCAAGACCCGACAGGGAGCAGCCCTCGGAGCCTGAAGGACAGGTAAGGAGCCCATGCGCCATGGGGAAAGATGTGAATGAAGGGAGGGTGGGTGGAGAGTGGGGGCCTAGGCAGAGGCTGGCTTTATTTAAAGAGTTGGCATTTTGTCCACTGTGGATTTATAAGCGTTGATTTTTAGGTTTAGTATTTTATTAAAATCCATTTATCTTGATGACTGAGACTTTTGGCACCCCTTAAATTTCTCACCTCACTCTCCTTGCCCTGGTTCTCTGGAAGACAGGGACAGGCTATACCCATTATTTTAGGGGCAGACCCTCCCTCTCAGGATCCCTTTAATGCCCTGGTGTGATCCCCGTCTTCAGGACAGGGATAGAGGCCAAAAAGGGGCCGCAGCCCGGGGACAGGAAGGAGTCCCAGGACTGGACGCTGTGACCTCGATTTCCGTTCAAGGGCGCATGCCTGGGTTGTGGGCTTAATCCCCAGAGTTGGGCATGCAGGAGGCAGAGGATCAGTGATTCTCTCTCATTGTGGACGTTTTTATCTCTCTCTCCCTCTGACTGCCTCTCTGAAATCAATAACAATATACTTTTTAAAAATCCCCAATGGCATTGGCCAGTGCATTGGAAATGACGAGAGCAGGGGTTGATGGGAGGAACGGCTCTCTCATAGACTATTCATGGGAGTCTAAGATGTACAACCATTCTAGCAACATATACATCATAAAGGAAGGTATATTTATTTATATCGTATAATTCCACTTCTAGAAATTCCTCTTTTGGGGTGGGGAATAATCAAAGATATAACCAGAGGTTTACAAACAAAAATGATAAGCCCGACATTGTTAATGATGGGAGAGAACCTAAACACCCCGCAGACAAGGTGGGAATCATGACAGCATGGAGCATCCATCATGTGGAATCTTGCACAAAATTAAGTTTCTGAAGCATCTTGAGTAATATGGCAAATTCCATTTTAAAAAGGATGTCTTGGGTGCCAAATATAAAGAATGCTCCCAGTTGAGCTTATTGTTGTTGTTGTTGTCATTGTTATTGATTTCAGAGAGGAAGGGAGAGAGAGGTAAAAACAGCAATGATGAAAATCACTGATCCCAGCATACCCCTCTCCCACCCCACTGGGGATTGGACCCGCAACCCAGGCACGTGCCCTTGACCTGAATCAAACCCGGGACCCTCCAGTCGGCAGGCCGGTGCTCTATCCACTGAGCAAACCAGCCAGGACGCTATTGGGCTTTCCCACATGAGTGCATTTCCCAAGGCTTGTCAGAAGATGGAGAAAAATGTCCGCCTATGTTTCTCGTCGGAGGGATTTCGCCTGTTTGCTTCACAATTATCTCTAGCTATTAAATATGCACAGTGTTTATTTCATGTTTCATCTCCTAAAATAATGTTAAGACAAGAGTGTCGTGTTGTTAGAGAAAGACGACACACAGGGGTACAGAGAGGTGACACGGAGCGTGTCTGCCTACCGGTTCTCCACATCTTGCCCTAAAACCCATCGGACAGCACTGTCTGTTTTGCCCGTCTGCCGAGCAAAAATGAGAATGTGTTTGTTTATTTGATCATGGGTCAACCTTATTTTCCTCTCCTCTTTTTCGTGCCTGGTTTTATTTCTTTTGCGAACTTACCGGCCGTGAGTTTACGCGTTGTTGGTGTTTTGTTTCGTTTTTCCATTTGGTGGGTCGGGTGCTCTTACAGAGCTGTAGAAACACTTTCCATATTTGACAGACCAACCGCCTTGAGCAGACTCTGTGCTGGAAATACTCCCCCCTGAGTTGCATGCCTCTCGCAAATGGAGTCCTTGGCCGTAAAGCCATTTTTGATTGCGATATGTCGGAGTGGTGTGGTTTTTTTCTTTATGGTTTCTGTGATCTGTGACTAGCATGGCAGAGCCATCTTTGTTTCGATATCATCAGGTCCGTCTTCTATTTTATGCTGGTATTTTCTGTGGTTTTTTTTTTGGGGGGGGGGGGTTGTTCGCCTGTGTTTATTTCCGCTGGAGTTTATGTTGACGGCGGTGAGGACATGACCTTCTTTATTTTCCAAATGGGGAGCCGGTCGTCGAGTGTTTGTTGAATGTCAACGGGCCTTCAATCAAACACTAACCGTCGGTTTATCCCATTCTCTCTTCGGTTCTACTGACCTCGTGATCTAATCCCATACCCTCCGCACCCAGTTTTAATTGTCGTAGCTGTAAGGAGGTTTTGGTATCTGGTTGAGAAAGACTGCATGGTTATAATGTATTTTTTTGAAAACAGCCGGGCCTATTCTCTGTCATCCTCCTCCCTGTTGGGTTTTGGAAACAACTCGCTCGTTGCCGTCATCCGCGTTCGGTGCCTGTGATTTGGTGGACTGTGCGGGTTCATCGGAGAAGGACCGGCCTCTTTGCAATGCGGTCGGCAGGTCCTGCACACTCGCTCTGCTATGGTGCCTTCCAGCCCAGGTCTCAGACTTGACCTCTGCAGATCTTGCACATTTTCTATTAAGTTTATTCCTAAGGCTTTTGAGATCATAGGGGTTGAAGCTGTAAAATGTCCCCAGATTCGTGCCTTAAATGCCTACTGCTTGTAGAAGGGAAAACGGCTGATATTCGCATGTGGCCCTCATAGTGGGCCACTTCGTTGAACTCAGATGAGTTCTAAGAGTTGTTCCTCTGAGTCCTTGGTAGACTCTTGCATCACCTGCAAAGAGAATGAAGTTCTCTCCTTTTTCCTATTACTTACACCTCCCCATCTCATTTCATTGGCTAGAATCTGTAGAGTACGCTGGAAAAGTGAGTGTGCTTTTTCTAAGCTTCTGCCTTTAAGTGTGAAGGTCACTGGAGATTTGGGGAGATACATTGCATGGAATTGAGGAAGTTTCCTTAGGTAATCAACCTGGTACAAGGCTGTGTAACCAGGAGCCATAGGTGTATTTATTTATATTGTATATTGTATAGGGATATTTATTTATATTGTATATTGTGCCAATGCAAGGATGGGATTTATATTAATATTATATTAAATGTTGTCCCAAACAATCTTACGTGCGCATCTTTCATGCACCCGTGACCCAGTGACCTACTGCTCAGGTGGAAAATGCTGGCCCCAAGGCAATGGGCTTGCTTCCCAGTTAGGTAAACCGGGGAGGTAACATCACATCAGGCAAAGCCTGAGGACTCTCGCCATCCCGACTCAGTGTGACTTGGCTGTTTCTGTTTATCTGGGTATGTTAATGGACTTCTGTTTTCTGGTGGATGTCTAAAACAGAGGGTGATTCGATTAGGGGAACATATGGTGGGATGACTTCAGGCTTAGAGAGAAGCCTGCTGACTGTGGGGGGAAGTGTGAAGAGAGTCTGTGGGACCTGTGGAGTTTGAGGTACCTGCAGGGCATTCCAGAAGAGTTTGGGAGAGAGAGCACCTGTGAACCTAAAGCCACAGAGAGAGGTTCGGGCTGGAAATAGGGAAGGAAGACCCCTAGACAGTTGTTGGAGTGCACAGTGGGGGTCAGAGGCAGAGAGAGAGGGAGAGTCCAGGCAGAATTGGACTCTGGGGGTGTGGATTCAATAGTCATGGGAGAGAGAAAAAGTGAGAGTGAGTGGTGTCAGTCACTAAGGGGAGGACAGTCACCAAAAAGAGGAACCTCTGGCAGAGATATCCAGAGACTGAGGCAGGACCTCAGACTTGACCAGGATAAGGACCTTGTTGGCTTTGACCTGAGAGGTCCCAGGAAAGATGAAATGAGGGCCAGAGGGGTCCCAATCATGTCCCACCCAGCACATGAAACAGTTGGGAGCATTGTTGGATGAATGGTCTTATAATGGATGGATAGATGGACGGACGGATGCACAGATGGATGGACAGAGGAGTGGATGGATGGGTGGACTGATGGATGGATGGATGGATGAATAGATGGATGGATGGATGGATGGATGAATGGAATGAGGGATAGAGGGATGGAAGGAGGGATGGAGGGATGGACTGATGGAAAGACAGTGGTCTGAGAGATCAGAAAAGGCTTCATGAAAGAGGTGGACTACACTGTGTCTCAGTGTATATAGACAAAGGGGGAGGGGATCTCCACATGGAAGCACCATTAGTGGGGAATGACCCAGTGTCCATAGGCCCAGGGAGAGGCTCACTTGGCTGGTACATGGGAAATTGTGGGGAAGGAATACTCAGAGGCCCCAGGAGGAGGCCAGGAGGTCTGATCTACACCACACAGCCCCTTGAGGGGACAAGGCACTCAGAATCTTTGTCAGCACTGAGGATTGAGAGGTGACCAGGACAGTCTTGGGGGGAGGGAGGACACGCTGGGTTACTCCAAGGTATGGGTGCCAGCTGCCTTGGATGTGGGGCTGGGCATGGGGATGCCTCTGGGCTATGGAGTCACCCAGGGATGCTCCAGCCTCTGGGGGGCTGCCTGCCCACCCGCCCCGCCCCAGAACACAGCTGCAGCCCTGCATCTGTCATGCCCGGCAGGTTCCTGTGCCAGACTGGCCCCGGGGGACAGGCCCCAGGTGCTGGTCCGGCGGGTTTTAGTCCGAGCCTCAGTCACTGTGGTATGTCTTCGGCAGCGGGACCCAGCTCACCGTCCTAGGTAAGTGGCTCTCAGCACCTTTTCCAACCCATCCCACTGCTTTGCTATCTCCGGTAACTCACTCCTCTCTCTGGGGGCTGCTTCCTTCTGCCCTTCCAGCCTTACTCACCGGCCCCCACTTTCTCCATAGGCTCCGGGGAAGGCAGGTTGGTCTCAGGGTAACTAACAGGGAAGACCTCAATAGTGGAACCCAAATAGCTCCCCCAGAGTCTTGGGGTAGGCCTAGGAAAGGGGCTCCTTCCCCTCTCCGGGGCAGTTGCCCTCAGGGGGGCCAAGGCTGGTTCTGACCAGGGTCATTGGAGAAACCTTAGTGACAGTCTCAGTCTTGAGGGTCTGGGCCGAGGGCTCGATGCCCTCCAGTCTGAGAGAACCGCACAGGAGACGGGGACAAAGCTGGGGTTAGGACCTGGCCTTTGGGGGAACCAAGGGCAGCAGAGGGAAGACTGCGGAGGGCGGAGAGGAGGGTCTGGCTCACTCTAGGCTGAAACACTCAGAACCTCTGTTGGGCTGTGAGGATGGGGGGTCACAGAGACATGAGTGAGATGGGGTAAGCTGGCCCTTCAGGAGCCTGACCCTCTCAGGATGGAGGTCAGAAAGAAGTGGGACCCATGGGGGCAAAGACTCACTAATCCTGGAGCCCCATAATTCCTGGGACTTGGGTATCCCATAAGCCCAAGGGACAGCCTCCTGCAGGATGTTAGAATCAAAGGATGATGAATGGGCGACTTGAAGCCATTCAGTGGCCATGTCAATCTTGGGTGCTCAGAGGTGCTGAGGGAGCTGTGCTCCTTGTCGGGGGATCAGTACCATAAATGTGGTGAGATGAAAGGTCTTGGTGTCCAGGGAGCAGGCACAGGAGACGGACATAGCCAGAAGAAACCCTCAGGCTTTGGCTGCAGGGACCTGCCACTCACTGGAGAGCCAGCTGCCCAGGGAGTCAGGGGTCCCAACCCCACTGTATGCTGGCTCAGGCTTCGGCCTCTAACACGCTGTTGGGGTCATCCTGACCGGCTGGGTGCAGACCCCAGATCTCAGAGGAGGCCGGGACTCCAGAAACGTGAGTGAGGTGGGGCCTAAGGCTGAGCTGAGGGCGCTCGAGGTCAGGGCCAGATGCACACTCAGACGCAGGAGACTAGGAGCAGTGAGCACAGCCTGCCCAGGTAACACTTGAGGAAACTGAGGCTACGGATAGAGGAGCTTGACCAGGTCACATGGGAGAGATGACTTGGAAGATGTTTTCAGAAGGTGGGGCTGTCTGCTGTCCAGGGGCTGAGTAGAAAGAGGGGACAAAAAAGGAAGGAAGGTTCCCAAGGTGAACAAACACTACCGGCCCAGTCACAGAGGCTGGCCGTGGGGTGGGGGAGACCCCAACACCTGGACTCTCCCTTCTGACTCTTACAGCGCCTTCTCTGTCCACACAGGTCAGCCCAAGTCGGCACCTTCAGTGTCTCTGTTCCCGCCATCCACTGAGGAGCTCAACAACAACAAGGCCACTCTGGTGTGTCTCATGAGTGACTTCTACCCGGGCAGCGTGACGGTGGCCTGGAAGAAAAATGGCAGCCCCATCACCCAGGGCGTGGAGACCACCAAGCCCTCCAAGCAGAGCAACAACAAGTACGCGGCCAGCAGCTACCTGAGCGTGTCCAGCCAAGACTGGACATCTGCAAGCGGCTACACCTGTCAGGTCACGCACGACGGGAACACCGTGGAGAAGACACTGGTCCCCTCACAGTGTTCCTAGGACCTGAGTCCCCACTTCTGGGGACACTTCTCAGTCAGACTCTCCCTTCCCCTGCTCTCCACTGAACCCCTGAGATTCCTGCTCTGATCCACTCAGACTGGGCAGGTCTCCATCCTCCCTGTTTCCACTTCTCCTAAATAAACTCCTGGTCATTTATCATCTGTCATGTCTCATGTGTGTTCTGTAGTCTGCATGGGGTCTCTAGGTTAAAGGGTTGGTAATAATGGGCAGGACAGGAATGACATGAAATGGATCTCTCTGAGGTCCACTCGACTCACCTTCCAGGGACCTGAATCAGCTCTGAGTGCCAGTGGGCGATAGTTCCCAGGGCAGGAACTTCTGCCGAGGGACCAGATCCTGGTCACCGGGAAAGGGAAAAGGGCTGAGTGATAAGGATCCAGGGGCCCTGAGGAGGGATCAGGGAGAAATGAAGAGGGGCCCAGGAGGACAGAGTGGGCTACATATGTAGATACTGGGAAGGAAATCATGGAGGAAGGCTGTGGTCATTGGGAACAGACATTGAGCTTCCCTGTCCATCACAGAGCCCAATGGGAGAGCTGAGGGGCTCATGGTTGGCCCATTAGCATGGAGTCATGGAAAACATTGAACAGTGCCTCCCAAACTCTGCCAATGTACATTAGCTAAGGAAAGGCATTGACTAGTCCTGCAGCAGAGAAGCAGTTTCATATCATGGAGCCTAACGTTACTCCATCCCGTTCACACCCCTTACTACTCAGGGAGCCTTCAAGGCATGGTTTCTGGTGCTAGGAACATGTGGTGAAAATGAGGCACAAGGAAGCTCAGTTTATGTTCTAATGGGTCTGAGTCAAGGACAGGCTCAAGGTGACTCTAGCAGGGGACGTGGACCTCTATCACCATGCGTCTCAACACCTGAAGTCAGATGAGGGTGAGCTTCTTTATGGTCTGTCTAAGGATGGAGCAGGTGATGTCAGCCTACACAAGGAATGTGTGAAGGGGCATGAGTGTTGACCTTGATGAATTAGAAAGGGCACCGTCCAGGGCACCAATTAGGTATCCAGTGATGTCCCAGGGAGTGCCTATCCACTGTAATTCAGGAGCCAAGTAAGTGCAGGTCAGACCAGCTCAGAGCAGGAGAAGTGTGGCCTGTGGGTTGCAAAAAAGTCACGCCTTCCCGGGACACAGCATCCCACACCACCCCACCCCTGGGCCCCTTGTCCCTTGCTCTCTCTGCCTCAGCCCTGAGTGCATCTGGTAGCAGAGACACACTCACTCCAGGCCCTTGAGACAGGGAGACTGACTAATTATTCAATTTTTTTTACATACGTATTAGGAAAACCTACATTATTATGTAATGGAATTTCAGCTCTCTATGGACATCACTGTGCCAGGATTAGTCCATTATATCCAGACTTTAGTGTATTTACTTGGTTGTATTTTAGGTGTTGTTTACATATGAGAGCAGAATAAGGTTCTGCATTGTGAGATTGGGTCTGTGAGTATCCCCCAAATCACTCCAGCTTTTCCATGCCAGAAAGTGGCCGCAGAGACTGAGCTGTTGGCCTTGGGGACTCACTCATAAGCAGGATGTGGTTCCCAGCCCCACGAGCTGTGTCTGGGTGGGTGTCTGCTCCTCATGTTCCTGCAAAATGGTTTTGGCATCAGAAGCTTGACGAAGGCCAGGTTGGACTCTAGCAAAATTGCCTCCTAGGATGGTTTTTCACTTTGAATCGAAGGACCCCTATGGAATACACCTCCTTTGAGTGACATTTGCTGCTTGGATGTCCAATGACATGGCCCATCAGATAGGGAAAGATGCATCATGGGATAGTTCAGATTCGCCCCCCTCCTCCTGTGAGTGCCCTGGATGTGCATGAAAGGAGTCCCTCTCGCAGATCTTTCTCCACCTGGCAGTGTGTTTCTCACCCGACAAAGATGAAGGAATGGGGACTTTTTTCTTCGGTCGTCTAGTTAAGGACGACGGTCTGGTCCCCGCCATCCTCCGGTGTTAACAATGGCCACTGAATGGCTTAGGAAATTCTAGCAGGTGAATGTAGCTACCTTGTGGAAACATCACGGGTATCCTCTAGGGAAGACAACAAAGTGGCTGCAAATGATGGACTTTTGTCCATTGAGAGCCTCTTAGGAGGCTTCTGTGCATCCCAGCATGACTCCAGGGGATCCCTGTGGTTCTTGGTTAGAAAAAACCAGCATGCTATAGCTCCCTTGTGCCTATGGCCCCGGGCCTAGGCCATGGAACCTCCCTCACAATGAAATAGACACCCTCCAAACGCATCCCAGATCCCAGGAGATTACAGTAGAAACAGCCTATCAGGTACCAAGATCCTTTGGGAGAATTGCTTTCAACAAATGTGCTATTGCGCAACTCGCTGTGTCATCCATCTACCTTACAATCTGCTGAGGTGGTGGAGGGGCGACAATGTGTGTGTGCCCCTTGCAGACCAGACACCAGCCGGGGGCAGTGGCCCAGGCTTCCTCCATCACAGCTGCAGGTGGGGGCCCAAGGGTGGGGCAGGGCCTCCCAGAGAGAGGTTTTTGTATGAGCCTGTGTCACTGTGTTGGGTGTTCGGCGGAGGGACCCAGCTGACCGTCCTAGGTGAGTCTCTCCTTCCCCCTCCTTTGCTGCTCTTTCCAAAGGATTGGGTGTGTTCTGTGAGTTTTGCTCTTTTTCTGATGGTTCTCTTATCCTGTGGCCAAGATTTCACCCAGGATCCCAGCTATTGGGAACCTTAGCTCTATGGGTCCCTGCTCTTACTGTCCTATTTGGTCACCCTCAGCCCTTCACCTCTCACCTCAGAGGCAGAGGAATGCAACGGGATGGTCTGTGTGTGGATTCTTCCTTCTGTCTGTGAGGGTCATGCTGGATTCTACATGGGCTTTGTTCTGTCTGGCTCTAATAAGTTTCTGTGGGACAGGATTATTTCAGGGCATCTAAGGTGCCCCACATTGTAAGGGAATGAGAGGATAAGGAGCCCTGAGGATGTAACCTTGTGAAAATTTTAGGGTGACCCAGTACACTCTGGGCCAAGGCTAGAGACACACAGGTCAGAGATTCAGGGAAGGTCTCAGGAACTGTGGACCCACTAATGAACAAGGGCTAGGAATGGTGCTGGGACGGAGGGCTCACTGGGGCCTGCATAGAGCTGCCATGCAGAGTCCGGACCAGCCTCGCACCAGGGAAGCCTGAAGGAGGAAGGACACAGCGGGCAGGAGGTGCAGGAGGAAGGGTCATAGAATGACAAGAAATGGGGTCAAGGTAACCTTTGGGTTTCTCTGGGACACACAGACTTGCTCAAGAAAATGCAGAATCTATGGCAGGAAGCTCTAGTGATCTGAGTAAGGTATGGTGATTCCATGGACTGTAGACTGAGAGAGATCCAAGGATAGACAGATTTCTGTTTCATCAGAAAAGGATGTTACCCACTTTAGACAGGGATCAGGAGACATAGATTTGGGGAAGAACTGACCCCTTGGGCTGATACTCCAAAGCCCCCAGGACAAAGGATCAGGTCAGAGTTGTGCACACTTGGACCCAGCAGGAGATCAGAGTGCTCAGAGCAACTTCTGTGGGACAAACAGACTGACAGACACAGACAGACCCAATCAGATCCCAGGAGAAGGCAGAGCCAGAGGGTGACAGTCAGATGTGTGGGTGGCAGAATGAGGCCCACAGGGATGGTGATGGCAGGATCCAGGCTAAGAGGTTCTCAGGAAAATGGGGAATTGAGCTAGAAACACCCCTAACAGCCCTGCATGCCATGTACGCTCACACCCAGAGAGGACCCTGTCCTCAGGGTTCTGATGGTCTTCACGACACTGTCCCGACAAGAAGACCGAGGTCAGGAGCATTCAGTATGGACCCTGAGCCTCTTCCCTCCTGCCTCTTCCGCACCCACAGGTCAGCCCAAGTCGGCACCCTCAGTGTCTCTGTTCCCGCCATCCGCTGAGGAGCTCAACAACAACAAGGCCACCCTGGTGTGTCTCATGAGTGACTTCTATCCGGGCAGCGTGGAGGTGGCCTGGAAGAAAAATGGCAGCCCCGTCAATCAGGGCGTGGAGACCACCAAGCCCTCCAAGCAGAACAACAAGTACGCGGCCAGCAGCTACCTGAGCGTGTCCAGCCAAGACTGGAAATCTGCCAGCAGCTACAGCTGTCAGGTCACGCATGACGGGAACATCGTGGAGAAGACACTGGTCCCCTCAGAGTGTTCCTAGGACGTGAGTCCCCACTTCTGGGGACGATTCTCAGTTAGACTCTCCCTTACCCCATTCTCCACTGAATCCCTGAGACTCCTGCCCTAATCCACTCAGACTGGGCAGGTCTTCATCCCTCCCTGTTTCCACTTCTCCTAAATAAACTCCTGGTCATTTATCATCTGACATGTCTCACGAGTGTTCTGTAGTCTGCATGCGTCTCTAGGTTAAATAAATGGAAGGATGGTTATGACATGTGATTCCATCTACCCATCCTTAACTCAATCAAGCAACCAAGGTCCTGAATCAGCTCTGAGTGCCTGTGGGAGCCAGGACCCAAAGCAGGAACTTCTCCTGTGGGTCTGACCGTTGGAGGCAGTCCTTTTTCACTGGGAAGGAACATGAGCTGAGCTACAAAAATGTGGGTACCCTGAGGACAGATCAGGGAGAAATGAAGACAGTTCAAGGTGTGGGCTTACAGATGGAAATATTGGGAAGGAAATCATGGAGCCAAGGCTTTGGTCTTTGGGAACTGACAAAAAAACTTCCTTGTCCATCATGGAGCTTAATGGGAGAGCCATTCCCAGGTGAAGTTTTGTGGCTGGTTCTTCACCACAGCGTCATGGAAAGCTTTAAACATGCATTCCATGACCCATTTGTCAAGCTTTGCCAATGCACATTAGTGAAGCAACGATATTGACTAGTCCTGCATCAGAGAAACGATTTAATATCACAGAGCCTGACATTCCCCCCATCATGCTCACACCCCTTACCCGCTCTGAGAGCCTGGGACTCATGGTGCTGAGAACATGGGTTGCGGATGAGGCACACGGAAGCTCAGTTTATGTCAGCCTCATCTTGGGTCAGGTTCCAGATCAAGGTGGCCCATCATGAAGATCTCACATCCTGAAGTCAGATCATCCTGAGAGTTTGGGGGGGTTGGTTTAAGAATGGACTAAGTAATGTCAGCCCTCAGGTGGAGGAGATATAGGAGGTGACCTTGGAGGACTAGAAAGGTACTAACTTTAGCACTAAATGGGCTCCCAGTGACATCCCAGGGGAGGGTATATCCACTGGAAATCAGCTGTTGAATAAGGACAAGTGAGACCAGCTCAGAGCAAGTGGTGTGGCCTGGGGGTTACAGCAAGCTCAGGCCTCCCCCATAACAAAGCACCCCACACTACTCCCACCCCCCTGAAAAAGATGACAGGGGACACCCCCAAGTTCTCCCTAAAGGACATGTTGGCAAAGTCTACAGTCCCACCGATTATAACCAGGTCTACCCCAATCTAGGTTGTATCTAGGGATGATAAACCAGAGATTGTGATCAGATGGTTAGGGACATAGGGAGTTGCCAGTAGACTTTCTACACAGACCAACCTGCCTTTCCTGGAAAGGGAGGAAGGGAGAGGGAATACGCACTGCCCTCCACTCATGCTCTCACCCAGTAGTTGGGGGTGTTTGGACATAAGAGGGATGTACCACCTGTCCTCATGGAACCTCCCTTGCAGTGACACAGATGCCAGCCACACGCATCCTCCATCCCGGGAACCAAGTGGAACCAGCCTGTCAAACACCTAATGCCTTTGAGAGAATTGCTTCCAAGAATGTTATCACCATGCAATGCATCCTGTCCACTATCCTGTCACCTGCTGGTCTGAAAGGGGGACGCTGTGTGTGCCCCTTGAAGACAAGACACGACCCTGGGGCATTGACTCAGGCTTCCTCCATCACAGCTGTGGGGGGCAGGAGGGGGGGCACAGGGGTGGGGCAGGGCCTCCCAAAGAGAGAGAGGTTTTTGTATGAGCCTGTGTCACAGTGTTATGTGTTCGGCGGAGGGACCCAGCTGACCGTCCTAGGTGAGTGTCTCCTTCCCCCTCCTTCCCTGCTCCCCTTCAAAGTTTGGGCTGCTTTCTGCTATTTTTGCTCTATTTCTGGTCTCGTCTCAGCCTGTGGCCAAGCTTTCCTCCACAATCTCCACCCTTGGGGACCTGAGCTCTTCCCATCCCTGTTCTTACTGTCCTTCTTGGTCACCCTCAGCCCTTCACCTCTGACCCCAGGAACAGAGGAATGTACAGGATGCCCTGTGTGTGGGTTATTCTATCTGTCTGTGAGGGTCATGCCGGGTTCCAGTTGGGCTCTGTTCTGTCTGCCCTGAAGGGCTCCTGTGGGACAAGATTTATATCTGCAAGTCACTGGTGGCCCCCGTCTTAAGGGGAAGAGAGGAAAAGGAGTACTGAGGGGTAACAGGGTGAAAATTTTATAATGATCCAGATTGCTCAAGGTCAAGGCTAAAGATGAGCAGGTCAGGGATTGAGGGAAGGTCTCCAGGATTGTGGGCTCATGGACAAGGGCAAAGAATGGGGCTGGGGTGCAGAGCTCGCAGGCTCTGCATAGAGCTGCTATACAGCGTCCTGAACAGCCTCGCACCAGGGGAGCCTGCAGGAGGAAGGACACTCAGCGGAGGAGGAGTTGCAGGAGGGAGGGTGATGGAATGATAGGTATGAGGACAAGGTGACCTTTGGGTCTCTGGGGAACAAACAGACTTGCTGAAGGAAATACAGAATCTATGTCATGAGAGCTCTAGTGATGTGAGCAATTTTCAAGGCTGCCATTGCCTGTTGATGAGAGACACCCAAGAACAGACAGACAGACTCCTGATTCTTCAGCAAAAAGTGGGCACTGTTAGAGAAGTTACGGAAGAGATGGATTTGGGGGTGAATAACTGACCCCTTGGGCTGATGCTCCAAAGGCCCCAGCACAAAGGATCAGGTCAGAGGTGTGCATACTTGGACCCAGAAGGAGGTCAGAGGGCTCAGAGCAACTTCTGTATGACAAACAGACTGATAGACACAGACAGGCCGAGTCGGATCCCAGGAGAAGGCAGAGCCAGAGGCTGACAGTCAGATGTGTGGGTGGCAGAATGGGGCCCTGGTGATAGCAGGATCCAGGCTTAGAGTTTCTCAGGAAAATGGGGAGGTGAGCTGGGAACACCCTAAACTGTGCTGCGTACCATGGACACTCATACCTAGAAAGGCTTCTGCCCTCAGGGTCCTGATGGTTCTCAGGACACTGTCCCCACAGGAAGACCGAGGTCAGGTGCTTTCAGGATGGACCCTGAGCCTCTCTCCTCCTGCCCCTCCCACACCCACAGGTCAGCCCAAGTCGGCACCCTCGGTGTCTCTGTTCCCGCCATCCACTGAGGAGCTCAACAACAACAAGGCCACCGTGGTGTGTCTCATGAGTGACTTCTACCCGGGCAGCGTGGAGGTGGTCTGGAAGAAAAATGGCAGCCCCTGTAGAGCAGGGCGTGGAGACCACCAAGCCCTCCAAGCAGAGCAACAACAAGTACGCGGCCAGCAGCTACCTGAGCATGTCCAACCAAGACTGGACATCTGCCAGCGGCTTCACCTGTCAGGTCAAGCACGACGGGAAAACTGTGGAGAAGACACTGGTCCCCTCAGAGTGTTCCTAGGACCTGAGTCCTCACTTCTGGGGACACTTCTCAGTCAGATACCCCCCTCCCACTCTCCACAGAACCCCTAAGGCTCCTTCCCTGATCTCTTCAGACTGGGCTGGTCTTCATCCTTCCCCATTTCCACTTGTCCTAAATAAACTCCTGGTCATTTATCATCTGTCATGTCTCATGTGTGTTCTGTAGTCTGCATTGGTCTGTAGGTTAAAGGGTCGGTAATAATGGGCAAGACAGGAATGACATGACATGGATCTCTCTGAGGTCCACTCGACTCACCTTCCAGGAACCTGAATCAGCTCTCAGTGCCAATAGGAGACAGTTCCCAGAGCAGGAACTCCTCTTCCTGGCCGGGACCCTGGGAGGCAGTTCTTGTCACCTGGCAAGAGACAAGGGCTGATTGACAAAGATGTGGGTACCCTGAGGGACAATCAAGGAAAACTGAAGAGGGTCCCAGGAGGGCAGGATGGGCTACATATGTAGATATTGGGAAGGAAATCTTGGAGGAAAGCTGTGGTCATTGGGAACAGACATTGAACTTCCCTGTCTATCACGGAGCCTAATGGGAGAGTCATCACCAGGTGAGAGGCTCCTGGTTGGCCCATCAGCATGGAGTCATGGAAACCATTGAACAGTTCCTCCCATGGTGCCTTTGTCAAACTCTGCCAATGCACGTTAGCTAGGGAAAGACACTGACTAGTCCTGCAGCAGAGAAGCAGTTTCATATCATGGAGCCTAATGTTCCCCCATCACGTTCACACCCCTTACCCGCTCAGGGAGCCTGGGACACCCTTCAAGGCATGGTTCCTGGTGCTGGGAAAATGGGCTGAGGATGAGGCAAAGCAAAGCTCAGTGTATGTTTACATCATCTTGGGTAAGGCTCAGGCTCAAAGCGGCCCTTGTTTCAGTCAGGACCTCCATCATGAAGATCTCAAACCCTGAAGTCAGATCAAAATGAGATTTTGGAGGTTGGTTTAAGGATTGAGCAGGTGATGTCAGCCTGCACAAGCAAGGTTTGAGGGAGCATGAGGGTTGACCCTGAAGGATTAGAAAGGGAACCTTCCTGGGCACAGAATGGGCATCCAGTAATGTCCCAGGGAGAGTATATCCAGTGGAATTCAGGAGCCAAATAAGGGCAGGTGTGACCAGTTCGGAGCAGTGGGCTTTTGGCCAGTGGGTTACACAAGGTCAGGCCTCCTCCATGTCACAGCACCCCACACTACCCCTGGGAGTGAAGGCAGGGGATACCACAATCTCACCCTAAAGCACAGGTTGGCAAAGTCTACAGTCCCACCTAAACATCATCATGTCTATCCCAATCTAGGCTGTCCCTCAGGATGATAAACCAGAGATCGTGATCAGAAGGTTGGGGGCATAGATTGAAAGTAGAAACTTACACAGCCCCGCCTGCCTTTCCCTGGAAGGGAAAGGAGGAGGAGAGGGAATACAGGCCACTCTCCCCTGTTGCTCTCACCCTGGCATTAGGTTTGTTTGGACATAAGAGAGATGTGCCACCCATTCCCATGGAACCTCCCTCACAGTAAAATAAACACCCTCCAAACTCATCCCGATCCTAGGAGTCCACAGTGGTCACAGACTGTCAAACACCAAGTTCCTAGGGAGAATTGCTTCCAACAATGCTACCACTGTGCAATGCACTGCGTCATCTGTCCTGACGCCTGCTGCTTGGTTGAGGGGTGCGGGAGAGGACTGTGTGTGTGTGCCCCTTGCAAGCCAGACACCAGCCTGGGACAGTGGCCCAGGCTTCCTCCATCACAGCTGCAGGTGGGGGCCCAGGGGTGGGGCAAGGCCTCCCAGAGAGAGGTTTTTGTATGAGCCTGTGTCACAGTGTATTGTATTCGGCGGAGGGACCCAGCTGACCGTCCTAGGTGAGTGTCTCCTTCCCTCTCCCTTCCTGGTTTCCTGAATAATCGGAGCAATTTTCTGTTAGTTTTGCTCTTTTGCGGGGAGGTCTTGTCTCAGCCTGTGGCCAAGCTTTCAACCAGAACCCCACCCTTGGGACCCTGAGCTCTTCCCATCTCCATTCTTATTATCCTTTTGGTTCCAAGATCATCAGCCATTCACTTCTAACCCCTGACTGAGGAATGGACAGGATGACTGTGTTTTCTTCTGTCTATTTGTGAGGAGTGTGCTGGATTGTAGATGGGCTCTGTCTGTCTTCCTCTGAAAGGCTCCTATTGTACATGACTTCTTTCTGGGGGTCAATGGTTGCCTACATCCTAAGGGGACGGGAGGATAAGCAGGCCTGAGGGGTTAACCACGTGAACATTGTAAGGTGACCGAGGCAAAGATGCCTAGATCAGAGGTTCAGGACAGGTCTCGGGGACTGTTGGCTCCTGAACAAGGTCCAGGAGTGGTGCTGGCGTGCAGGGCTCCTCAAGAACTGCATAAAGCTACCTGACCAGCCTCGCACCAGGGAAGACTGCAGGAGAAAGGACACAGAGGGGAGGAGGAGGTGCAGGAGGAAGGGTCATGGACTGACAAGAATCGGTGTCAAGGTGGCCTTTGGGTCTCTGTGGGACAGTCTTGCTCAAGGAAATGCAGAATCTATGGCATGAATGCTCTAGTGATCTGAACAATTTGCGGGGATGCCTTTGAGTGTAGATGACAGAGACCCAGGGACAGACACATTTCTGATTCATCATCTAAAAGTATGCACCGTTAGAGAAGTTATGAGAGAGATGGATTTGGGGTGAAAACCTGACCCCTTGGGCCAATGGTCCAAAGCCTCCAGGACAAAGGATTAGGTTAGAGGTGTCCACACGTGGACCCAGCAGGAGGTCAGAGGGCTCAAAGCATCTTCTGTGGGGCAAACAGACTGACAGACACAGACAGAACCAGTCAGAGGCCAGAAAAAGGAAGGGCCAGAGGGGTACAGTCAGATGTGTGGGTGGCAGAACGGGGCCCAAAAGGACAGTGGGAGCAGGTATCCAGGCTCAGGGTTTCTCAGAAAAATGGGGAGTTGAGCTAGGAACATCCCCAAACAGCCCTGCATGTAATGGATGCTCACACCCAGAGAGGCCCCTGCCCTGAGGGTCCTGATAGTCCTCAGAACACACTACCCACAAGAAGACTCAGGTAAGGAGCTTTCAGTCTAGACCCTGAGCCTCTCCCCTCCTGCCTCTTCCGCAGCCAAAGATCAGCCCAAGTCGGCACCCTCGGTGTCTCTGTTCCCGCCATCCTCTGAGGAGCTCAGCAACAACAAGGCCACCCTGGTGTGTCTCATGAGTGACTTCTACCCGGGCAGTGTGAAGGTGGCCTGGAAGAAAAATGGCACCCCTGTAGAGCAGGGCGTGGAGACCACCAAGCCCTCCAAGCAGAGCAACAACAAGTACGCGGCCAGCAGCTACCTGAGCGTGTCCAGCCAAGACTGGACATCTGCCAGCGGCTACACCTGTCAGGTCACGCACGACGGGAACACCGTGGAGAAGACACTGGTCCCCTCAGAGTGTTCCTAGGACCTGAGTCCCCACTTCTGGGGACATTTCTCACTCAGACTCTCCCTTTCCCCATTCTCCACTGAATCCCTGAGACTCCTGCCCTGGTCCACTCAGACTGGGCAGGTCTTCATCCCTCCCTGTTTCCACTTCTCCTAAATAAACTCCTGGTCATTTATCATCTGACATGTCTCATGTGTGTTCTGTGTGTGGGAGGGTCTCTGGGTTCAATAAAGGAAAGGATAGTCATGGTATGAGATTCCGTCTCCCATCGTTAACTCAACCAACCAATCAGGCAGCTGAATCAGCTCTGAGTGCCTATGGGAACCAGGACCCAGAGCAGGAACTTCTCCAATGGACCCGCCACCTGGGAAAAAAGTTCCTTTTAAGAGTGGTGAAAGGCAATAGTGGGCTACAGATGAAAATACTGCGGAAGGAATCCATTGAGCCCAGTCAATGCTCTTAGAAAGAGACATTGAACCCAGTGGGGAGACCCATTATCAGCTGGCATTTCCTGGTTGTGTTGTCACCACAGATTCATGGAAAGCTTTGAACATGCTTCACATGGGGTACTTCTCACAGTGTGCCAATACATGTTAGCTAAGCAACGACACTGACTAGGACAGAGAAATACTTAAATATCATGAGCCTGACAATTCCCCCATCACGTTCATTCCTCCGACCAACACAGGGAGCTCAGAGACACTCTTCCAGGGGTGGTCACTGGTGCTGGGAACATGGGGTGAGGATGAGGCACAGGGGAGCTCGGTTTATGTTCTAATGGGCCGGTGTCAGAATCAGGGTGACCATAGCACGGACATGGACCTCCATCATGAGGAATCTCAACACCTGATGTCAGATCAGGGTGAGACATTTTATGGGTGGTTTAAGGATGGAGCAGGTGATGTCAGGCCTCAGGTGGAGAAGACACGGGAGTTGACCTTGAAGATTAGAAAGGGCACTGTCCTGGGCATCTATTGATGTCTCAGGGAGGGCATATCCACTGGAATACAGGAGCCGAGTAAGGGCAAGTGAGACCAGCTCAGACCAGAAACATGTGGCCTGTGGGTTATGCAAGGTCAGGCTTCACCCGTGACAACACCCCACACCACTCCAGCTCTGGGCACAAAGGCAGGGGACACCCCCAAGGGCATATTAAAGAACAGGCAGGCAATTCTAAAGGATCACCCTGACATCACCCTAAACAGTGCTGATCTAAGCTGTCAATAGAGAAGATCAGACCGAGTGTGTGATCAGATAGTTGGGGACATAGGAAGTTGCCAGAAGATTCTGTACACAGGCCACCCTGCCTTGCCCTGGAAGGGGAGGGAGGGAGAGAGGGAATAAAGTCCATGCTCCCCTCGGGCTCTCACCCTGGCATTGGGGTTGTTTGCACATAGGAGAGATGTGCCACCCATTTCCATGGAACCTCACTCACAGTGAAATAAACGCCCTCCTAACACATCCCAAATCCCAGGAGACAACAGTGGAAAGCATATCAGACACCAGTGTCCTTTGGGAGAATTGCTTCCACCAAATGTGCTTCTGTACAGTTCGCTGTGTCATCCATCCAGCCTACAATCTGCTGAGGTGGTGGAGGGGCGACAGTGTGTGTGCCCCTTGCAGACCAGACACCAGCCGGGGGCAGTGGTCCAGGTTTCCTCCATCACAGCTGCAGGTGGGGGCCCAGGGGGTGGGGCAGGGCCTTCTAGAGAGAGGTTTTTGTATGAGCCTGTGTCACTGTGTTGGGTGTTCGGCGGAGGGACCCAGCTGACCGTCCTAGGTGAGTCTCTCCTTCCCCCTCCCTTGCTGCTCTCCTAAAGGATTGGGCTGTTTTCTGGAAGTTTTGCTCTTTTTCTGGGTCTTGTCTCAGCCTGTGACCAAGATGTCATTCAGGATTCCGGACCTGGGGAACCTGAGTGCTTTGGATATCTGTTCTTACTGTTCTATTTGGTCACCGTCAGCCATTCACCTCTGACCTGAGACAGAGGAATGGACAGGATGCCCTGTGGGTGGCTTCTTCCTTCTGTCTGCCTGGGTCATGCTGGATTCTAGAGGGGCTCTGTTCTGTTTCTCCCTGAAGGGCTCTTGTGGCACCAGATTAATTTCTGGGTGTCAATAGGGGCCCCCATCTCAAAGACCATAGAACATAAGGACTATGGAGAGGGAAACCATCTGAAAATTCTAGGGTACCACAGAATCTTCTGGACGAAGGTCAGAGATCCCTGGTCAGAGGTTCAGAGCAGGTCTCAGAAACTGTTTGCTCATGAACAAGGGCCAGGAATGGTGCTGGGGTGCTGGGCTCCCTAGGGCTTGCATAGAGCAGCAATCAGAGTCCTGACCAGCGTCGCACCAGGGAAGTCTGTAGGAAGGAGGTGGATACAGGGGGGAGGAGGAGTTACAGGAGGAAGGGTCATGGAATGACAGGTATGAGGACAAGGAGACCTTTAGGTCTCTGTGGGATAAACAGACTTGCTCAGGGAAATGCAGAATCCATGTCATGAAACCTCTACTGATATTAGCAATTAGTAGGAATTCCATTGACTGTAGAATGACAGCAATCCCGGGACAGACAGACAGACTTCTCTTTCAATAGAAAAAGATGCTACTCAGTTTAGACAGGGAGCAGGAGACATAGATTTGGAGGTGAAAAACTGGCCCCTTAGACCGATGCTCCGAAGCCCTCTGCATAAAGGATTAGCTCACAGATGTGCACATTTGGACCCAGAAGGAGGTCAGAGGGCTCAGTGCATCTTTTGTGGACAAACAGACAGACAGAAACAGTCAGGCCCAGTTAAACACCAGAAGAAGGCAGAGCCAGAGGGTGAGACTCAAAAGTGTGGGTGGCAGAATGGGGCCAACAAGGATGGGTGATGGCTGGTGTCCAGACTCAAGTTTCCTCAGGAAAATGGTGAGTTGAGCTACAAACACCCCAAGCTGCCTTGCATGGCATGTACTCTCACCCTCAGAGAGGCTCATGATGGTCCTCAGGATACTGTTCCCATAGGAGCTTTCAGGATGAACCCTGAGCCTCTCCCTTCCTGCCCCTCCCACACCCACAGGTCAGCCCAAGTCGGCACCCTCGGTGTCTCTGTTCCCGCCATCCTCTGAGGAGCTCAGCAACAACAAGGCCACCCTGGTGTGTCTCATGAGTGACTTCTACCCGGGCAGCGTGGAGGTGGCCTGGAAGAAAAATGGCACCCCTGTCAAGCAGGGCGTGGAGACCACCAAGCCCTCCAAGCAGAGCAACAACAAGTACGCGGCCAGCAGCTACCTGAGCGTGTCCAGCCAAGACTGGACATCTGCAAGCGGCTACACCTGTCAGGTCACGCACGACGGGACCACCGTGGAGAAGACACTGGTCCCCTCAGAGTGTTCCTAGGACCTGAGTCCTCACTTCTGGGGACACTTCTCAGTCAGACACCCTCCTCTTCCCACTCTCCACAGAACCTCTGAGGCTCCTTCCCTGATCTGCTCAGACTGGGCTGGTCTTCATCCTTCCCCATTTCCACTTGTCCTAAATAAACTCCTGGTCATTTATCATCTGACATGTCTCATGTGTGTTCTGTGTGTGGGAGGGGTCTCTAAGTAAAATAAACAGCAGGATGGTTATGACATCCCATCGTTAGCTCAACTAAGCAACCAGGGACCTGAATCAGCTCTGAGTGCCTGTGGGAACAGGACCCAAAACAGGAACTTCTCCTGTGGTTTCAGCCCTGGGAGGCATTCCTTTTCCACTGGGAAGTGACAAGGGCTGAGCGACAAAAATGTGGGTATCCTGAGGACGGATAAGTGAGTAATGAAGAGGGTTCCAGTAGTGGGCTACAGATGTCAATATTGGGAAGTAAATCATGGAGCTAAGGCTGTGGTTGTTGGGAACAGACATTGAACTTCCCTGTCTGTCAAGGAACCCAATGGGAAAGCCATTACAGGTGAAGGTTTGAGATTGGTTCTTCACTATGGGTCATGAAAGCTATGAACATGCATCCCATGGCCTATTTGTCAAGCTTTTCCAATGCACATTAGCTAAGCAATGACACTGACTAGTCCTGCATCAGAGAAACAATTTAATTCCATACAGCCTGACATTCCCCCATCATGCTCAAACCCCTTTACCTGCTCAGCGAGTCTGGGTCTCATGGTGCTGGGAACATGGATTGAGGATGAGGCACAGGGAAGCTCAGTTTATGTCAGCCTCATCTTGGGTTAAGCTCTGGCTCAAGGTGGCCTTGCTTAGGCCTGGAACCTCCATGATGAAGGTCTCACACCTGAAGTCAGATCAACCTGAGAGTTTTAGTCGTTGGTTTAATGATGGAGCAAGTGATGTTAGCATCTCATGTGGAGGGGACATGGGAGTTTACCTTGAAGAAATGGAAAGGGCACCATCCTGGGACAGAATGGGCATCCAGTGACATACCAGGGAGGGCATATCCATTGGAATTCAGGTGCTGATTAAGAGCAAGGGAGTCCAGCTCGGAGCAGGGGTGTGGCCTGTGGGTTAAAGTAAGGTCAGGCTTCTCCTGAGATACAGTACCCCCACACCACTTCACCCATGGGAGGGAAGGCAGGGGACACCTCCAAATTCCCCCTAAAAGACAGGTTGACAATCCTACAGAACATGCCTGACATCACTCAGAACACTGTCAATCTAGGCAGTCTCTAGGGAAAATAAGCCTGAGGCCTTGATCAGATGGTTGAGGTCATGGAAATTGGTCAATAAACTATACACAGGCCAACCTGTCTTTCCCTAGAAGAGGAGTGAGGGCGCGAGGGAATATGGCATGCCCTCCCCTCATGATCTCACCAAGGGATTAGGGATTTGGGATGTAAGATAGAAGTGCCATCCATTCCCATGAGTCCTCACTCCCAGAGACAAAAATAATTTAAAAAGAGGCCCCGAAAGTCTTCCCACATCCAGGAACATAGTGGTAAAGAGCCTGACAGACACCCTATCCCTTTAGGAGACTTGCTTCCAACAACCTCACTTCTGTACAACACACTGTGTCCTCTATCCTGTCATCTGCCATACCATGCGGGACAATGTGTGTGCCCCCTTGCAACTCTGACAGCAGCCTGAGACAGTGGCCCAGGCTTCCTCCATCACAGCTGCAAGGGGGCTCAGGGGTGGGGCAGGGCTTCCCAGAGAGAGGTTTTTGTATGAGCCTGTGTCACAGTGTGCTGTGTTCGGCGGAGGGACCCAGCTGACCGTCCTAGGTGAGTCTCACATTCGCTCTTCTCCTCTCCTCCCCCAGCAGTTTGGGCCATTTTCTGCTGGTTTTGCTATTTTTCTGGGGGTTCTCTCAGCTTGTGGCCAAGTTTTCACTCAGGATCCTGTGTTTGTAGGACAGTGAGCTCGTCCTTTCAGCCTTCTTACTGTCCTTTCTGGATCCACTGGCTTCTAGTAGCCCTTTTGCTCCTTCCTCAGAGACAGAAGAATGGGCAGGATGCCCTGTAAACCCTCCTCTCTGTCTGCCAGGTTCATGCTGGATTCTAAACGGGCATTTTCTGTCTTCCCTTGCTGGGTTCCTATGGCACAAAATTGTTTCTGGGGGTCTATATTAGCCCTGTCTCAAGGGGAAGAAAGGATAAGGGTCCCTGAGGGAGTCAAGTGGTGCAAATTTTAGGGTGACCCAGTACTCTCTGGGCCAAAGCTAGAGATGCCCAGGTCAGAGGTTCAGGGCAGGTGTCAGGGACTGTGGGCTGATGAACAAGGAATAGGAATGGAGCTGGGGTGCAGAGCTCCCTGGGGCCCACATAGTGCTGCCACGTAGAGTCCTGACCAGCTTTGCCCAAGGGAATCCTGCAGGAGGAAAGAAACAGGGGAGAAGGAGATGCAGGAGGAAAGGTCATGCAATGACGGGTATGAGGACAAGGTGACCTTTGGGTCTCTGGGGGACAAACAGACTTGCTGAAGGAAATACAGAATCTATGTCATGAGAGCAGTAGTGATGTGAGCAATTTTCAAGGCTGCCATTGCCTGTTGATGAGAGACACCCAAGAACAGACAGACAGACTCCTGATTCTTCAGCAAAAAGTGTGCACTGTTAGAGAAGTTACGGAAGAGATGGATTTGGGAGTGAAAACTGACCCTTTGGTCTGATGTTCCAAAGTCCCCAGTGCAAAGGATAAGGTCAGAGGTGTGCACACTTGGACCCAGCAGGAGGTCAGAGGGCTTGGAGCATCTTCTGTGGGACAAACAGACTGACGCACATAGACAGGCCCAGTTGGATCCCAGGAGAAGGCAGAGCCAGAGGGTGACAGTCAGATGTGTGAGTGGCAGAACGGGACCCAAAAGAATGGTGATGGCAGGATCTAGGCTAAGAGGTTCTCAGGAAAATGGTGAGTTGAGCTACAAACACCCCTAAGAGCCCTGCATGGCATGTACTCTCACCCTCAGAGAGGCTCATGATGGTCCTCAGGATACTGTTCCCATAGGAGCTTTCAGGATGAATCCTGAGCCTCTCTCCTCCTGCCCCTCCCACACCCACAGGTCAGCCCAAGTCGGCACCCTCGGTGTCTCTGTTCCCACCATCCTCTGAGGAGCTCAGCAACAACAAGGCCACCCTGGTGTGTCTCATGAGTGACTTCTACCCGGGCAGCGTGGAGGTGGCCTGGAAGAAAAATGGCACCCCTGTCAACCAGGGCGTGGAGACCACCAAGCCCTCCAAGCAGAGCAACAACAAGTACGCGGCCAGCAGCTACCTGAGCGTGTCCAGCCAAGACTGGACATCTGCCAGCGGCTACACCTGTCAGGTCACGCACGACGGGAACATCGTGGAGAAGACACTGGTCCCCTCAGAGTGTTCCTAGGACCTGAGTCCCCACTTCTGGGGACACTTCTCACTCAGACTCTCCCTTTCCCCATTCTCCACCGAATCCCTGAGACTCCTGCCCTGGTCCACTCAGACTGGGCAGGTCTTCATCCCTCCCTGTTTCCACTTCTCCTAAATAAACTCCTGGTCATTTATCATCTGACATGTCTCATGTGTGTTCTGTGTGTGGGAGGGTCTCTGGGTTCAATAAAGGAAAGGATAGTCATGGTATGAGATTCCGTCTCCCATCGTTAACTCAACCAACCAATCAGGCAGCTGAATCAGCTCTGAGTGCCTATGGGAGCCAGGACCCAGAGCAGGAACTTCTCCAATGGACCCGCCACCTGGGAAAAAAGTCCCTTTCAACAGTGATGAAAGGCAATAGTGGGCTACAGATGAAAATACTGCGGAAGGAATCCGTTGAGCCCAGTCAATGCTCTTAGAAAGAGACATTGAACCCAGTGGGGAGACCCATTATCAGCTGGCATTTCCTGGTTGTGTTGTCACCACAGATTCATGGAAAGCTTTGAACATGCTTCACATGGGGTACTTCTCACAGTGTGCCAATACATGTTAGCTAAGCAACGACACTGACTAGGACAGAGAAATACTTAAATATCATGAGCCTGACAATTCCCCCATCACGTTCATTCCTCCGACCAACACAGGGAGCTCAGAGACACTCTTCCAGGGGTGGTCACTGGTGCTGGGAACGTGGGGTGAGAATGAGGCACAGGGGAGCTCGGTTTATGTTCTAATGGGCTGGTGTCAAGATCGGGGTGACCATAGCACGGACATGGACCTCCATCATGAGGAATCTCAACACCTGACGTCAGATCAGGGTGAGACATTTTGTGGGTGGTTTAAGGATGGAGCAGGTGATGTCAGGCCTCAGGTGGAGAAGACACGGGAGTTGACCTTGAAGATTAGAAAGGGCACTGTCCTGGGCATCTATTGATGTCTCAGGGAGGGCATATCCACTGGAATACAGGAGCCGAGTAAGGGCAAGTGAGACCAGCTCAGAGCAGGGACATGTGGCCTGTGGGATAGAGCAAGGTCAGGCTTCCCCCGTGACAACACCCCACACCACTCCAGCCCTGGGCACAAAGGCAGGGGACACCCCCAAGGGCATATTAAAGAACAGGCAGGCAATTCTAAAGGATCACCCTGACATCACCCTAAACAGTGCTGATCTAAGCTGTCAATAGAGAAGATCAGCCTGAGTGTGTGATCAGATAGTTGGGGACATAGGAAGTTGCCAGAAGATTCTGTACACAGGCCACCCTGCCTTTCCCTGGAAGGGGAGGGAGGGAGAGAGGGAATAAAGTCCATGCTCCCCTCGGGCTCTCACCCTGGCATTGGGGTTGTTTGCACATAGGAGAGATGTGCCACCCATTTCCATGGAACCTCACTCACAGTGAAATAAACGCCCTCCTAACACATCCCAAATCCCAGGAGACAACAGTGGAAAGCATATCAGACACCAGTGTCCTTTGGGAGAATTGCTTCCACCAAATGTGCTTCTGTACAGTTCGCTGTGTCATGCATCCAGCCTACAATCTGCTGAGGTGGTGGAGGGGCGACAATGTGTGTGTGCCCCTTGCAGACCAGACACCAGCCGGGGGCAGTGGTCCAGGTTTCCTCCATCACAGCTGCAGGTGGGGGCCTAGGGGGTGGGGCAGGGCCTTCTAGAGAGAGGTTTTTGTATGAGCCTGTGTCACTGTGTTGGGTGTTCGGCGGAGGGACCCAGCTGACCGTCCTAGGTGAGTCTCTCCTTCCCCCTCCCTTGCTGCTCTCCTAAAGGATTGGGCTGTTTTCTGCAAGTTTTGCTCTTTCTCTGGGTCTTGTCTCAGCCTGTGACCAAGATGTCATTCAGGATTCCGGACCTGGGGAACCTGAGTGCTTTGGATATCTGTTCTTACTGTTCTATTTGGTCACCGTCAGCCATTCACCTCTGACCTGAGACAGAGGAATGGACAGGATGCCCTGTGGGTGGCTTCTTCCTTCTGTCTGCCTGGGTCATGCTGGATTCTAGAGGGGCTCTGTTCTGTTTCTCCCTGAAGGGCTCTTGTGGCACCAGATTAATTTCTGGGTGTCAATAGGGGCCCCCATCTCAAAGACCATAGACCATAAGGACTATGGAGAGGGAAACCATCTGAAAATTCTAGGGTACCACAGAATCTTCTGGACAAAGGTTAGAGATCCAAGGTTAGAGGTTCAGGGCAGGTCTCAGAAACTGTTTGCTCATGAACAAGGGCCAGGAATGGTGCTGGGGTGCTGGGCTCACTGGGGCTTGCATAGAGCAGCAATCAGAGTCCTGACTACCCTTGCCCCAAGAAAGTCTGCAGGAGGGAGGAGGATACAGGGGGCAGGAGGAGGTACAGGAGGAAGGGTCATGGAATGACAGGTATGAGGACAAGGAGACCTTTAGGTCTCTGTGGGATAAACAGACTTGCTCAGGGAAATGCAGAATCCATGTCATGAAACCGCTACTGATATTAGCAATTAGTAGGAATTCCATTGACTGTAGAATGACAGCAATCCCGGTACAGACAGACAGACTTCTCTTTCAATAGAAAAAGATGCTACTCAGTTTAGACAGGGAGCAGGAGACATAGATTTGGAGGTGAAAAACTGACCCCTTAGACCGATGCTCCGAAGCCCTCTGCATAAAGGATTAGCTCACAGATGTGCACATATGGACCCAGAAGGAGGTCAGAGGGCTCAGTGCATCTTTTGTGGGACAAACAGACAGACAGAAACAGTCAGGCCCAGTTAAACACCAGAAGAAGGCAGAGCCAGAGGGTGAGACTCAAAAGTGTGGGTGGCAGAATGGGGCCAACAAAGATGGGTGATGGCTGGTGTCCAGACTCAAGTTTCCTCAGGAAAATGGTGAGTTGAGCTACAAACACCCCAAGCTGCCCTGCATGGCATGTACTCTCACCCTCAGAGAGGCTCATGATGGTCCTCAGGATACTGTTCCCATAGGAGCTTTCAGGATGAATCCTGAGCCTCTCCCTTCCTGCCCTCCCACACCCACAGGTCAGCCCAAGTCGGCACCCTCGGTGTCTCTGTTCCCGCCATCCTCTGAGGAGCTCAGCAACAACAAGGCCACCCTGGTGTGTCTCATGAGTGACTTCTACCCGGGCAGCGTGGAGGTGGCCTGGAAGAAAAATGGCACCCCTGTCAAGCAGGGCGTGGAGACCACCAAGCCCTCCAAGCAGAGCAACAACAAGTACGCGGCCAGCAGCTACCTGAGCGTGTCCAGCCAAGACTGGACATCTGCCAGCGGCTACACCTGTCAGGTCACACACGACGGGAACATCGTGGAGAAGACACTGGTCCCCTCAGAGTGTTCCTAGGACCTGAGTCCTCACTTCTGGGGACACTTCTCAGTCAGACACCTCCCTCCCACTCTCCACAGAACCCCTGAGGCTCCTTCCCTGATCTGCTAGACTGGGCTGGTCTTCATCCTTCCCCATTTCCACTTGTCCTAAATAAACTCCTGGTCATTTATCATCTGACATGTCTCATGTGTGTTCTATGTGTGGGAGGGGTCTCTAAATAAAATAAACAGCAGGATGGTTATAACATCCCATCCATAGCTCAACTAAGCAACCAGAGACCTGAATCAGCTCTGAGTGCCTGTGGGAAACGGGACCCAAAACAGGAACTTCTCCTTTGGTTTCAGCCCTGGGAGGCAGTCCTTTTCCACTGGGAAGTGACAAGGGCTGAGCGACAAAAATGTGGGTACCCTGAAGACGGATGAAGGGGAAATGAAGAGGGCCATGGGGTGGGCTACAGATGTCAATATTGGGAAGGAAATCATGGAGTCAAGACTGTGGTATTTGGAAGAGACATTGAACTTCCCTGTCTGTCATGGAATCCAATGGGAGAGCCATTGCCAGGTGAAGCTTAGTGGTTGGTTCTTCCCCACAGGGTCATGGAAAGCTTTGAACATGCATTCCATTGCCCATTTGTCAAGCTTTTCCAATGCACATTAGCTAAGCAATGACACTCACTAATCCTGCATCAGAGAAACAGTTTAATATCAAAGAGCCTGACATTCTCCCATCATGCTCACACCCTTTAGCCCCTCAGGGAGTCTGGAACACTCTGCAAGGCATGTTCCCTGGTTCTGGGAACATAGAGTGGGATGAGGCACAGGGAAGCTCAGTTTATGTTCTCGCAGTCTGGGGGCAGGGGCAGGATCCAGAGGGCTTTCGCTTGGGCTTGGGACCTCCATTATGAAGATCTCACACCCTGAAGTCAGATCAACCTGAGAGTTTTGGGCTTTGGTTTAAGGATGGAACAGGTCTTGTCAGCATCTCAGGTGGAGTAGACACTGGAGTTGACCTTGAAAGATTAGAAAGGGTACCGTCCTGGGCACAGAATGGGCATCCAGTAACGTCCCAGGAAGGCCATATCAACTGGAATTCAGGAGCCAAGTAAGAGCAGGGGAGACCAGCTCAGAGTAGGGGGGTGTGTGGCCTGAGGATTAAGGTCAGGCCTCCTGGTGACAGAGCACCCCCACCTTACTCCACCCTTGGGAGCGACTACAGGGGACACCCCCAAGCTCACCTCAAAAGACAGGTTGGCACTTCTACAGCGCATGTCCTCCCTTCTTCCCACAATCCCCTGACATCACTCAGAACACTGCCAATCTAGAATGTGTCTAGGGAAAATAAGCCTGAGGCCTTCATCAGATAGTTGGGGACATGGGAAGTGGGCAATTTTTTGTCCACAGGCCAACCTATCTTTCCCCGAATGGGGAGGGATGGCGAGAGGGAATACAGCCTGCCCTCCCATCATGCTCTCACCAAGGGATTAGGGATTTGGGACATAAGAGAGATGTGCCATCCATTCCCATGAGTCCATACTCCCAGAGACAAAAAAAAAAAAAAAATAGGATCCAAAATTTTCCCACATTCAGGAGACCATAGTGGTAAAGAGCCCGTCAGACACCCTATCCTTTTAGGAGACTTGCTTCCAACAATCCTGCTTCTGTGTTCTCTATCCTGTCATCTGCTATGTCATGGGGGGTGATGTGTATGCCCCTTGCAACCCTGACAGCAGACTGAGACAGTGGCCCAGGCTTCCTCCATCACAGCTGCAAGGGGGCTCAGGGGTGGGGCAGGGCTTCCCAGAGAGAGGTTTTTGTATGAGCCTGTGTCACAGTGTGCTGTGTTCGGCGGAGGGACCCAGCTGACCGTCCTAGGTGAGTCTCACATTCGCTCTTCTCCTCTCCTCCCCCAGCAGTTTGGGCCATTTTCTGCTGGTTTTGCTATTTTTCTGGGGGTTCTCTCAGCTTGTGGCCAAGTTTTCACTCAGGATCCTGTGTTTGTAGGACAGTGAGCTCGTCCTTTCAGCCTTCTTACTGTCCTTTCTGGATCCACTGGCTTCTAGTAGCCCTTTTGCTCTTCCTCAGAGACAGAAGAATGGGCAGGATGCTCTGTAAACCCTTCTCTCTGTCTGCCAGGGTCATGCTGGATTCTAGACGGACATTTTCTGTCTTCCCTTGCTGGGTTCCTATAGCATGAAATTATTTCGGGGGGTCCATAGTAGCCCTGTCTCAAGGGGAAGAAAGGATAAGGGTCCCTGAGGGAGTCAAGTGGTGCAAATTTTAGGGTGACCCAGTACCCTCTGGGCCAAGGCTAGAGATGTCTAGGTCAGAGGTTCAGGGCAGGTGTCAGGGACTGTGGGCTGATGAACAAGGACCAGGAATGGTGCTGGGGTGCAGGGCTCCGCAGGGTCTGCATAGAGCTGCCATGCAGCGTCCTAGGCTGCCTCGCACCAGGAACCCTGCAGGAGGAAGGACACAGAGGGGAGGAGGAGGTGCAGGAGGAAGGGTCATGGAACGACAGGTATAAGGACAAGGTGGCCTTTGGTCTCTGCAGAATGAACAGGCTCTCAGAAGGATATGCACATTTATTGGCACAAAAGCTCCAGTGACATGACCGATTAGCAGGGACCCAATTGACTGTAGTATGAGAGACCCAGACAGACATTTTGTTCATCAGCAAAACTCACACTCACTTAGGAGAAAGTACAGGACAGACAGATTGTGGGGGGTACAGAACGCTGAGGGCAAAGACCATTATACGCCAGCACAGAAATCAGGCCAGAGGTATGCACACTTGGACCCAGCAGGAGGTCAGAGGACTTAGAGCATCTTCAGTGGGACAAACAGACTGACAGACACAGACAGAACCAGTCCGATCCTAGGAGAAGGCAGAGCCACAGGTGACAGTCACATGTGTGGATGGCAGAATGGGGCCCACAAAGACAGTGATGGCAGGTATCCAGGTTCAGGGTTTCTCAGGAAAATGGGGAGTTGAGCTAGGAACACTCCTAACAATCCTGGATGGAATGGACTCTCACCCCCAGAGAGGCCCCTGCCCTCAGGGTCCTGATGGTCCTCAAGACACTGTCCCCACAGGAAGACCGAGGTCACAAGCTTTCAGAATGGACCCTGAGCCTCTCCCCTCCTGTTCCTCCCACGCCCACAGGTCAGCCCAAGTCGGCACCCTCAGTGTCTCTGTTCCCGCCATCCGCTGAGGAGCTCAACAACAACAAGGCCACCCTGGTGTGTCTCATGAGTGACTTCTACCCGGGCAGCGTGGAGGTGGCCTGGAAGAAAAATGGCACCCCTGTCAAGCAGGGCGTGGAGACCACCAAGCCCTCCAAGCAGAGCAACAACAAGTACGCGGCCAGCAGCTACCTGAGCGTGTCCAGCCAAGACTGGACATCTGCCAGCGGCTACACCTGTCAGGTCACGCACGACGGCAACACCGTGGAGAAGACACTGGTCCCCTCAGAGTGTTCCTAGGACCTGAGTCCTCACTTCTGGGGACACTTCTCCATCAGACACTCCCTTCCCACTCTCCACTGAACCTCTGAGGCTCCTGTTCTGGTCTGCTCAGACAGGGCACGTCTTCATCCCTCCCTGTTTCCACTTCTCCTAAATAAACTCCTGGTCATTTCTCATCTGAAAATTCGCATGTGTGTTCTGTGTGTGGGAGGGGTCTCTAGGTCAAATAAATGGCAGGATGGTTATGACATCCCATCGTTAGCTCAACTAAGCATCCTGGGATCTGAGTCAACTCTGAGTGCCTGTGGGAGCCAGGAACCAAAACAGGAAGTTCTCCTGGGGTTCCAGCCCTTGGAGGCCAAACTCTTTCACTGGGAAGTGACAAGGACTGAGCGACAAAAATGTGGGTACCCTGAGGATGGATCAGGGAGAAATGAAGAGGATTCCGGGAGTGGGCTACAGATGAAAATATTGGGAAGTAATTCACGGAATCAAGACTATGGTTGTTGGGAAGTGACATTGAACTTCCCTGTCCATCATGGAACCCAATGGGATTGCCTTTACCAAGTGAAGGGTCCTGATTGGCGCCCCACCATAAAATCATGAAAAGCTTTGCACCGTGCCTGCCGTGACCCATTTGTCACACTTGGACAGTGCCTGTTAGGTCAGCAAGGACCCTGACGAGTCATACAGCAGAGAAGCAGTTAAATATCACAGAGCCTGACATTCCCCGATCATGCTCACACCCCCTACCCACTCAGGGAGCCTGGGACTCATGGTGCTGGGAACATGAGCTGAGGATGAGGCACAGGGAAGCTCAGTTGATGTCGGCCTCATCTTGAATCAGGATCTGGCTCAAGGTGACTGTAGCTTAGGCCTGGGACCTCCATCATGAAGATCTCACACCCTGAAGTCAGATCAACCTGAGATTTAGAGGGTTGGTTTAAGGATGAAGCAGATCATGCCAGGCCTCAGGTGGAGTAGACATGGGAGTTGACCTTGAAGGATTAGAAAGGGCATTGTCCTGGGAACAGAATGGGCATCCAGTGACATCCCAGGGAGGCCATATCTGCTGAATTCAGGAGCCAAGTAAGGGCAGGTGAGACCAGATCAGAGCAGGGAAGTGTGGCCTGTGGGTTACAGCAAAGTCAGGCCTCCCCAGTGACACAGCACCCCACACCATGCCACACCCGGAAAGGATGTCAGGGGACACCCCCAAGGTACCCTAAAGGATACTTTGGCTAAGACTACAGTTCCACCCGATCATAACCAGGTCTATCCCAATTTAGACTGTCCCCAGGGATGATAAGCCAGGGATTTTGATCAGACAGGTGGGGTCATAGGAAGTTGCTAGGACACTTTCTACACAGACCAACCTGCCTTTCCCTGGAAGGAAAAGAAGGGAGAGGGAATACGCACTGCCCTCCGCTCATGCTCTCACCCTGGGGTTAGGGGTGTTTGGACATAAGGGAGATGTGCCACCTGTTCCCATGGAACCTCCTCCAGGTGACACAGATGCCAGCCACACCCATCCCACATCCCAGGGAAGCAGAGTGGAAGCAGCCTGTCAAACACCTAATGCCTTTGGGAGAATTGCTTCCAAGAATGTTATCACCGTGCAATGCACCCTGTCGTCTATCCTATCACCTGCTGGTCTGAAAGGGGGACGCTGCAAACTAGACACAACCCTGGGGCAGTGGCTCAGGCTTCCTCCATCACAGCTGTGGGGGGCGGGAGGGGGGCTCAGGGGTGGGGCAGGGCCTCCCAGAGAGAGGTTTTTGTATGAGCCTGTGTCACAGTGTTATGTGTTCGGCGGAGGGACCCAGCTGACCGTCCTAGGTGAGTCTCTCCTTCCCCCTCCTTCCCTGTTCCCCTTCAAAGTTTGGGCCGCTTTCTGCTATTTTTGCTCTATTTCTGGTCTCGTCTCAGCCTGTGGCCAAGCTTTCCTCCACAATCCCCACCCTTGGGGACCTGACCTCTTCCCATCCCTGTTCTTACTGTCCTTCTTGGTCACCCTCAGCCCTTCACCTCTGACTCCAGGAACAGAGGAATGTACAGGATGCCCTGTGTGTGGGTTATTCTATCTGTCTGTGAGGGTCATTATGGATTCCAGTTGGGCTCTGCTCTGTCTGCTGCTGACAGGGTCCTGTGGGACAAGATTTATATCTGCAAATCACTGGTGGCCCTTGTCTTAAGGAGAAGAGAAGAAGAGGAGTACTGAGGGATAACCTGGTGAAACTTTTAGAATGAGCCAGAATGCTTGGGGCCAATGCTAGTGATCAGGGATTGAGGGAAAGTCTCCAGGACTGTGGGCTCATGAACAAGGGCCAGGAATGGTGCTGGGGTGCAAGGCTCGCTGGGCCTGCATGGAGCTGTCATGCAGAGTCCTGATCAGCCTCGCCCCAGGGAAGCTTGCAGGAGGAAAGACGCAGTGGGGAGGAGGAGGTACAGGAGGAAGGGTCTTGAAATGACAGGTCTGAGGACAAGGTGGCCTTTGGTCTCTGCAGGATGAACATCCTTTCAGAAGGTAACATACATGTATTGGCCTGAAAGCTCCAGTGACATGACCGATTAGCAGGGACTCCATTGACGGCAGAATGAGAGACCTGGGAACAGATAGATATTTTGTTCATCAGCAAAACTCATGCTCACTTAAAAGAAAGAACAGCACAGATAGACTGGGAGGGGGGACACAGAACCCTGAGGGGAAAGACCCTAACATGCCAGCACAAAGGATCAGGTCAGAGGTGGGCACACTTGGACCCAGCGGGAGGTCAGAGGACTCAGAGCATCTTCTGTGGGACAAACAGACTGACAGACACAGACAGAACCAGTCAGATCCTAGGAGAAGGCAGAGCCACAGGTGACAGTCACATGTGTGGGTGCAAGAACGAGGTCCACAAGGATGGTGATGGCAGGTGTCCAGGCCCAGGGTTTCTCAGGTAAATGGGGAGTTGAGCTAGGAACACCCCAAATTCCCCTGCATGGAATGGACTCTCACCCCCAGAGAGTCCTCTGCCCTCCGGGTCTTGATGGTCCTCAAGACACTGTCCCCACAGGAAGACCGAGGTCACGAGCTTTCAGAATGGACCCTGAGCCTCTCCCCTCATTCACCTCCCGCACCCACAGGTCAGCCCAAGTCGGCACCCTCGGTGTCTCTGTTCCCGCCATCCGCTGAGGAGCTCAGCAACAACAAGGCCACCCTGGTGTGTCTCATGAGTGACTTCTACCCGGGCAGCGTGGAGGTGGCCTGGAAGAAAAATGGCACCCCCGTCAAGCAGGGCGTGGAGACCACCAAGCCCTCCAAGCAGAGCAACAACAAGTACGCGGCCAGCAGCTACCTGAGTGTGTCCAGCCAAGACTGGACATCTGCCAGCGGCTACACCTGTCAGGTCACGCACGACGGCAACACCGTGGAGAAGACACTGGTCCCCTCAGAGTGTTCCTAGGACCTGAGTCCTCTCACCCTCCTGGAACCTCAGGAGGATCTCCCTGCCCCCACACCCATTCTCTCTTCTCCCTGCTCCCGATCAGCTTTCAATAAAATATTCTCATTATCAAGCCGATGTCGTGCTCTCTTGGTCATTTTTGTTTCTGGACTTTGGTCTTAAATTCAACTGTCTTTGAAAGTGAAGGCGATCCTTTGACCCCGTGGGGAAGAATGCATGCAGTGAAAGAGTCTTTATGTTTTCCAGAAGGGATTTTTCTCTCACCCAGAATTTCCCAGAGACTGTTCTAGTAGAAGGTATAGGGGCTGCAGAACCCAGGAGAAGGCACTTCTCACACCTGCCCTAAAACTGCTTTTTAACCTGTGGACCATGTCCACCCCCAAGGCCTTCTCTCCTTGGTCCCCATGGAAACCAGGATGGTGCCTAAGCTCCCTTCCCCCAAATCCTCATTCACATGCCTTCCGTGGCTCCCAACCCCTTCTGGAAATTCTCCATCCTCCCCATGTAGAGCATTCCTACTCTTTAGGCCCCCTGCCCCTGTCTCATCACTGCCATGTGCCCTGACCCTTGGTCCCTCACGGTTCTACTCACTACAGAACCCTCGGTTCCCGGTCCCTGGCCACTCACCTGGACTATTTCCCAGGGACCACCTCTCCCATCTGGGTCCCAGCTGTGGTCAAGGCGGTGGAGTTAGTGGCCAGCTCTGCTGCCTTTTCAACCCCTCGAAGGCCAGCCCACCACTGACCCCACCACAAACACGAATGTCACAGTAGCCATGGGCAGCGGATGGGGCCACTAGTTTAAGGTCAAGATTATGGCCCAGCAAGCATGGCTCAGTGGTTGAGGGCCGACCTAGGAACCAGGAGGGCAACGTTTGATTCCTGCCCAGGGCACAGGCCCGGTTGCAGGCTCAATCCCCAGTGTGGGGAGTTCGGGAGGCAGCCGACCCATGATTCTCTCTCATCATTGATTTTCCTCTCTCTCCTTCTCCCTTTCTCTCTGAAATCAATAAAAATATTAAAAATAATAATGATAAATAAAGTCAAGAATATGATTCTTGGAATAAGCCGTGCGCATGACTCTGAACTGATTCATCTTCTTGGGAGCCTAGAATGGGGCCTGAGAATCCGGGAGATTCTAGTCCTAGAAGAGGGCCCAGGGTGGGAACCGATTAAAAATGTGGATTAGCTGTTAACTGGTTAAAAATGCAGATTTTTGTAAAGAAAACACGATAATTTCAAGAGAAACATCGAAAGTGCTTTATTCAAAGTAATGTCCATCGCTAGCTACACAGTTCCCCTATCTTTCGGGTAATTTGTGGATACCACCCCAAGAGAACTTTTCTTGTTTTGAGGCAGTCCATTCAGAGAGCCCATTTTCCACTTCTTCGTCCGTGTTGAAATGCTGCTCAGAAAGTGTGTGTGCCGTCGATCTGAACAAGTGGTCACGGGAAGGAGCAATATAACCAAATAGCATACATATCAAATCGAATATATATCAACGTATGTGTGACTCCATCTACTGGGAAAAATCCGCATTATTACCGGTACAGCTGGTAGACCATGTGTCCGGCCACGTGAGGCATCAAGAATGCCCCCGAGGGCCGCCCAGGCTCCACCATCTCTGGGTCGTAAACAGGACTTCGCACTCCTTCCACCTGACATTCCCCAAGGAGCCGGAGACACGGCTCCTCCTGGACTGTAGGGCTCCTGGATATGACGGGACCCTCAGACACGCCCTCCTACCCTCTTCACCATGGGGAACAGATGGAGGGGAGATCACCCCTCAAGGAAGTAGAGTTGAAGGTGGGGAGGGGGCCACCCTCCCACACCCTCCTATGGGCCAGATCACCCCCCATGACAAGGAGGCTGGACTTGGGGCCCTCCGTGCAGCTGCAGGTGGGCCCAGGCAGGGGCGGTGGGGGTGACAGGGGGTTTATGTTCAAGGCTGTGTCACTGTGGGCTGCGTTTGGCAGAGGGAGCCTATCTGACCATCCTCGGTGAGTCTCTTCCTCGCCCTCCTCCCTGGAGGTGAGCGGGATTTGGGTCCATTTTTTCTTCTCTTTCCATCCAGCGTGGGCCTGGGCTCTGACTTGCGCTGGAATTCCACGTCCTGCCCTTTCTGTCTGCCCATCTCAGCCCCCTGGACCGTTTGGCTTCCGAGGCACCTGGTGAGGAAGAGAAGAAAGGGGGCCAGGGACCCTTCCTGGTCCTCCTTGATGCTCTCCTCCAGGGGACCCTATCTTCCAGCCTCTGAGCTTGAAGGAGTCTTCATTTTTCCTTGAAGGGGCGTTTACTCTCACCCGGAAATACCCAGAGGACACAGCAGGGCAGAAGGTCAGGCAACCACCATGATTTCAAGGATAGTTGTCCTGTGCACTTGTCCCTGATGAGTACTCCTTTGTGTGTGTGTGCGTTTTTTAAACATATTTTTATTGATTTCTAAGAGGAAGGGAGAGAGAGAGAGAGAGAGAGAGAGAGAGAGAGAGAGAGAGAGAGAACATCAATGAAGAGACAGAGTCATGGACTGGCTGCCTCCTGCATGCCCCACACTGGGGATGGAGCCTGCCCCCTGGGTGTGTGCCCCGGCCTGGAGTCGAACCAGGATCTCCTGGTTCAGAGATTGACGCTCAACCATCTATTCCTTTATTTTGTTTTGTTTTGTTTTTCTTTTGATTCTATTGTTTATTGGTTTCAGGAGTACAGCTTAGTGGTTAGACAGCCATATCGTTTACGTAGTGTTCCCCCCAAGGTTTCCAGTACCCTGACTGGCACCGCACGTAGTTACCACATTATTATTGACTCCATCCCCTCGGCTGTACTTCACATCCCATGACTATTCTGTAACTGTCAGCGTGTGCTTCCGTTTTGTTTGTGTTTCCTTTATTCAATTTCGGTGAATTCCTGTGCTATTGGCTTCCTATGACTTGTTTCACTTAGCATAGCACCCTCTAGGTCCATCATGCTTGTGGGAACCCCTTTCACGTCCCGCATAATTCAGGGTCCCCAGTTCAGGGTTTGGGTTTCTGGAGAGGGCCGCACACAAATGAATAAAGACTCAGGAAAACATTAATTTGGAAAATGGGGGCCAAGGCGGTAGTCCAATTCTAGTAGGAGAACTACTCCCCACTCTGGCTTTACCTTTCCTTTTATTAAGATTAAGATCATAAGATACACCTGTCTCCCCCAGGCAGGAAACACTAATAAAAGCCAATCAGTGAATCTTCTTAGGACTAACAGGTGGGGGCTGCCTTAACTACCAATATCCGGTCATTAGCTCCGACCCTTCAGAGCAATTAAGGTTGACCAGCCCTCCGGATTCCCTATCCACAGCTTTCTATCATCAAGACAATGATTGGCTTCCAGCACATGCTGTTGCAAAAGGTAAGACTGTACTCATTTTCATGGCTGAGTAATATTCCCTTTAGCCGCTTCTCCACTGATGGGCACTTGGGGTGCTTTGGTTTCTTGGCTGTTGTAAATAACGCTGTGATGAGCACAGGGGTGCACAAGTGCTTTTGAATTCGTGTTTTGGCTTTCTTTGGGTGAATCCCGGAAGTGGAATCTCTGGGTCATAAGGAAGAGTCATTTTTGATTTTTTTAAGACCCTCGTGGCTTTACCAATCTGCATTCCCGCCAACAGTGCACAAGGGTGCCCTTTGCTCCGCATCCTCGCCAATACCTGCCCTTTGGGCCATTCTGACAGGTGTGTGTGTGGGGGGGGGGAGGATAGCTCACGTAGTTTTAACTCGAATCTCTCTGCTGATTAGTGATGGTGAGCATGCTTTCATATGTCTGCTGGCCACCTGCATGTCCCCTTCGGAGAAATGCCTATTGAGTCCTCTGCCCGTTTTTCCATTGGGTTATTTTTGGTGTTGAATAGTCTGAGTTCTTTATACATGTTGGCTATTAACCCCTTATCAGATGTGTCATTGGATGTGTTCTCCCGTGTAGTAGGTTGTCTCTTCGATTTGCTGATGGTTTCCTTTGCTGTGCACAAACTTTCTAGTCCCGTCTGTTTATTTATTCTTCTGTTTCGCTTGTCTGAGGAGATACAGCAGAAAAAAATATCGCTATGAGAAATGTCAGAGATTTTACTGCCTATGTTAATTACTAGGATTTTAATGGTTTCAAGGCTTCTAAGTCTTCGATCCATTTTGAGTTTATCCTTGTATATGGTGCATGAAGGTGATCTAGTTTCTTTTTCTTTTCTTTTTTGCGAGTATCTGTCCAATTTTCCCAGCACCGTTTGTCGAATAGACCATCTTTACCTCGTTGTATGTGCTTGCCTCCTTTGTCAAATATTAATTCCCCATAAAGATGTGGGTTGGTTTCTGAGCTCTATGTTCTGTTCCATTCATTTACATGCCTGTTCTTATGCCAGTACTAGGCTGTTGTGATTACTATGGCCTTGAATATTTTGATATCAGGTAGGATGGTACCTCCAACTTTATCCTTCTTTCTCAAAATTACTGAGCTTATTTAGGATTGTTGTTTTGTGTGTGTGTGTGTGTGTGTGTGTGTGATTCCATATGAAGTTTTGCATTATTTTTCTAGTTCTGCAAAATATAACATTGGTATTTTGATTGGAGTTGCATTGAATCTAGAGACAGTATGAATATTTTAATGATGTTAATTCTTCCTATCCATAAACATTGTATATGATTCTTTTTTTTTTTATGAAGGGCTGATCAGTGGTTCTCTCTTGTCATTGATGTTTCTCTCTCTCTCTCTCCCTCTCCATTCCTGTCTGAAATGAATAAAAATGTATTTTCTTTAAAAAATCAGTGTCAGGGCACTTGGAAGAGGGGTGGTGAGAATGTCTCCTCTTCGCGGGGACCTCACTTTGGTTGGGATTCTGGGAGGTGAGGGTCATCACAGAGTTCAACATCAGAAAGTCCGTCCCGGCCAGTGACTTCCCCTAGCCAGTCCCTGCCCATCCTCGTCCCAGCTGCTCCCCATGGGATGCAGGAATTCTTAGCAACACATGCATGTTAGTTCCAGCCTGACAGGTGGACCGGACTGATGAAGGGGTTGGGAATTAAGAAAAGAAAGACAAGAAAGCAGGATCGGGAGGACTGCAAGCCATTGACAGACTGCAGCAGCTTTATTAACTGAGCAATACCTTTGATACACAAACACTGGGAGGTCAGTCGCGAGGAATGTACTCTCTGTTCCTCTTAATCTCTAAGGGCGGTAAAGCATGCAGCCAAATTCTCCATACAGCATATCTCAGTAAATAGTTACAAATTTCTGGTAAACAATGCAAGGTCACAATTGGAAATCGCCTTCCAAACAAGTCAGGGGACACTGTGTGGGTGGGGGGCTGATTTTATCGCCCCCTTCAGAGGCAAGGACTTTGTCAGCTTACACCGGTCTCCAACACCTGCAGGCCAGGCAAGCTCTCTGAGGGAACTGCACACAGAGCAGGGATTTGGGGTCCAGGAAAAGGGGCCCAGAGCTGGGCGACAACACCGACTTGCAGGAAACTCCCAGGGAGAACAGCAGGCCGGATAGCAGGCGACCAGGGAGAGGGCCAGGCTGCTTCCGCCTCCCACCCTGACCCCCACGCAGGGCCACTCCCACCCTCCCTTTTCTGAATGAGAAACTGCCGGGCCCCCATGCCCCCGTGCCCATGCCTGCTGCCCTCTGCAAGGAGCCCTGGGGCGTCCGGCAGAGGGGACCCTCAGACCCCGAGATGGACAGACATGGCCCGCATGGTTGCAGCCGCCCAGAGGCACACACAGTCCAGGCTGTGGGGGGCTAGGTCACTCAGATCCACCGGGCCAAGCCTCTCCTGCCCCAGCCCCTCCGTGATCCTGCTGCCCTGCCATCGCCGCCTGCTGCTCCCGTCCCCTGCCCCTCGGACGGCTGGGCACCACGGCTGATGCTGGGGTCGGAGCGATGACCGGCCAACAAAGGGACCCCACTCCCTTTCAGGTCCCAGGCGGCCCTCACCCTGCAGCCCCAGCTTTCCAAGTGCCAGGCCTGCCCAGCCCCAGCTCCAGCCCCGACCCAGCCTGTCCTGCCAGGGGCCGCTACTACAGCACAGAGGGAGCGCCCCCCAGACGCCCTGGCTGGCAGTCACCGCCCCCCTCGGGCCCCACTCCTCTGGGAAGTGTGGTCTCTCATCCCAGCCCAGCGTCCAGGCCGCCACGTCTCAGGGTGAGGGCCAGTGTCCCTCCCCCCCTGCCCCCCCGCCCAGGCATTCATGGAGCCACGGGGTGCCCTACGGGGAAGAAGTAACCCAGAATCAGGGAACACCCGGATGAGGGTGGCCCCTCTGACAGACCACCACGGCCTTTATTTCCCTCTCAAAGCCCAACGGCCCAGCCCTGGCTGGTGTGGCTCAGTGGATGGAGTTGGCTCATGGACTGAAGGGTCTTGGGTTTGCTTCTGGTGAAGGGTATGTGCCTCTGGAGCAGCTCGATGCCCAGTAGGGGTCCCTCATAGACCCTGGGGCTGGACAAGGGGACACTGACCAGAAGGATCAACCTGGCACTGTCCTGCCCAGCTCAGAGCCAGGGCAGCCGTGGGGGTGATGGCCCAGGATACCGGGTGAGTCCAGGCTGGGCCACCCCTCTTGGGACAGAGAGGAGACAGGGCTGGGGACTGGGGACTCCTCGGGCAGGGGGCGGACCCGGGGCCCGGGACCCTGGCTGCCCACTGGCTTTGGGCCCAGCACCTGCGAGACCTGGTGGCACAGGTCTGGCATCGGGAAAGGTGAGGTGGCCTGGGTTGCCCTTGGGACCGGAAGCCTGGGTGCCCCCCACCGGTGTGGCCCTGTACCCCTGTGGGCCATGACACGGGCAGGCTGCTTCCGGACGGAAACGCTCTCCCTGTCTGCCAAGGAAGGGCATGAGCCGGCGGGACTGACCATGGGCTGTGTCTTCACCACCCCCGCCCCACCACTCCCCACCCCCGTCGCTGCAGCCTGCTGGGGCGGGCACCAGGGCTGCAGGCCAGATTCACCGTGGCAGGCCCTGAGGGCCGGACCCAGCTCCCCCAGACCCTCAGGGAAGCCGATGGGCCTGGGAGGGGCCTTGTTGAGCCTCTGGTGCCTGCTGCCCAGGAAGGAATCACCCCAGCACTGCCCACGGCCAGAGTGGGGGGGAGGGATCGGCCCAGCACTGCCCAGGGGTCTTCTCTCTATGCAGCCCCCTAACTCCTGGGCCTCCCTGGCGGCCAGGGCTGGGAGGCACTGGGTCTGATGGGGGAGGGGCCTGTGACTTCCTCCTCTGGCAGCTAAGAAATCAGAACCTAGAATAGTTTCCTCATCGGCCTTCGGGGAGGGGAGGGGAGGTGGCAGCTCAGGGCCCTGGGGAAGGGGAGGAGCAGGGATGTGACAGCTCAGAGGCCTGGGGGAGGGGCGGGGAGGGGCGGTAGCCACTCAGGGCCCTGAGACAAGAGACTGGAGGTGACAGCTCCAGCTCTGGGCCCTGGGGGAGGGGAGGGAAGGGGAGGTGGCAGCTCAGAGGCCTGGGGGAGGAGAAGAGATGTGACAGCTCAGGGCCCTGGGGGAGGGGAGGAGAAGGGATGTGACAGCTCAGGGCCCTGGGGGAGGGGAGGAGAAGAGATGTGACAGCTCAGGGCCCTGGGGGAGGGGAGGAGCAGGGATGTGACAGCTCAGGGCCCTGGGGGAGGGGAGGAGCAGGGATGTGACAGCTCAGGGCCCTGGGGGAGGCCTGGGAGCTCCTAGGAGCAGAGCTGAGCCACTCGCCCTCTGCCAAGACCCCTATGAGACCTGCAGCAGCGCCAGCAGTGTGGCCAGCCAGGCCCCCATCCGTGTGTCCTGAAGACAGACACTCCCCCGTTCACAGACCAGCAGAGCAAGGGCCCCAGATACAAAGGTCCCAGGCGAGACCTTTCCCGTCACAAAGGTCCCAGCCCCCACCCCCACCCCCCCACCCCGCGCCGCCCTGTGCACACAGCCCCCAGGGCGTCCAGAGAGCAACAGCCGCCCCCTCAGCGCCGCTGGTTCAGTGACAACGACACAGCACGACGGAGACCTCTCAGGGCGGCTCCCGTCCTCCCAACACGTCCGCCTCTTTGGGGGTCTCTGTCACCCCTGGCCAGGTTTGGGGCCCCCAGCCCATCTGAGGCCAGATGACACACCCCGTTCTTCCCAAGCAGCTCCCACAGAGCCAGGCCCTGGTCCCCCCCCCCCCCCATTTCTCACCAGAACCCTGCCGGGCACGGTCCCCAAGAGGCGCCTCCCGCAGAGGCCTCTGTGGGGACTGGCTCCCTTGGGGTGACCTGGGAGAACCCCTGTCCTATACGGGGTCACCTCGCAGAATTGCAGGGGGGCCGTCAACAGGGGGGTCGGGCAGGGCCAGGCTTTGGATCAGCTTTTCTAAAAAGCCAGTGGGTCACCTGGGATCACAGCAAACTCCATCCTGTTTGGCCAGGAATCCGAGGTGACCGTGTGTGCGCCCTGGCTCAGGGGGCCCGGAGCTCTGGGGTCACCACCTGGCCTGCATGTCCCGGACATCTCCCCCCAGCCCCTTCGCGCCTGCTCCCTGCTGCCATCTTTGTTGTGGTAGTTAATCCTCACAGAGGATGTTTTCCATTGACTTTTTTATTTTCAGAGAGAGTGGAAGGGAGAGGGAGAGACAGAGAGAGACACTGAGGTGAGAGACACATTGGTTGGTTGCCTCCTGCACGCACCCCAACTAAGGCCAGGGGTTGAGCCTACAACCGAGGCACGTGTCCTTGACCGGAGTCCAACCCAGGACCCTTCCGTCCGCAGGCCAGCGCTCTATCCACTGAGCCAGCCCGGATAACAATGCCCCTTCTGCTCCCGGGAATGTGCAGTCTGGGGGATCAGCTTGGGCGCCCGGGCTCAGAGTGACGGATTGCTGACTGACCAGACATTGCTCCGTGTCCTGGGCCAGAACGAAGGGGGCCAGGCCTCCAGGCCCGCGGTTACCGTGCCAACACTGTGCGGCCTCCGCAGAGGTGTCGGGATGGGGCCACACTCGGGCGGTCGCTGTGGGGGTCCGGGTCTCTGCAGGCCCTGCTGAGCCCCCTGGGTGTGAGCTCATGCTACCCCAACCCATGATCCCCCCAGTGTGCGGGGGCCCACACACTAGTCTCCTGGGCAGCAGCCCTTGTCCCCGGGGAAATCGGCAGCAATTGGGGGAAATATCTCGGGGTAGCCAGGCCAGGGGCCAGGGGAAGGCTGGGTAACTCCTGTAGCCAGATCCCAGGGCTGGGGTCCAGGTGCCTCCGTGCCCACTTTGGGGTGCTCACCATGACCCACTGGGGCACCTGCCATGGGTCCCTTTCCCCTCCAGTCGTCCCTTTGTGGTGCGCCCCTCTTCCCGGGGCCACACCAGCAGCTCAGAGGCCTCCTGCACCTCAGCCTCTGCCTGGAGACACTCAGGTCAGGGCCGAAGTCACTGAGTGTCCACTGTGCCCAGGGCTGTGCTGGGGAGCGGAGCCCGCACCCCCCAGGTTTTCAGTAGGACGGGCAGTCCCTGCCCACCCAGGGCCCAGCCTGCGAGGGGAGATATCAGAGTCTCCTATCGCCCTGGGAGGAGGGAGGAACTGCAGCCAGCCCTGGCCTGGCTCCCCGCAGAGGGCTGGGGGGCCGAGAACATTCTGAGGGAGGACCCAGGGCAGAGCGGGCTGGAGAGAGAGCTGGACCCTCGACCAGCCAGGGGAGCCCCATCCTCAGGGGTCCTGATCAGAACGGGGCTTCGGCTCCGTTCCAGTGTGGACTGAGGCCCGACACGATCAGGCCCCAGTGTAGACCTACTCAGAGCCGAGTGACCCACATAGCATCTCTCTCTGAGCACCTACTGTGTGCATGCCCGCAGCCCTGCTCAGAGCACCCATGTTTGGGGAACATGGGGATCCACCCAATGGACTAATGAATGGTGGGTGCCCTGCAGGAGACAGGGTCGTCCAGAGGAGAAAACAGAGTATTGGGGAGGGGGCCGGGGTCCCACAAGGGGCCAGGTCCTTGCAGCGGGGGCGGTTGGCCTGGGGCCTTAGTTCCCCCCTGTGCAGGTGGTCAGTTAGGGAAGCTCCCTCCCTGGGGGGGAGGACGGCCAGATGGAAAATGGGCGTTTGCTGGTCCCTGTGGTTGACCGTTATCGCTGACTGTCCCAGCCCCAGCCCCAGCCAGCCTCAGGCCAGCACCCGGCTCCCTCGGACCTGGCACCCTCACCCCAGTGCAGCTGGCCGGGCGAAACCAAGAGTTTCTGATGCTCAAAATAGCTGGGAAACCCCGGCCAGGCCCGGCCCCGCAGCAGGTGCCCCCGGCTCCCCAGAGTGGGGGTGAGGGGGGCCTCCAGCTGTGGAAGCTTCCACCGGCCCAGCTGGAGAAGGGCCACGTCCCAGCCCCAAGGCCACCAAGCCCGTGTGTCCAGGCCTGAGTGGGGCAAGGTCTGGAGGTCGTGGCCGATGGGCAGTCAGGAGAGGCACCGCCGGGTCCAGAGGCTGTGTGCGTGCGGGTCATGCTCAGAGCGTGGGGCGCAGTCAGGCCTTGGAGCTCAGACGTGTGGGAGGGCTGGCTGGGGCTGGTGCCGGTCACACCTCCACCGCCGTCCCCAGGCCTGGGCCTCCTCGGGGGTCTGGGCCAAGTCAGGGGGTGAGACCCGTGAGCCCTCACAGTCACTGTCCTGGGAGCCCGGGCTCTGGGGTAATAATAACAAGAACCCAGAAGCTCACTGTCCCCCAAAGACATCACAAGGGCCTCCCTGGTGGACGGGACCTCAGACTGGTCAGCCACCTGCCTATCTACCCATACATGTGTCTGTCCATCTGTCCATCACCCACCCATCCACCCCCACCCACCCACCCATCCACCTCCATCCACCCACCATCCATACTTCCATCCATCCATCCACCACCCATACTTTCACCAACCCATCACCCCCACCACCCACCATCCATACTTTCACCCATCCATCCACCACCCATACTTTCACCCATCCATCCACCGCCCCACCTACCCACCATCCATACTTCCACCCATCCATCCACCACCCATACTTTCACCCATCCATCCACCACCCACCCACCATCCATACTTCCACCCATCCATCCACCACCTACCCACCACCCATATTTTCACCCATCCATCCACCACCCACCCACCATCCATACTTCCACCCATCCATCCACCACCCACCCACCACCCATATTTTCACCCATCCATCCACCACCCACCCACCATCCATACTTCCACCCATCCATCCACCACCCACCCACCACCCATACTTTCACCCATCCATCCACCACCTACCCACCACCCATATTTTCACCCATCCATCCACCACCCATACTTTCACCCATCCATCCACCACCCACCCACCATCCATACTTCCACCCATCCATCCACCACCTACCCACCACCCATATTTTCACCCATCCATCCACCACCCACCCACCATCCATACTTCCACCCATCCATCCACCACCCACCCACCACCCATATTTTCACCCATCCATCCACCACCCACCCACCACCCATATTTTCACCCATCCATCCACCACCCACCCACCATCCATACTTCCACCCATCCATCCACCACCCACCCACCACCCATACTTTCACCCATCCATCCACCACCCACCCACCATCCATACTTCCACCCATCCATCCACCACCCACCCACCATCCATACTTCCACCCATCCATCCACCACCCACCCACCATCCATACTTCCACCCATCCATCCACCACCCACCCACCACCCATACTTTCACCCATCCATCCACCACCCGCCCACCATCCATACTTCCACCCATCCATCCACCACCTACCCACCACCCATATTTTCACCCATCCATCCACCACCCACCCACCATCCATACTTCCACCCATCCATCCACCACCCACCCACCATCCATACTTTCACCCATCCATCCACCACCCATACTTTCACCCACCCATCCACCCCCACCCACCATCCATACTTCCACCCATCCACCCACAAGCCTCCCCGAGGCTGGGCACCCGGCTGAGTGGGGCTCTCAGCTGTCATGTCCCAGCAAAGCTGGGCTGGCCCAGTCAAGGCCAATGTGAGGTCTGGAATGTGCTTGTTCACCATGCGAGGAGGGGGCATCAGACACTCAGTGCCCCGAGCTGGGTCTAGATGCTGAGGACAAAGCCAGGGTGCCTGGCCCCCCATCTCCACTCCTGTGGGGACCTCGGAGCCATGGATGACTTGGGGACCCCTTTGGCTGGAGAAGGACAGAAGGGAGAAGAGGCAAGAAGAGGAGGTTTGAAAGATAAGGGTGGTAAGAGGCGTGACAAGGGGGCCAGTGTGGGAACCCTGACCAGGTTCCCCAAGCACCCCAGTTACAGGCTCCCCTGATCCAACCCTCCCCTTCTTGCCTCTTCTCCCTATCCTTCTCTAGGCAGAGGGGTCCCCAAGTCATCCAGGGCTCCAAGGTCCCCATAGGCGTGGAGATGGGGGGGCTAGGCTCCCAGCCACAGTTTCCTGGCTACCTCCATTACCCCCCACTGGTGAGACTTCACCAGCTCATTCTTGGGGGACACTGCAACAGCACCCCAGCCCAGGGAAGCCAAGAGCCATGAGAAGTGTAGTGTCTGCTGGGCAAGGGCCCCATCCGAGAGCCTGGGGAGTTTGGGCCCCTCAGCTATGATTAATCGGCTCAGCAACTGCTGCTCACTCACTCACTCCCACCCTCAGCTCCCCTGCCCAGGTCGGGTCCTGGGGTGTAGCCAGCTCAGGGAGACTCACCCCTGCTCAGCCCAGAGCTCAGGGTGCAGACAAGACCCTCACAAGGGGTGGGGGACACAAGGGCCCTGGTCAGTCAGCAAAGGCTGTCTGGTGGCAGCACCAACCTGAGCCTCAAAACAAGGCCTGGGGAATGGACCCCCGGGCTGAGGGACGGAGGGAGGAAGGGCCTGGAGGTCAGCAGGAGCAAAGGCATGGAGGGACTGTGGCACCTCTCAGCTGGCACATACAACCCTCCCCCTGTTCCCCCCTTACCCCTCCAGCTCAGCCAGCCCAGACCAACACCCTGCTCCCCACCCAGAAAGCCCGTGCCCTGGGACCAGGCCTGTCCTGGAGAGGGAGGAAAAGTGGACATAGACAGGAAGGCAGGCAGTATGGGGAAGTGCAGAGGATGCTGGGATGCAGGGTGAGGCCCCGGGGGTGCACAGGAGTGTCTGGGTGGGAGCGTGGTCTGTGCCACAGGCAGGGCTGAGGAGCAGGGACAGGGACAGAGCAGGGACAGGCTCAGAGCAGGGACAGGGCCAGAGCAGGGACAGGGACAGAGCAGGGACAGGGACAGAGCAGGGACAGGGCCAGAGCAGGGACAGGGACAGAGCAGGGACAGGGACAGAGCAGGGACAGGGACAGAGCAGGGACAGGGACAGAGCAGGGACAGGGGCAGAGCAGGGACAGGGACAGAGCAGGGACAGGGACAGAGCAGGGACAGGGACAGAGCAGGGACAGGGCCAGAGCAGAGACAGGGCCAGAGCAGAGACAGGGACAGAGCAGGAACAGGGACAGAGCAGGGACAGGGACAGAGCAGGAACAAGGACAGAGCAGGGACAGGGCCAGAGCAGGGACAGGGACAGAGCAGGGACAGGGACAGAGCAGGGACAGGGCCAGAGCAGGGACAGGGACAGAGCAGAGACAGGGACAGAGCAGGGACAGGGACAGAGCAGAGACAGGGCCAGAGCAGAGACAGGGACAGAGCAGAGACAGGGCCAGAGCAGGGACAGGGACAGAGCAGGAACAGGGACAGAGCAGAGACAGGGATAGAGCAGAGACAGGGACAGAGTAGGGACAGGGATAGAGCAGGGACAGGGCCAGAGCAGGGACAGGGACAGAGCAGGGACAGGGACAGAGCAGGAACAGGGACAGAGCAGAGACAGGGATAGAGCAGAGACAGGGACAGAGCAGGGACAGGGATAGAGCAGGGACAGGGCCAGAGCAGGGACAGGGACAGAGCAGGGCCAGGGACAGAGCAGGAACAAGGACAGAGCAGAGACAGGGACAGAGCAGGGACAGGGACAGAGCAGGAACAAGGACAGAGCAGAGACAGGGACAGAGCAGGGACAGGGACAGAGCAGGGACAGGGACAGAGCAGAGACAGGGACAGAGCAGTGACAGGGGCAGAGCAGGGACAGGGACAGAGCAGGGACAGGGACAGAGCAGGGACAGGGACAGAGCAGGGACAGGGACAGAGCAGAGACAGGGACAGAGCAGGGACAGGGCCAGAGCAGGGACAGGGACAGAGGAGGCAAGGCTGAGCTGGAGGCCCTGGCTGCCTCAGCCTTGACCAGATCTGTGATTCCAGAAGTTGCTGCACTTGAGCCACTCCCGGGCTGCCTGTTGCCCCCGTGCCTTTTAGAAAACGCAGGAATTCAACTTCCCTGGCTGAGCCTCTCTATACTCTGAGCTGGCAGGCAGGATCATCGACCCATTTCACAGGCAGGAAAACTGAGGCTCAACACCATTCACATCCCAAAGAGGAAGACAGAACCGGCTCCGGGGTGTTCCTGGGGCCCAGCCGGGGTCCTCCCCATGATGGATGGGGACACCGAGGCCGCAGAGGCTGGGACCTGCCTGGGCTCACAGGGGAGGCCTGTGTGGGCGCTGCCTCTGTGCTCATGTGGGGTGACCCCCCCGCCACTCCCCAGCCCTAACCCATTTCAGGGGGCGGAAGAGAGGCCCAAGAACGGACCCGGTGGCCACCCTTCCGCCCGACGCCTGGGGGAGATCCAGCAGTGGGAGCCCAGGCCTCAGAGCCGACTGGGAAGGGCCCCCACCCACACACAGCCCTGACCTTGGTGGTTTGCTTCCCCTCCGTGGCCTCAGTTTCCTCCCCCACAGGGTGGGTTAAAGACGAGGCCTGTAGCCGGCCTGGCCCAGCCTGACGCTTCCCACCCCACCACCACCCCCCGCCATTGTTGTCCTCTCCCGCTGGGGCGGCCCCCGGCGTGCTGTGTGACCCTGGGCAAGTTCCTGCCCCTCCCTGGGCCCAGCCTTCCCCTCTGCTGGGGGGGAGCTGGGTGAGGGGTCCTGAGGGCCAGGACCTCTGGGAAAACCTCGGGATTCCGGGTGAAGGGGGTGACAGAACGGGAAGGCCCTGGGCCTGATGGGCAGGAGGCCTGAGCTGGAGCAGGCCCCGGGGCCGGCGGGCGAGGAGGGAGGCGGGGTGCCGGCCCGGCCTGCAGCTGGCCACCCCTGGGAATCCCCAGGCTAAAGTTAACCCGGGGCTGGTTGAAACCAGAACTCGGGGTGACAAATGGGGAGAGGGAAGGGGAAGAGAAACTGAGCCCATGGCCAGCAGGGCGTGGGACTGGTGACAAACAGGCCCAGCTGGGGTGCAGGGGGCACGCAGGGCAGTTTCAGAGCCGGCCCCGGATGTTTGTGCAGCTCACAGGTGGGGGTGCAGAGCCCTGCCCCACCCTGGGCCCCTCCGGGCCTGGCGGGGGGGGCTGGGTGCTGCCCCCTGGCTGCCTCCCTCCCCACGGCCTCCCCAGCTCCATCCTGGGTCCTGGAATCCCGAGGGTCCCCTCCTGGGAGGGGGTGACCGGGGTCACAGAGCAAGTGGACGCAGCGGGGGCCGCACCCTGAGCCCCGGCCCCCGGCCCTTCTTCCACTGGGTGATAGGGGTGCACAGGCCTCCATGCTCCCCGTACCCCAGGACCCCAGGACTCGGAGGGGCCTCGGAGACACATCCAGCCTCGAGGGAGGGAATGTGTCCCCTGTGTCCTCGGCCCAGGAAGGTGCCCCCCCTTGACCCCTTGACCCCAGCAGTCCCACAGAGAAGCCTCACAGTGCGGGTCTGGCAGCAATTTGCTCGCTGCTGAGGGCCTAGTGCCTGCAGCTCCCAGGGGCCTTGGAGACGGGCCACGGGCAGATTCCAGGGTGGGGGACAGTGGGGGACAGTGGAGGACATCTTGAGGGACATCTCGCCTGAGCCCATCTTTGTAAAAACGACAGGACTGCATGCAGAGGAGGCCTGGGAGTGAGAGTGAGGTTTGCTCTATGTCACTCTGCATACTCCTCTGTGGGACCCCTTTTCTCGACCAGTGCGATTCAGGGTCCCCGGTTCAGGGTTCGGGTTTCTGGAGAAGGTCGCACACAAAGGAATAGACTCAGAAAAACATTAATTTGGAAATGGGGGCCGGGCGGGAGTCCAACTCTAGTGGGAGGACTATTGCTCGCTCTGGCTTTACCATCCCTTTTATTCAGATTAAGGTCACAAGATACACCCGTCTCCCCCAGGCAGGAAACCCCAATAAAAGCCCATCAGTGAATCTTCTTAGGACTCACAGGTGGGGCTGCTTCAACCACCAATATCCAGTCATTAGCTCCGACCCTTCAGAGCAATTAAGGTTGACCAGCCCCCCGGATTCCTGTCCACAGCTCTCCGTCATTAAGACAATGATCGGCTTCCAGCACTCCTCCCTGCTCTTCGGCTTCTCCAAGAGCTTGTGTCCCTTTAGCATCAGAAAACGAAAGAATGAGCTGATTTCAGATCCACGACCCCCTAACCAGGGTGCAGGGATGTGTGACCCCGAAGAGGCCTGTCCCCCCTGACCGGTGTTTGGGTGCCCGAGGGCTGTGTCCACAGCTCCACTCCCATCCCCGGTCCCCGGTCCCCGATCCCCAGTCCCCGGTCCCCGGTCCCCGTAAGCTGCTGGAACCACAGCCCTGCTACGTGTTTATCCTGCACCTTTCACTTTTGGACTTTTGTACAGTGATTGTGCCCTTCATGTGCAATTGTGGAAAACAGGCTTTTTCTCTCACTTCAGCGCAGGGAACCTGCTTCCCTTACCACCCGACAGATATCACCGCACGCCTGCCACATGCGAGACCGGGCCGGGACTGTGCTGATGACAGAGTGCCGTCTCTCCCAGGAGGGGCCGTGCGGGACACACATGTGGAGGGAGGTCATTCAAGGCCCGACATGGATCCTTGCTCCTTTGTGTTATCCTGTCCAAATCCGGGAAACTCTCCCACAGCTCCTGCTCCACACAGAGGCAGGGGGCAGGAGGCAGGGGGCAGAGGGCAGGGGGCAGGGGGCAGGAGGGAGGAGGCAGGGGGGAGGAGGCAGGAGGCAGGAGGCAGGAGACAGGAGACAGGAGACAGGGGGCAGGAGACAGGAGACAGGAGACAGGGGGCAGGAGACAGGGGGCAGGAGAACAGGAGACAGGAGACAGGGGGCAGGAGGCAGGAGGCAGGAGACAGGAGACAGGAGACAGGGGGCAGGAGGCAGGGGGCAGGAGAACAGGAGGCAGGGGGCAGGAGACAGGAGACAGGGGGCAGAGGGCAGGAGACAGGAGACAGGAGACAGGGGGCAGGGGGCAGGAGACAGGAGACAGGAGACAGGGGGCAGGAGGCAGGAGACAGGAGACAGGGGACAGGAGAACAGGAGGCAGGAGAACAGGAGACAGGAGGGAGGAGGCAGGAGGCAGGAGACAGGGGGCAGGGGGCAGGAGACAGGAGACAGGGGACAGGAGAACAGGAGGCAGGAGAACAGGAGACAGGAGGGAGGAGGCAGGAGGCAGGAGACAGGAGACAGGGGGCAGGAGACAGGAGACAGGGGGCAGGGGGCAGGAGACAGGAGACAGGGGACAGGAGAACAGGAGGCAGGAGAACAGGAGGCAGGAGAACAGGAGACAGGAGGGAGGAGGCAGGAGGCAGGAGACAGGAGACAGGAGACAGGAGACAGGGGGCAGGAGGCAGGAGAACAGGAGAACAGGAGGGAGGAGGCAGGAGACAGGAGGCAGGGGGCAGGAGACAGGAGAACAGGAGGCAGGAGGGAGGAGGCAGGAGACAGGGGGCAGGGGGCAGGAGACAGGGGGCAGGGGGCAGGAGACAGGAGGCAGGAGAACGGGAGACAGGAGGGAGGAGGCAGGAGACAGGGGGCAGGGGGCAGGAGACAGGGGGCAGGGGGCAGGAGACAGGAGACAGGGGGCAGGGGGTAGGAGACAGGAGACAGGGGGCAGGGGGCAGGAGACAGGAGACAGGGGGCAGGAGGCAGGAGAACAGGAGAACAGGAGGGAGGAGGCAGGAGGCAGGAGACAGGGGGCAGGGGGCAGGAGACAGGAGACAGGGGGCAGGGGACAGGGGGCAGGAGACAGGAGACAGGGGGCAGGAGAACAGGAGACAGGAGGGAGGAGGCAGGAGACAGGGGGCAGGAGGCAGGAGACAGGAGACAGGGGGCAGGGGGCAGGAGACAGGGGGCAGGAGAACAGGAGACAGGAGACAGGGGGCAGGAGGAAGTTTCTGGGCCATTGGAGGAGAGAAGGAGGTCTCCAGACATTTAGCAGAGAGGGTTGGAGGCAGGCAGCCCTGTTGCAATACAGTGAACAACAGGCCTGAGCGATTGCACACCAAACCCCTTCTGCACACAGTGAGGCAAACCTCCCACGTCCGAAGAGGTTGGGCACGGCCAGGGCAGCCGGCTGGCGGGAGGAGGGAGGAGGGAAGCCAGTCGGACGCGCCCAGGGGGTCACCACCAGCTCCCGGGACAGGCCGCAGCCCGGCGAGACCTGGTCGGCACACTCCACCCTGCAGGTCACCGTTCGCCCCGACGGTCTCTCTCCTGTGTTCTGGTCCCGTCGATGTTACTGACACACCTCGCCACACGTGTGTCCGTGCGGGGAGCCTGAGGGCACGTTCCCAATCCCCGAGAGGCCTGGTGTAAGGAGCGGCCGGAGCGGGTTAGAAACGGTGCCGAATCTCGCTCTCCGTTACCTCGCCTGTGCACTCATTCTAATGACGTCCGTGTTGCCTGCCTGGTCGCCGGATACCTGTCCTTCCTTTCCTCACGTCCATGAAGCCTCTGTTTTCAGAAACTCTCCCCTCGAGGCACGGCCAGCTCGCCCTTCCATGAGGGACAGGTGGACGGGCCCAGACCCCCGTGGTTCACTCCTCACGTTCTCCCCCGGAAACATACAACTTTTCACACAGTTCAGGGAGTCCAGTGCTGGGACCTGGAGCCCCACTGGCAGGAACTCGGCCACCTCTGCAGCCTGGCTGCTCCCCCCACCTGAGGCTCCCTCCAGAAGGGGAAAGCGATCGGCCCAAGAGGTGCAGCTCCTTCCAGATCGGCAGGCTCTTCCTTCATCTCACGCCCCCCCCCCCCCCCCGCCAGCCCAGTGCTGGCAACTTCAGGGTTCTCAGTAAACTGAATGAGGGAGGGAGGAGAGAGGGAGGGAAGGAGGAAAGGGAAGGCAGATGGAAGGAAGGATGGAAGGAGTGGGGGGGGATGGGTATGTGCATGGGTAAATAACTGATAAATGGATGAGTGGTTGGGTGGATGGATGGTGGGTGAGTGGGTGGGTGGGTAGTTGTATAGGTGGGTAGTTGTATGGGTGAATGGATAGATGAATAGTTGGTGGGTGGGTAATCATATAAGTGGGTAGTTGTATGGGTAAGTGGATAGATGAATAGTTGGGTAGATGGATGAGTGGGTGGGTGGTTGTATGGGTGGGTAGCTGTATGGGTGAATGGATAGATGAATAGTTTGGTGGGTGGATGAGTGAGTGGGTTGGTTGGTGAGTGGGTGGGTGGGTAGCTGTATGGGTGAATGGATAGATGAATAGTTTGGTGGGTGGATGAGTGAGTGGGTTGGTGGGTGAGTGAGTGGGTTGATGGGTGAGTGGGTAGTTGTATGGGTTGGTAGTTGTATGGTGGGTAGTTATATGGGTGGGTAGTTGTATGAGTAAGTAGTTGTATGGGTGAATGGATAGATGAATAGTTGGGTGGGTGGATGAGTGAGTGGGTTGGTGGGTGAGTGGGTGGGTGGGTAGTTGTATAAGTGAATGGACAGATGAATAGCTGGGTTGGTGGATGAGTGGGTGGGTTAGTGGGTGAGTGAGTGGGTGGATAGTTGTATGGGTGGGTAGTTGTATGGGTGAATGTATAGATGAATAGTTGGGTGGGTGGTTGAGTGGGTGGGTAGTTGAGTTAATGGATATATGAATAGTTGGGTGGGAGGGTGAGTGAGTGGGTTGGTGGGTGAGTGAGTGGGTTGATGGGTGAGTGGGTAGTTGTATGGGTTGGTAGTTGTATGGTGGGTAGTTATATGGGTGGGTAGTTGTATGAGTAAGTAGTTGTATGGGTGAATGGATAGATGAATAGTTGGGTGGGTGGATGAGTGGGTGGGTTGGTGGGTGAGTAGGTGGGTTGGTGGGTGAGTGGGTGGGTGGGTAGTTGTATGGGTGAATGGATATATGAATAGCTGGGTGGGTGGTGAATGGATGGCTGTGTGGGTGGATGGGTAGGTGTGTGGACAGACAGATGAATGAATAGATAGATGGGTGAGTAGGTGGGTTGGTGGGGGCCAGAGTGGATGAGAAGTTGGGTGGTGAGAGGATGGATGGTTGTCTGGGGGGGAGTTGGGGAGGAGGAGGATAGTGTGATCATGAGAAACACAGAACCTTGGTTCCTATGGAGAAATGCTGAACTTGGGCTCCAACCCCAGATCTGATGCTGACCTGAGTATGACCTTGGGCCATTTCCTTCATGTCTCTAAGCCTTGTCTCTCATGATGAAGAGGAAGTTGGTCCTGCCCTGCCCACCTCACAAGCTGCTGGAAGGACACACATCCAGGAAGACGCGGTGGGAACCCCAGAGAGTGTCCCGGGGGCACCCCTGGTGCTGGGGGCACCTTTCGGGGCTGGGTCCCAGCTTGTGGTAAGCGTCTGAGTGTGGAAGCCCAGACGGACCCGCGTTCGAGTCCTGGCCCCACCGCTTTCCAAGCATTCAGCCTTGGCCTGGTGACGCTGTCTTGCTGTCCTCCTGTCAATGGGGACGATGACGGCAGCAGCCATCCTCGGGGCTGTGAGGGAACAAGCGGGTAACCCCAGCAAGCGCTCAGCTCAGCCACAGGCAGGGGGCGGCGATGGGCCTGAGGCCGCCTTCTGGGGTCACGGGGAAGAGACCCGTGTGTGCCCCGTGGATGTGTGCATGCCGGGAGCTCGGGGCTCTGTGCAGAGAGGCCGTGACCCACGGCGGGTCAGCCATCGTCACCCAACCCCAGACCCTCACCAAGGACCTGAGACCCACCCAAGAGCACCTGGGAGCTCCGGGGAGGGGGGGCAGCAAAGCTCGGGCACCCACCCAGTGGCAGACCCTCCTGGCGGGAACGGGGGCCTGCCCCAGCAGGGGGGCCCCTCCCGGGAGCAGCATGCACAGGCAGGAGCTGCCAGAGTTGGGGGAACAGCAGGGCCAGCTTTTGGATCAAGCAGTAGGATTGTGGGGGCATTTCAACTTTCTGTTTAAATGTTTATTTAATTATTTTTTTATTTTTAAATATAAGTTTATTGCTTTTTTGCAGAGAGGAAGGGAGAGGAATAGAGAGCCAGAAACATCGATGAGAGAGAAAACATCCATCAGCTGCCTCCTGCACACCTCCTACTGGGGATGTGTCCATAACCAAGGTACATGCCCTTGACTGGAATCGAACCCAGGACCCTTCGGTCCGCAGGCCGACGCTCCATCCACTGAGCCAAATCAGCCAGGGCTGTTTATTATTATTTTTAAAAGATACTTTTATTGATTTCAGAGAGGAAGGAAGAGGGAGAGAAAGAGAGAAACCTCAGTGATGAGAGAGAACCATGGATGGGCTGGGCCCCCACTGGGGATCCAGCCTGGGGCGGGGGGGGGGGGGTACCTTCGTTCCCAGGTCTAAGCTCTATCCACTGGGCCCAACCAACAAGGGCTCGAGTTTCTTTTTAAATTTGTCTCTGGGTTTGCTCAGGACTTCAGCAATGAAGGCGAAGGAGGACGAGGAGGGGGCTGGAGGCACAAAATCTCCACCACCGCCGCCCCCTCCCCCGGGGTCCTCCGGTTGCCCAGTTCAGGGTCTCCTGGCACACGTTGGGCGGAGCGGAGAGCCTGCCGGACACGGTGCCGGCTTGGAGGGCCGGTAGCAGGTGACCCGGGAGGGCCGCCGTGCCTGGGAGAGATTTCTCTCCCATTTCGGGGTTCCTCCTGTCAGAGACCCTCAGGCGCCTCCAGGGCCCCCGGCTTCGGGCCCAGGTGGAGGCCGCCGGGCGTGAAAGGTGCCAGGAGGACCAGGTGCCGCCGCCCGGCCCGAAACCACTAGGACTTGTTGTCGAGTTTCCTCTTAAAATAGAGTCCGGCCGTCTCTGGCCGAAAACAAGCCCTGGTCTCCCCGTAAACAACACGAAAGGGAACGAAAAACAAACAGGGGCCGACACGCACCCCACCTGCGCGCCCTGGCCCCCGCTGCCACCGGGCGGCCTCCTGTTTTCACGACGAGTGAGACGCGCCGGCAAAGCCACGGGTGAGCGCGGTCTGGCCACGGCGGCGTGGGCGGTCGTTCCCATGCGTCTCGTTGATGTCGGAGAGGAAGGGAGAGGGAGGGCGAGAGGGACGTCCGGGAGGAGAGAGAGGCACGGATCAGCTGCCTCCCGCACGCCCCTCGACGACGGGTCAAGACCGCAACCCCGGCGTGTGTCCCGTCTGGGAATCGAACCCTGACCTCCTGCCTGACCTCCCGGGTCACAGGCCGACACCCACCCACGGAGCCACGGGGGCCGGGCCTGACGGTGGGTTCTAAAACGGCCGATGCCATGCGGGCGAACGGCCCACCCGTCAACCTGCCAGACCCCAGAACGAGGGCAGGACCACAGGGTCCCGCGTTCTTCCCTCTCCCTCCCAGTTTCACCCCCTCGACGGGAGCCCTTCCACCAGGGATCTCTGCTCGTGAACGTCAGCCAGGCCGGGCGAGGCGGCGGGCAATGTCTTCCTCTCCCCACGGCCCCTCTGAGTCTCCGTCCTGCTGGGGGAGGACCCCGCCCTGCGGCCCCCCGACACCGCCTGGCCCCGGAGGGGTCTGTCCAGGGCCCTGCATCTGTGCGGCCTGTGGCTTCTCTGTTTTGTCTTGAAAAGTGGGGACGGCTTCATTTCTTCCCTGAGGTTACAGAGAAATACAAACGTCCTTTACGAATAAGCAGACGTAAACGTATAAAGAGCTCCCAGCACGGCCTGCAGTTCCGTGCTGGGCGTATCTGCGTGTGTCCTCCACACCTGACCTTGAATGTCACGGAGGGGATAGGGTGACTGATAGAGAGAGGGGATAGATGACAGATGGCAGATAATAAATGATAGGTGGTAGAATATAGATGATAGATAATGATAGATGATAATAAATGATAGATGATAGATGATAGATAGTAGATGATAGATAATAAGTAATAGATGAGATAAGGATAAATTATAATAATAAATGATATATGATAGATAATAAATGATAGATGATAGATGATAATAAATGATAGATTATAGATAATAAATGATAGCTAATAAATGATAGATGACAGATGGAAGAGGTTTTTTTTAATGATAAAAAATGTTCTTTTATTTTTTTAATGTACTTTTATTATTGACTAGTGGCCCAGTGCACAAAATTTGTGCAGGGAGGGGGGGTGTCCCTCAGCCCAGCCTGCACCCTCTCCAATCTGGGACCCCTCAAGAGATGTCCAACTGCCTGTTTAGGCCCGATCCCAGTAGGATCGAGCCTAAACGGGCAGTTGAACATCCTTCTTACAATTCAGGACTGCTGGCTCCCAACTGCTCACCTGCCTGCCTTCCTGATTGCCCCTAACCGCTTCTGCCTGCCAGCCTGATCACCCCCTAACTACTCCCCTGCCAGCCTGATTGATGCCTAACTTCTCCCCTGCCAGCCTGTTTGCCCCCAACTGCCCTCCCCTGTTGGACTGGTCACTCCTAACTACCTTCCCCTGCAGGCCTTGTACCCCCCAAAACTGCCCTTCCCTGCAGGCCTAGTCACCTCCAACTGTCCTCCCCTGCAGGCTTGATCACCCCCAACTGCCCTGTCTTTCAGGCATGGTCCCTCCCTACTGCCCTCCCCTGCAGGCCATCTTGTGGCAGCCATCTTTGACCACATGGGGGCAGCCATCTTGTGTGTTGGAGTGATCTGCATATTACTCTTTTATTAGATAGGATAGTATTACAGACATGTCCCACTTCCCACCTTTCCCCCATCTCCTCCCAGCCCCTCCCCCCCCCCCCCCCGGTCCTCACTGCCCCGGGTCCGTGGGCCGTGCATATAAGGTTTTGGGTGTATCTCTCCTCACCCCCCAGCCCTCAGGGAGGGAGGTGGTCTGCTCCGTGCCTCTGGCTTCGGGTCTTGTTCTGTTGGTCAGTTCGCTGTGCTCATTGGATCCCACACACAAGGGAGCTCATGTGGTATCTGTCCTCCTCCTTTGCCTTCTCTCACTCAGCATATTTCCCAGTGAGAGCTTGTCTTTCGAACCCCCTGCCGCCGGTGTGGGTCACCTGGGTGTGCACCCCACTGTGGGCCCCTATCCCTGTCCCGACACTGACTTCAGGGGGACCCTCCCCAGCCCTCCCCCCCCGGAATCAAACAGGTCAGGACCTCTAAGGCCTGGAGGGAGGGTGCAGACCCCTCCACACCTTCCAGACAGGGAAGCACCCCCGTCTCCCCAGGCTGGGAGCACCCCTGGTCTATGGAAGGGACTGCACAGGCGTGAAAGAGAGGAACCTGGGACACCGCCCTCCCACCCACCCCACCCTAACCCCAGCTCTGCTCTGAGGCAGGGCCAGAGGGGAGTCCAGGCCTCCCCCAGCTCCTCGGAACCCCCCCACCAGGGACCTGAGCAGGCCTGACTCCTTCCTCAGGAGGCCTTGACCTCTCCATACACACACATACACACACACACACACCTACACACATACACACACACACATACACACATACACACAACACACACATACATACACACAACGCACGTACATACACACACATACACACACAACACACGCATACATATACACAACACACACACATACACACATACACACACACAACACACACACACACACACACACACACACACACACACACACACGCTGCTCCCCGTGTAGCCCTGGCAGCAGGAGCCCCGGGGGGAGGAGAGGGTTCGGGGCTGTGAGCTCAGGGTTGGGAGGGGGGTGAGGAGGGCCTGCAAGCCTGGGAGTGAGGGCCTGGGAATGTCCCGAGGTCAGCGGGCTGGGGGCGGGGGCTGGGGGTGCCTGTGTGGCTGTGGCAGACACACAAGCCCCTGTTGGTGGTTCCCAGGGTTAGAGCACCGGGAGGGGGGTGTCCCCTCTGCCCTGAATAGCACATGGTCCCCCGTTTCTGAGGTCAGAGCCCCCGTCCGTCCTCAATGTGGAGGCTTCAACAGGCCTCCAGCCCAGCACCTCTATCAGCAGAGTCTGGTGCCCCTCCACCCCACCCCGTCTCAGAGCCGGGGTGTTAGACTCAGCAGCTGCCCCAGAAGCCAGAGGCAAGCTGGGGGATCACGGGGAACCAGAAGGGGCAACAGAAAGTGGGTGCCAGCCACGCAGCTCACAGGAGAAGCCAGGCCCGCAGGCTGCCAAGGACCCAGCACTGGAGGGAGGCCCATTGCTCTCCCCAACGTGCACCCACACACCCTGGCCCTGGGGGGCCCCTCTCGGCCACGCTCCCCCTGAGACCTGCACCCTGAGGCGACACCGGCCACGTGGGGCTGAGCCTCAGGGGCCACAGTCAAGGCCGAGGAGCTGCCGCCCTCCAGCCTCCTGGCCTCCTTCCTGGGCCTTCAGGCCCGAAGCACCTTCAAGGCTGAGCGTCAGCTCCAAGCTCTCGGCTTCCCAGCTCGCACCGCACCCGGGAGGTTAAGGTGGGGCAGCCCCAACAGGAACAGGGGCCGGGGACCTCCCTGTGAGCAGTCCCAGGCCCAGCAGAGGGGCCCAGGAAGGTGTCTATTGTCAGGGGTGAGCTGCACAGCCCCTGGGAGGAGAAGCTGCTCCTCCTGACACCCCCTCCGGGCCTCAGGGAGCACAGTGCCCCCTGCCCCGGGCGCCTCCCCATGGGCCAGGCCCCACCCCAACTCTCCCAAGCCTCAGAGGCTTGAGTGCACCCGTGGGGAGAGGAGCTCAGGCAGGTCTGGGGCTGCCCCCGGAGCAGGACGGCCAGGCGGTCAGAACCCCCCACCAAGCCACCACCACACAGCCAGCAGGGGGCACCCGCACAGGATGTGTCACCCCCTCCCCTGACTGCCCTCCCTGGGCCGCAGAGAGGGCCCTACCCAGCTGCCTTCCTGGTCCTCAGCTCCCGAGGGTCCCTGCGCAGTGCCCCCAACCGCTCACACACATCCATATGCACATCCACACACACATCCACACCCAAATCCACAAACATCTACTCACACGTCCACACACACATCTACATACACATCCACACACACATCCACATATCTACACACACATCCACACACACATCCACACCCAAATCCACAAACACATCTACTCACACGTCCACACACACATCTACACACACATCCACACACACATCCACACCCAAATCCACAAACACATCTACTCACACGTCCACACACACATCTACATACACATCCACACACACATCCACATATCTACACACACATCCACACACACATCCACACCCAAATCCACAAACACATCTACTCACACGTCCACACACACATCTACACACACATCCACACACACATCCACACATCTACACACACATCCACACCCAAATCCACAAACACATCTACACACACGTCCACACACACATCTACACACACATCCACACACACATCCACACACACATCTACACACATCCACACACACATCTACACACATCTACACACACATCCACACCCAAATCCACACACACATCTACACACATCTACATACACATCCACACACACATCCACATATCTACACACACATCCACACACACATCCACACCCAAATCCACAAACACATCTACACACACATCTACATACACATCCACACACACATCTACATACACATCCACACACACATCCACACACACATCCACACACACATCCACACACACATCTACATACACATCTACACACACATCCACACACATATCTACACACACATCTACACACACATCCACACACACACATCCACACCCAAATCCACACACATCTACATACACATCCACAAGCACATCCACACACACATCTACACACACATCCACACCCAAATCCACAAACACATCTACACACACATCTACATACACATCCACACACACATCCACACGCACATCTACACACACATTCACACACACATCCACACCCAAATCCACACACACATCCACAAGCACATCCACACACACATCTACACACACATCCACACCCAAATCCACAAACACATCTACACACACATCTACATACACATCCACACACACATCCACACGCACATCTACACACACATCTACACACACATCCACACGCACATCTACACACACATCCACACACATCTACACACACATCCACATGCACATCTACACACACATCCACACACATCCACACACACATCCACACACACATCCACATATCTACACACACATCCACACGCACATCTACACACACATCCACACACATCTACACACACATCCACATATCTACACACACATCCACACCCAAGTCCACACACACATCCACACACATCCACATGCACATCTACACACACATCTACACGCACATCCACATACACATCCACATATCTACACACACATCCACACACACATCCACACACACATCCACATATCTACACACACATCCACACACACGTCCACACAAATCCACACACACATCTACACACACATCCACACACATCTACACACACATCCACATACACATCTACACACACATCCACACACATCCACACACACATCCACACACACATCCACATATCTACACACACATCCACACGCACATCTACACACACATCCACACACATCTACACACACATCCACATATCTACACACACATCCACACCCAAGTCCACACACACATCCACACACATCCACATGCACATCTACACACACATCTACACGCACATCCACATACACATCCACATATCTACACACACATCTACACACACATCCACACACACATCCACATCCACACCCACATCTACACGCACATCCACATACACATCCACATATCTACACGCACATCCACACACACAGACATCCACAGGCACACGCTCACACGCACAAAACACACACAACCCACCGGCTCACCCACATGCACACCCGAGCCCACAGTGCCCTCTAGTGGCCACTCCTGTCATCACTCTAAAAGGTCTCCAGGAGCCTCATGGGAAATCCAGGCTGCACAAGGCTGAAGGTCATTCTCTTCTTCCCAGGAGGCATGTGACCTGGTCAAGATCACCCAGGAGGCGGGTGGGGGAGCCCTGCCCCCGACGCCTAAGCCAGCGCTCTCGCCCCCTCCCACTCAGCCTGGGCGCTCAGATCCCGGCTCCCACGGCCCTGCCAGAGTGCGGGGTCTTGTACCCCCACATGTGGCTCTCCCTGCCCTACTTGGCATCATATGGGGTTCGCTTGGGCCTGTGCCCCTGGGGACTCGGCTCCAGGGCCTAAGGCAGCCTGGGCTTTGGAGCTGCCCAGTAGCTACACGCAGAATGAAAGGCACTATTTTTTTTTTTTCCTGGGGAAGGAGGGAGCTCACGGGACCCTGTGTATGTGGAAGGTTGGGGTCACATGCCTTCTGGGAAGGAACGAATGACCTTCAGCCTTGTGCAGCCCGGGTTTCCCATGAGGTTCCTGGGGACCTTTTAGAGCGAGGACAAGAGCGGCCACTAGAGGGCGCTGTGGGCTCGGGTGTGTGCTTGGGTGAGCATGGAGGCTGTGCGTGCTGTGTGCGTGTGAGTGTGTGCCTGTAGATGTGCGTGTGGATGTGCGTGTGGATGTGCGTGAGCGGGCGGGGGCACAGTGCCGGGACCCTCGGGAGGTGATGACCAGGAAGACAGCTGGGTAGGACCCTCCTGGGGAGGACAGTCAGGGGAGGGGGTGACAAACATCCTGTGCGGTCCTCCCTGCCGGCTGTGTGGTGGTGGCTTGGCGGGGGGTCCTGACCGCCTGACCTCCTGCTCCCGGGGCAGCTCCTGACCCGCCTGAGCTCCTCTCCCCAGGGGTGCACTCCAGCCTGGGGTGCGCAGTGCCTGGCCCATGGGGAGGTACCCAGGGGTGGCCCAGGGGAGAAACGCGATGGCAAGTTGCAGGACCAACAAGGCGGCTAGTTCAGCCAGATCCAAGGATTTAGGGGGCTTGAGAGGGGAGCAGGTGCAAGAGCCAGCAGGTCCCCGCGCACCTGCGTTTTGCTCCAGGTTCTCCGATGTCCCCCCAGGACCTCAAGCTGACACCACGCTCCTCCCAACTCCCTGCAAAGATCCCTCTTTGTCACTCGGAGGGCGAGAGGGTGCGTGGGAAGAGGGGGCACGGGTCTGGCGGGTCCCCCGTGGGTGGACACTCAGGGCGGTTCCAGTTCTCCTTTCACACGCACGCAGCCCGGGGACCCCTGCACGTTATCCACACACACACCAGCGCCTCTGGAGCGCACACACCCGCCCTGGAAGTGGGGGACCCGGGCGCCTGTGTCAGGGTTCCCTGTGAGCGGCAGGCTGAGTGTACAGCGCGACAGGCCACCAGCCCTTCCCCCAGTCAGCCCTCCCTGGGTCCCTGGCCCTGCCTTCCCCAGCAGCGCACACCCCGCCGGCACTAAGTGAGAGTCTAGGTACAGCCAAGGGATACAGCTTGGCAGTCACTAAGCCCCGCCATCCTGGTCCCCACTCTGTCCCTGTCTTGGGACACCCCGGCTCTGAGTCTCAATGTCCTGTTACCCAGAGTCCCTGAGCCCGCCCTGCCTTCCTGGTCCCCACTCCTCTGACCTGAACACCTCCCCCAGCTGAGGGGACAGAGAGCCCTGGCTGGTGGGGGTAGGGGGTGGGTGGTCTGGAGCAGGGGATTTGATTTCCCAGGGTCGGAGGGGATTGGGGGGGCGACCCCTTATCCTAGAATCCTGGGAGCCCCATAGCCACACACGCGCACACGCACACACACACACACACACACACACAGGGGATGGACACACACACAGGGGATGGACACACAGGCCGCTTCTTAAACGTTGAGCCCAAGGCTGGGCGTCTGTTTTTCATGGTGGGGAGCAGGAAGTGTGGTCATTACAGCTTTCCTGATTTCTGCACGGGCAGGCCACGCTTCCTGGCCACAAAGTCTGAAATCTGCCACCCCCCTGAGGCCACGCCAGCGCCTGCGGGGAGGATCCCGGGGCGCCTCTGTCCGTCATGGGCTTTAGCTCAGCGGGCGGCGCCCCCTTTCTGGGAAGGAAGACGCTCTCCAAACGACTGTCTGGGCACCTCACTGCTGGGTGACATGTGTGCCAGGCAGGGTCCCCTTCCCTTGGCAACAGACCTGCTGCTGGGGGTTTGGGGGGGGAAATTCGAGGCCCTTTCCCTGTCCCCCTCCCAGAGTCGGGGTGCAGACCAGCCTGTGATCCCATGAGGCGCATCCCAGCCCAGCCTGAAACCAGAGAGGAATTGTCTAGACCTGAGCCACTCAGGGCCCGAGAGACACAGGGGCCCCGGCTCTGTCTCCTCAGGGTTCCCCCTGCCAGGCCTGGTCCCCGACCTTGGCAGGCTTCCCTGCGAGAGGGGGTGCGGCTCTGGCAGAACAGGGCCTCTGTTTGGGCCCAATGAGTGTGCGCCCCAAAATTCACAGGCTGCGGCCCTCAGCACCGACATGGGGTCTTTGAGGAAGGGATCTTTGGGCGGTGATTCGGGTTGGATGAGTCGGGGGTGGGGGGGACTCTGGGGGATGGGGGGAATGCCCTTAGAAGAGGGAGAGAGAAGTCAGCGTCTGCGTCCATCCCCAGCCCCCCTGTCTCCACCCGGTCTCGGGCGTTCCGTGATGGCAGCTGGAGTCCAGAAGCCCGGACGCAGGAGTCCACATCGGGGCTGGAAAGGACATGGCCCCGGGAGTGTTGGGGGCGGGGGGGAGTGGAGGGAGGTGGAGGACAGGGCCCCTGGGACAGACGCAGGTAAAGATACCCCCACCCTTTGCCACCCAAGGGCAGCGGGGCGCCCTGCAAAGGAGGCCTGGGTGCAGGGGCCAGAGGGACACAGTCGGGGTGCCCACGGGTCTGGCTCCAGCGCTGCCAGAGTTGGCCCCCTGGGCCCTGAGCCAAGGGGCCCTGGGGGCAGACAGGTCTCCCCCGCACCCGCTGGCCTGCCTGCTGCTGCCACCTAGTGGCTCGCCCACCAAGAACTGGGACCAGGGGAAACCCCCCGCCTAGAGCACCATTCCCTGGGGGCCCCTGGGAGCCCTCTGGTGGCAAGTGGATGCCATGGCGCCTCTTCGGTCACAAGGGGCACAGATTCTGGGTCTGGCTTTGTTTTCCCCTGCCTGTGATGCTTCTTCCAGCGCCACCACCCCTGGGCTCTTGGGGCGTCTCAGCCACCATCGCGCTGTCCCCCAAACACCGGGTCTAATCAGGGGACCTGTTCCCCCAGCCAGGGACCTGCACGGGGGCAGGGTCTCGTCTGAGCGTAGGGAGCTGGTTGGATGAGGTCAGGGGGGACCTTGAGGATGGGGGGTGCCCTTAGCAGAGGGAGAGCTCTCTGCCGAAACCGGTTTGGCTCAGAGGATAGAGCCCCAACCTTCGAACGGAAGGGTCCCGGGTTCGATTCTGGTCAAGGGCATGTACTGTGGCTGCGGGCACATCCCCCAGCGGGGGGTGTGCAGAAGGCAGCTGATGGATGTTTCTCTCTCATCGATGTTTCTAGCTCTCTGTCCCTCTCCCTTCCTCTCTGTAAAAAATCAATAAAATATATTTGAAAAATAAAAAAAGAAGAGGGAGAGCCGTCTGCCTTCCGGGGTGCGGTGTACCCTGGAACCAAAGGCCGTTCTACCGTGCGGTCCCCCTCCCAGCGCCAGGCTCCTGGCATTGTCGGGGAGCCTGGGGGTGGAAGTTGGAATGGCTCTTTGACAAGGAATCCTGCGCAGGCGCTCACGGAGACCTGTGGCTTTGGAGAGCCCAGCGCCGCACGAGGCCACGCTCCCACCACGGGGTGCTCTCGCTCCCACCTGCAGGGAGGAGGCGCTGTGCCTGGGGCTGGACTCAGAAATCAGGCGGCGGCTGCAGAAGGGGCAGAAGGACTCTCAGGCCCCCTTAGGACTCAGAGCCTCAATGCACGAAGAGTTGGATCCGCCGCCGCCGCCAGGCAAAGACCCACGGCCGGCTGGGGCTCAGGCTGAGGGCCAGAGAAATAACAATGTCCGATCGGTGGAGGGAGAAGTATGTAGATTATAACGATGGCCTCGGGACGAAGGTGGCCAGATTTAGCAAATTAAAAACAACCTGCAGATGCCCCGTTGGATGTGGATTTCAGGGACACGAAGAATCTTTTTCGTGCAAGTTGTGTCGCGTGAAATATTTGGGACATCCTTACACTAAAAAAAAAAAAAACATTGCTTGCACGGCCTGTGGCTTATCTCCCAGCCCCATTTTCGTGGCCGATGCCCCCGAGAACGGCAGGAACTTCGCTCCTTTTGTTCTCGGCTCGTTCTGTGTCCATATGTGTCTGTATTTCTTAGCCATATTCTCTCTTCTTCTCGGTGTTACTAGGCTCCTAGACAGGCTGCTGGAGGCTGGGAGAACGGTCAGGGCAGCTGTGGCCGACGTTGAGGAGGAGGTAATCTAGTTTGCTGTGTGCTCCGTGGCTCAGGAGAGCGTGCCTCTGCTCACTGGAGACAGAGGGGGGATGTTTGTGAAAAGGCGAGATGCTGCTTAGATGAAAACAGCGGCTTTGCAGGCTGGTGCGGTACCAGGCTGTGCCGACAAGAGGGTGCTGGAGGCACACTGCAAGGCCATAGGGGGAGAAGGCCTCTCCCGCATTTCTGGCTTCCTCTCCCTTTTTTGTGGAGCACAAGAGCCTATGATTGGCCGGGATGGCCGGTCTCCCCTCGGTGACCCTGCTGGCTGGTTCCAGCTCTGCACTCAGGCCCCAGGAGGCCACCAGGCAGCCACTGCCGCCACAAGTCCAGCTTCCCATCCGTCTGGCCGTGGCCGGCCACTTTGGGGCACCAGCCCCGGCCCCCACTCTCTGGCTCCCTCTTGTATGGCATCTTTCCGTTCTGAACAACTCATTCATTCATTCATTCGCTCACTCGTTCAAGTTCTTATTGACTGGAGGCCCGATGCACGAAAGTCGTACAAGAGGGGGCCTTCCTTTCCCCGGCTGCCAGCACCTGCTTTCTTTTCTCTGGCACCCGGGACCTGGGCGTCCCTCACAGCCCCGGCTTCATCTGGAAGGTCGTCCAAAAAGGACAGAGGGACTTCCGGTCTGATTAGCATATTATGCTTTTATCATTGTAGATGGCTTGCTGTGTGCCAGACACCGTTCGAATGAGCACGTGTGTGCGAGTGCCTGTACAGACACGTATGTGTTCTTTTGTCCTGGGAATACACCTAGGCGTGGCGTGGCTGGACCCTGCTAGCCGTAGTTAGCTAGCGTCTCCCGCAACCACCGTTTTCCGAACTCGTCCCTGAACGGTGTGGAGACAGACGTGGACAGAGAAGGAGACACGACAGGGTCTCGCCTGAAGGTTAAGAGAGCGAGAGTGAGGCTGAGAGCGAGACTGAGAGCAAAACTGAGAGCAAAACTGAGAGTGAGACTGAGAGAGAGAGAGCGAGAGTGAGAGCGAGAGTGAGAGAGAGAGAAGCTACAAACCCCCTGGCGGGCCTCGGAGCTAACAGCAGGCCACGTTAGGCTGTGACACGCATTCTGAATTTGCTCCCCGGTTTCCCGTTTCACACAGGACAGGTTTCCGCTGTCCATTTGACTTGGCTACATTTTTTTTCACTCAACATAGTGTTCTATTACCTGGCCAAGATCATCTGGAGAGAACCAGGCCATCTCTACTAATTGCTGACGAGTTCATCATATGCATGTACCCCTGTACAGATCTGTGTGTGTGTGTGTGTGTGTGTGTGTGTGTGTGTGTGTATTTTACATATGTAGGACCGTTTGGTGGGGCTTAAGCAATGAGGTCTTTATGGTCACACCATGAGGCAAGTAGACTGGGTGACTTAGAGGTTATAAAAATCCATCACAACCATCCCCCGAAATCAACATGTATATACACATGTGTGACTACCCTAGATATATATCCAATAGTATGTGGTATATGGTGTGTGTGTGTGTGTGTGTGTGTGTGTGTGTGTGTGTGTTGTATAGAGTAGACATTTCTCTTTCCAACGTTTTGCTGCTACAAACAATGCAATATTCTAAATAATACCCAGCTGTGGGGCCACAGAGTTGGAAGGCGTGCTCCCCTTCCAGCTGTGCCCCACTCCCTAACTCTCAGCATCACTCGATACAGCGTTCACCCCCACGCTCTTCCAACACCTCCCTTCCATTTCCTTGTGGACAGGCCTCGTCCTTCACTCATCAGCACGGCCCCCACCCAGGACTGAGTCACTGAAAAGTCACGTGTGGGGGCAGACCCTGCGGGACCCCCGGGCCTCAGGCGGGGCTGCACAGGCAGTAGCTCCCATCCCGCGTCAGCCTCGCATTGGGGCCGACGGACCCCACACGAGAGCCCAGCCAGGCCCCGGCCCACGGCAGCCCTCCCATGGTGTGGCTCGAACCCTCTCGCCGGGCTGGGCAGCTGAAGGAGCGGCTGATTTTGGGCAGAGCTGCCACGTGACAGCTGGTTTGGAGTGTTCTGGGTTCTGAGACCGTTTGGGAGCCAAGCAGACCGGTCACAGGTCCATGCTGGGGACCCCTGATCGGGACAAGGGCGTGGGCAAAGGATCCGACCTTGAATGTGTGTGTTTGCAACCTGGGGCCTTTCCCCCGAGGGACTGAGAGGGCTCGGGTTGCAGGAGAATGACCAGGGGGCTGGACAGAGTTGGGGTTCTGTCCCTGACGAGGGTCTGTGCCACCATTTCCTTGTCCAGCATTGGTGGGCAGCCTGAACCGTTGGGGAAGCCTGAACCCGTAACGAGGATGATTGGTGATTGGCTCTTTGGCAGAGAAGGAGCGAGGATGCGTGAGAGCATCTGTGAGCGGGGTTTCCTACCGATGAACCACAGAGGCCTGGGCCATTGGCCCAGGGTTTGGGGGAGTTTCTCCCGCACAGCACTCTGCGTCATTTGTTCGAAAAATCACCACAACCACCCTGGCTGGTTTGGCTCCCTGGATAGAGCGTCGGCCTGCGGACTGAAGGGTCCCAGGTTCGAATCCCGGTCCAGGGCACATCTCAGGGTTATGGGCTTGATCCCCTGTGTGGGGCATTCAGGAGGCAGCCGATCAATGACTCTCTCTGATCATTGATGTTTCTCTCTCTCTCCCTCACCCTTCCTCTCTGGAATCAATAATATATATATACTTTTTTTTTTTTTAATCACCACAACCAACTGCAATTTTTACACCTGCAATAGTTTAAATTGTAACAGCAGTACCTAAGCACATTCTGACCAGGTAAAGCGTCCTGCTCGGCAGCGCCACCTCCTGGTCACGGATAGACAGACCTCAAGGCCAGGAACAACCCTAACTCACATCTGCCCTCTGGGTTCTCTGACCCAGTGCTGCCTCCTCCCTGAGCTGCTGAGCGAATGGCCTCATGTCACAGCCCCTTGACCCCCTGAAGCTCCCTGACCCCCTCACCTTCTGGATGGGGACACAAGCCTGTGGTCCCTGGAAGGCCGCCTGTGGGAGGGACCCCCTTCAAGCAGACCTGTCAAAGCGCTCCCCAAATAAAGCCCGGGCTGTGTTCTTTGTTTATTTCTTCATTTCTTTATTTTTTTTTTTATTGATTTCAGAGAGGAAGGGAGAAGAAAAGAGAAACAGCAATCGTAAGAGAAAATCATGGATTGGTCGCCTCCTGCACGCCCCCCACTGAGGATCGAGCCTGCAACCTGGGCATGTGCCCTTGACTGGGAATCAGACCATGAATTCCTGGTTCATAGGTTGACGCTTAACCACGGAGCCACCAGTTTTGTTTTAAACAGGCCATTTATTGGAGGACATCCCCACCACTCACATCTGTCACAGACCTCGAGGATCAGACTCCTGGCTGCTCTCAGCCTGGGGTGGGGGAAGGGAGAATATTATAAATGAAATTACTACAGACTTCCACGTGCTGGTGTTTCTGAGGACAGAAGACTGAGATTCATTATAATTTTATTTTACTTTTTAATTGAGATGCAATCAAAATTACATTAGTGTCAGGTGTATACCATAATGACTCTGTGTTGGTGTGTATGCAAAGCCATCTCCAGAATGATTCTCCTTGACCTCTGCCATCACACATGGCTGCAAGCTTGGCTGTGTCCTGTGCTGAGGACAGTTAAGACCCAGTCTTCCAGCTGCTTTCACAGACACAAGAGGACATGGCTCCCAGCCGGGTCCCCACGCTGCCCATCCTCCCCAGAGCCAGGCTGTCACACAGAAGTTTCCACTCCTTCACCCGCTTCACTCACTTGGGCCACCCCCTTCACCGTCCACCATAGCAACCCCCTACCTGTTACAGTTTGATGGCTGTGACCTGCCCATTCCGGTGCTTAAATCACAAAGCAAATCTCCACCAGCCGCACTGGGTAAAGGGGAGTAAACCATAATGGGGGGCAAACAGGGCGAGTGGCCCTTCAGCACAGAGCACAGTGCTGAGCCCTAGGCAGGGGGAGGGCCAGACCAGCTGTCACTCATCTCAGCCTCACAGGACAAGGGAGTCCAGCCCGGGGGGAGGGACCGGGTCCCCGTGGGTTGGGAGAGGCCTTCACTTCCTTCAGGACCCTGAGCTTGGGAAAGCCCTGCTCTGAGTGACAAGAGGCCTGAGGGGAGGGAGGACCGTTCACCCCCAGGCAGGGTCCTGGATGAACCGGGGTGCAGGGCATCAGCGAGGGAAGAAGCAGAAGCCACAGGTCACAGGCTGAGCAGAGCAGGCAGCTGCTGGAGAGCTCACCCCTCACAGAGGAAAGGAGAGGGGTTTTTGTCTCAGTTCCCCACTGGCCTGCAGCACTGTGGGACCGCTAATACTGCTGTCCCATGCTGAGCAGTAATAATCGGCCTCGTCCTCAGCCTGCAGCCCCGTGATGGTCAGGGTGCCTGTACTGCCGGACTTGGAGCCAGAGAATCGATCAGGGACCCCTGAGTGTCGGTTGCTAGTACCATAGATGATGCATTTGGGGGCCTTTCCTGGGAGCTGCTGGTACCAGCTCACAGAGTAACCCCCAATGTTGGAGCTGCTTCCAGTGCAGGAGAGGGTGACTGTCTGGCCCGGAGCCCCCAACACTGAGGACGGCTGAGTCAGCACAGACTGGGCCCAGGATCCTGGAAGAGGGGGAGACAGAGAGAGGGTGAGGCTGGGTCTGGAGACAAGAGGAGGAAGCAGGGCCCATGTGTCTTCCCAAGGCCCTTCCCCTGTCCCTCATCCAGTCACCTGTGCAGTGAGCCAGGAGGGTGAGGAGGAGAGGGGCCCAGGCCATGGTGGAGGTCATCCCTGAGTCCTGCCTCCTGTGCCCCACAACTGAAGCAGAGCTCCCCCGAACCTCTCCCTTTCCCTCTTCATAGTCTGCGGGAGGGAGGGTCCCTTTATGCAAACGAGACCCCATCTATTTGACTCCTCCCTGGGCCTGGGGCAGGGCCTCTGCCTGAGGACGGCCATTACTATGGGTGGGGGGTGGGGTGAGTGGGGCCCAGGTTTGGGGAGTCACAGCTGACAGCCCAGAGCAGATGGTCCTGCACTTTGTCAGGGGGCGGGTCCAGCTCTGATCACCCCAGATCCCTCATCAACAAGCCCCCAGCGCCCTCTAGTGTCCAGGCCCAGACACACCATTGAGTGACATGGGGACCAGAGCCCATGAGAGATCCCCTCTGCCTTCCCACTGCTCTGTCCACTGCCCCTGCCCTAGGCCCAGCACAGGGGTCTCCTCTCTAGGCCTCCCCATCACCTCGGAGCATCTTCAGTCTCTCCTCAGCGTCCTCAGGGGCAGTCTGACCACAGCCCCTGGGCTGGTCAGGGGTCAGGACTCCAGTGGCATCTCCTGCACCAGCTCTCAGACCCGTGTCCGGGCTCAGGGCTGGGCCAGAGCAGGAACAGCCCCGTGGGGGCGCGTCCCCTTCTGTGCGGGACTCGGGCTCTGTCCTGTCTGGGGCTCATTCCTGGGGCCTGGGGCCTCCTTCCCGTGGGGCCCCGGGGCCTGAGGAGAAAGGGGCCCTTCCCTGGGGCTGGGCAGGTGGTGGGGAGAAAGCCCTGTGTGCTCTCCTGGTCCGTGGTCATGGGCACCTTCTATTTTCTGTCCATATTTCCTCCTCTGACACCGTCCTTCTCCCTGAACGTGGGCTGTGGTCCCTCCTAGGAGTCTGTTCTCAACGCTCAGTCAGACGTTGGCATTCATCTGAGAGGAAAAGGGGGACAGGCAGGACGTGCTGAGCAGAAATGTGGTTAAAACTTCTAAATGCTCTGACAGGACTTTATTTAAAACTTTATATATTATTCACCACTGATCCAACCTGAAGCGCCCGTATATGATTGTCGATGAAAGATACTTAAGGGAAGAGTGAAAATGACAGGAACATGGGATTGGGAGGGAGCAGCTTGGCTCTTGACTGGTGGGCGTGGCTGCTGGGCGGTGGGTGGGGCTTCTGGGAGGTGGGAGGGGCTGCTGAGAGGTGGGTTGGGCAGGTGTGGCCTGGCCTGGGTGGGAGGCAGATGCTCACCTCCCCTGCCATGGTGCCCTCCCCTGAAGTAAGAGGCGGGTGTGGCACAGCCTGGGCACCTCCCCTGGCACAGCGGACCCTCAGCCACTGTCACTGCGCTGGCCAGGATGGTCGCTGGCCGCTGGGTGCCCATGACCGCCTCCTGGGGACCAGGCTGAGGCTGGTGCCCCCACCTGGACCTGGACGGGGCAGAGCAGGCTGCTCAGGAGGCAGCAGAGCCTGGGCTGCCCCGACTTGTTGGCTGAGGCCCCGCAGCCCCTCTGGCCCAGGCTCAGGGGCCCATCCTGTCCACAATGGTATCTTCCCAGGGATCCCGGGAGCCAGCCCTCCCCACTCCTGGTCGCAGGCCACTGTGTGCAGACTCCACTGAGGACGCTGAGCCAGGTCTTCTCCCAGAGCTGGTGCTGCCCACCCCGACCCTGGTACAGACCTGTCCACTCGGGGACAGACATGAAAACACCCTCCTAAGACCCGGGTTACAGGCCTGTGGTCACCGAGCCCCAGAAAGGCCAGCTGCAGCCCATGAGGCACACAGACCCGCTCACCGCCATCAGAGAGGCGATCCCATCAGCCCATGGGTGTCACAGAGCCACGTGGCCTCCTGTCTCCTGGGCAGGAAGGGGCCAAAGCGGCTGCTCCTCCACCTGCATTAATGCCCGCGCGGGGCTGCGGGTCCTGCGGGATCAGCACCTTGGACAGCAGCCAGGCTCTGATGAGGTCCCTCTGGAGCTCAGGAAACGGGGTGCATGGATATTGTGACCCGGAATTCACAGTGACCCTCCTCAAGAAGGAGAAGGAGATAGAAATAATATAGATGAGTACATAATATCACAACAAAGCATGAAAAGGTGAGAACTTAAATTAAAAAATACCATGAAAAGGGCACACACTCTAAATTATAAACCTGGACAGCGAGAGGCAGCGCTGCCCGGGCCGTCAGCAGATGCCTACAGGACAGAGCTCAGCCCCTTTGCCTGGAGGCTCACAGGCTCCCTCTGCCAAGGCCTGAGGTCAGGAGCCCCCCCCCCCCCTCCATGAGGCGCTCCCACTACCTGTGCAAACAGGAGGCTCCTGCTCACCCTCTGCGTCCCCCGGGAGGCCCTCCCGTCCTCAGTGACAGGTCACGTGACACGTTCAGGCTCCGTCACCATGAGGGTCCCGTGGACGGGACAAAGCCGGGGCGTCACTGGAGTGTCATCAGAGGGTCCTGTACACACACCCCATTGCTCCTGAAGAAAGGCTGTGTGCTCACAGAGTCAGACTCTTCTTCCAGAAAAAACTGTTAGTGCTCAATCTAGAGCTTTCCCTCCCCCAAATCTGATCCTTAGAATCACAATGTGCATGACATCGCCTACTTCAGCATATTTTTATGGATGTCAGAGAGGAAGGGAGAGGGAGGGAGACACCAATGGAGAGAGAGAATCAGGGATCGGCTGCCTCCTGCGCTCCCCAAACAGGAGATGGAGCCCGAAACCCGGGCCTGTGGTCTGACCAGGAATCAAACCCTGACCTCCTGCTTCATAGCTCGAGCAGGCGGCTGCTGGAGAGCTCACCCCGCACAGACAGAGGGGTTTTTGTCTCACTTCCCCACTGGCCTGCAGCACTGTGGGACCATCGAGATTGTTGTCATAGGACTGGCAGTAATAATCGGCCTCGTCCTCAGCCTGCAGCCCCGTGATGGTCAGGGTTGCTGAATTGCCAGACTTGGAGCCAGAGAATCGGTCAGGGATCCCTGTGGGTCTTCTGTTACTACCATAGATGACAAGTTTGGGGGCCTTTCCTGGGAGCTGCTGGAACCAGTTCACATAGTTACTATATCCAATGTTGGAGCTGCTTCCAGTGCAGGAGATGGTGACCTTCTGGTTCGGAGCCCCCGACACTGAGGACGGCTGAGTCAGCACAGACTGGGCCCAGGATCCTGGAAGAGGGGGAGACACAGACAGGGTGAGTCTGGGTCTAGAAACAAGAGGAGGAAGCAGGCCCATGTGTCTTCCCAAGGCCCCTTCCCCTGTCCCCTATCCAGTCACCTGTGCAGTGAGCCAGGAGGGTGAGGAGGAGAGGGGCCCAGGCCATGGTGGAGGTCATCCCTGAGTCCTGCCTCCTGAGCCCCACAGCTGAAGCAGAGCTCCCCACATCTCTCCCTTCCCCTCTTCATAGTCTGTGGGAGGGAGGGCCCACTCATGCAAATGAGACCCCCTGGTTTTGATCCCTCCCTGGGCCCTGGGTCCGGTCCCTGTGTCTGAGGATGGCAGGGTGAGGGCAGGGGTGTGGCTGTGTGGGGCCCAGGGAGAGGCAAGGCCACAGCTTCTCTCCCCACAGCTCAGGGGGAGGGGCAGTGGGGCCGGTGTGGAGGGCTCAGAGGGGCTGCTTACTACGTTAGGGGCGCGTCCTGTGGCGGGAGAGGCGTCTGTCCCCTTTCGTCCCTGCAGGCACAGGACTCTCAGCCACAGAGTCTTCTGGCCTCAGGAAGCAGAGGGCAGGGTGAGCCCCAGCACCCCTGTTTCTGCACTGACACCACAGCCCCCCCCTCCAGTTTCCTGTGGCCCCCAGATCCTCCCTGGGGGTTGCCAGGAGTGGGCACATTTACAGGAAAAGGGCTTCTGTGTGAACGTCACTAATATGAGTGAAATATGTGTGTGTGGTGGGTGGAGGGGGGGTTCCTGTCTTGATCCTGAGGTTCTTAGAAAAAGTTTTCTCAGGAAGAAGGAAATCCCTGGCCTGCCCCCCAGTGATGGCAGGTGGGGCTCAGGAAGCTGGAGGAGGAAACAGCTCCATCAGGAGCTCCCGTGTGCAAACAGGCAGCCGTGAGGGGGATGCAGCCTCTTTGGAAAGATCAGTGATGTCGGGTCACAGTGAGGAGACCGGCCGAGGGCTGTGAGGAGCCGACAGCCTCAGGGGGAGGGAGAGAGGAATCGGGTTCTGAAGGGACTCCATGCTGATTAGCTCCTGGGACTCCCCCTCCTTAGGGACGGGGGTCTAGAGGACGGAACCACAGCAGGAACTTGTCCCTTTTCCCTGAAACCCTCCCATGGGGTCTGAGTTAAGAGCTGAGGAGCCCAAGGGAGAGAGGAGGGAAGGAAGGCAGTAGCAGAGGAGGGAAAAGGGGAGGAGGGTGTGACTGAGAGTCTGTGGTGGCTGGGACCAACCTTCTGTGGGTTTGTCCAGAGAAAGGAAGGTTGTGTCCATGACCAGGGTGAACACTAACATGTCAGATGTGAGGGGTCAGGAGTGACACAGGGTTCACACACATGACATGAATGTGTGGGGGAACATGGCTGTCGGGGTGACCATGTGTAATTGCAGACACAGTGTGTGAGGTGATAGGAAATGCACACTGGCCCCAGCACAGGCTCCTGAAACCTTGTCACTCCCTGGGGGGACGGGCAGGTCTGTTGCTGATGAGGGGACACTAGGTGGGCTCCTGGGTGAGGACAGGCCACAGGAGAGGCCGGGAGAATTAAAGCTTGGGAGCTGCTCACCTGCCCCCCACTCTCTTGAAGGGGAGGAGGCTCAGGTGCAGCTACTAAATTCATGGAAGCCAAGGGAGGAGTCATGGGAACTCTGGAAGGATAGCCCAGAAGTTGTGTGAAACCAGGGACTTCCTGCCTATGATTGGCACCTGACCTGCAGGCAGTCAGGGGGACTGGCCCTTTAACTGCAGGTCTGACACTGCCTATGGGCAGATCAGGTGAGGACTGAGTGCTGTTTGAGGTGTTAAAGAAAAAAAAACAACATTGAAACCTGTGAAGAATTTTAATGAGTTTATTTTGAGCCAAAACTGTTGACATATGCCAGGAATCAGAAACTCAATGAATTGAGTTAGAGCTCCGTAGAATGGCTGGTCACAACTGTATTTATACATCAAAATCAAAGGAGGGACATGGGTGGGTTTCATGAAATTCATTGGTGATGGATTTAGGAGGAGGGATAAGCAATTCCTCCTGGGATTAGATAAAAAGTAAAATGATGGACACACACTTCAGTGAATGCAGGAACAATGAACATGATAATGAAGGAATTCACGGCATCCATCCTGGCACCCACCACACCTGACTGTGCCCCAGGGGCTCCAGAAAAAAAGAAGGAAGCCACAAGTTTCCCAGACAATCTCACAGATATGTTATCATAGAGGCAGAAAAAGCAAATGGCTCAGTTAGAAATCTAAGTGGAACTCTGTCAGGGGAAATACTGGCCTAGGATATGACTACCCACTATAACCTGTTTATAGTTAAATATTTAATTTTAAACCATCTTTTGTGGTTATTTTAGGTCTCTGAGTTTGCAAGACCGCCATGCAGGCCTCCCCTGCGCCTGTCAGGCCAGCGTGTGGCTCCTTTTATTCACAGAGGACATCAACTGGTGGCAGAGAACTGCTGTCGGAAAGACACTCCCCACACATTGGGGACCAGAAGGGTCAGGAGTGACGTCTTCTTGAGAAGAAAATGGGACAAACAATAGAAAATAACATGAGAGAATATTTAAAAATATCCACTCAGCCCAGCAGGTATGGCTCAGTGGCTGAGGTCAGGAGGTCACGGTTCGATTCCCTTTCAGGCCACAGGCCCGGGTGTCAGGCTGGACCCGCAGTGGGGGGCGCACAGGGGCAGCTGATCAGTGATTACCTCTCCTCTTTGGTGTTTTTCTCTCTCTCTTCTTTTCCCTTCCTCTCTGAAAGCAGGAAAAATATATTTTTTAATGTTTTAATAGAAATATTCACTCCGTTGCCTCAGAAGTAAATGCACTCGTATCAGTGCCTATGAAGTAGGTTGTGGGGAGGATTAAACACTCATGTGCGCTGAGAACACAGTAAGGTCTCAGCAGGGATTCGTCCTAAAGACGGTGAGGTTTGTTGTTGTTTATGTCAGTGCACACTCAGGTAGCTATAAAGGACAAAGAGGATTCTGGGTTATGGTTTCAACCTGTCCAAACTCTAATGAAGATAGACTGAGGCCAAATAATTATATCCTTCTTGAGAAAATTCCCCCTACACGGGGTGGTGGGGGCGCACCATAGCCTCCCCCGTGTGCTCCTGGGACGCCTGTGCTGCTGCTCCATCGTGTGTGACCTCCCTCCTCCCGGAGACACAGGTCCCTGCAGAGGACCCCACCTGCCAGAGGCCCACAGACGCTCCTCCCTGACGGGAGGCTCAGAGCCACCTCGGGGCCAGGGGTTTTTGTCTCACTTCCCCATCATCTGAGACACTGTGGGTAAGGGTAGCTGCTCCCACTGCTATAGTAAGTAGCACAGTAATAATCAGCCTCGTCCTCAGGCTGCAGCCCCGAGATGAGCAGATGCGCTGTGTTGGTCGAGGCGTCTTTGGATCCGGAGACTCGACTGGGGACCCCAGGTCCCAGCTTCATGTCTGAGTCTGAGTAGTAGTACAAGAAAAACCTGGGCGCGCTCCCTGGCTTCTGCTGGTACCAGTACATGTTTCTACCAACACTGAGGTCACTGCTCAGGGTGCAGGCGAGTCTGGCTGTGGCTCCCGGAGATGCAGAGAGGGAGGGCGGCTGAGTCAGCACAGGCTGGGAGAGGGACCCTGCAGACACAGATGGTACATGGGGTAAGGAACAAGATAAAGTTTCTGAGAGTCTGAGCCAAAGTGGCTGATACAGCCTGAACAGCTGCCCTGTGTCACGAGGTTCTACTCCCTACCTGTGCAATGAGAGAGGAGCGCGAGGAGCAGAGGAGTCCAGGCCATGGTGCTCACAGCCCTGAGCCCACAGTGGGGCTGGGCTGCCCAGGCCTCCTTTTCTCCCCCACCCTCTGCCAGAGGAGGGGCTGCCATGCAAATGGAGCCCCTCCAGGGACTGCCCAGCCCTTCTCTGACCCCTGGGGTTGGAGCTCAGCTCACACCCAGACTTGAGGGGCATGGAGGTGGGCTCACCGCCTGGGGGGGCCCTGAGAGGAAGCACCTGCTGAGACCACACAAGGGTTTCCACTCAGGAGACTGACATCCAGTGTGGACTCAGCTGCGGAGTCTCCCTCAGTGAGCACAGGGCCAGCCTTGAGCCCAGGTGTTTGGAGTGAGCAGTCTTCACTGAGCAGCTCTGCAGGAATCCCAGGGCAGCCCAGCAGTGCCCCCTCCTGGTCATGTGGAAATGGAAACTTTATAAACACTGAGCGATGACCTCTAGTGAAAATAGATAAAATATACACTTTCCTAGGAAGATACACAATTGGCTCTGAAAGAAGTAATTAAAAGGACAAATTTTAGTAGAAACATTAAAAATGTAATGGAGCCACTCCACTGAGGGGCATAAGATACAGACATTTCACAGGGAACGTTTCCAAACCCTCAGAGGTTAGAGGCTGCAATGTATTTGCTTCAGATTTTCCAATCATATTTAAAAGTAAGGAGGATGTCATCGTTTTAATGGTTTTAATATTGATAAACACTGCTTACACATAAATTATACAAAATGGGATATTACAAACCAATAGCTTTCAATATTCCTACAAATGTTTAAAATGAAATATTAGCACTTGGCCCAGAACTATTATGAAGTGCGATTCGTCTCAAAGATACAAGTTTTGCTTCATATTAATAAAATTTTAAGTACAACACAACGTATTAACACAGGAGTAAATATGATCATCCTGGAGGCTCCGTGCACGAAATTCCTGCACCCGGGGGAGCGTAGAGCCCCTCACCCCTGCCGGTACCCTCTCCCAGTCCAGGACCCCTCGGGGCCTAAGCCGTCGGTTGGACCTCCTTAGCGCTACTGAGGAGATGGCAGAGGCTACTGCCACCGGCGCTGAGCAGTGCTCCCCCTGTGGGAGTGCAGTGACCTCCAGGCACAGCAACTGCGTTGAGCATCTGCCCCCTGGTGGTTACTGCACATCACAGCAACTCATCATTCCCCCATTCAGTCAATTTGCATATTAGCCTTTTATGATACAGGATAGATAGATCACATTATCAGATCAATAGATGGACTCATAATATCTTGATCCATGTTCTGAAAGAGCCTTTGTCCAAATCTAAACCATATTTCTAATAAAAACACGTACAGATGGAAACAGAGATGTTTACAACATGGAATCTTCACTCGCTCCACAGATATAAGACTTAGTCCCACAGCAGCGTCTTAGCTAATGGGTGGGAGGAGAGCAGCCACTCCGCCATCAGGAATGGGCCATGTGACGGTCACTCCATGATGAGTCAGCATGACTCTGCACGTTTAGACCATGTAAGGACACAGGGAGAGATCAGTGGTTAGCCCTCAGCATGGATGGGATGGTCAGGAGTCCTTCCCAGAGCCCCCGACTCTGACCCAGCCCTGCCACGGGTCCCCGCCCAGCAGTGACGAGGAGCTGCTGGGTGAGCTTAGAGAAAGCCACTCACAGCTGTCACGGCCCTCCAGGCACAGACTCCTGGCTGCTCTCAGTCTAGGGGGTTCATAAAGCTGCTACAGACTTCCACGAGCTGGTGTTTCTGTCGACAGAAGATTCAGATTCATTCTTTTTAAAAAATATATAGTTTATTGATTTTTTACAGAGAGAAGGGGGAAGGATAGAAAGTCGGAAATATCAATGAGAAAGAAACATTACTCAGCTGACTCCTGCACACCCAGTACTGGGGATGCGTCCGCAGCCAAGGAACATGCCCTTGACTGGAATAGAAACTGGGACCTTGCAGTCTGCAGGCTGATGCACTATCCACTGAGCCAAACCGGTTTCAGCTCAGATTCATTCTCATAATTATATTTTCTTTTTTAATTGAGATGTCATTGTTAATGCATTAGTGTCAGGTGTACAACACAATGACTGTGTTGGTGTGTATGCAAAGCCAACTCCAGAATAATTCTCCTTCACCTCTGCCATCACACATGGCTGCAAGCTTGGCTATGTCCTGTGCTGAAGATAGTTAAGACCCAGTCTTCCAGCTGCTTTCACAGACACAAGAGGACAGCGCTCCCTGCCGGTCCCCATGCTGCCCGTCCTCCCCAGAGCCAGGCTGTCACACAGGAAGTTTCTACTCCTTCACCCCCTTCACCCACTTGGACCACCCCCTTCACCTCCCACCATGGCAACCCCCAATCTGTTAGTTTGATCACTGTGAACTGCCCATTCCGGTGCTTAAGTCACAAAGCAAATCTATACCAGCCGCGCTGGGTAAAGGGGAATAAATCATAATGGGGGCCCTATAGGGCGAGTGGCCCTTCCAGCACAGAGCACAGTGCTGAGCCCCAGGCAGGGCCAGGGACAGACCAGCTGTCACTCATCTCAGCCTCACAGGACAAGGGAGTCCAGCCCAGGGGGAGGGACGTGGTCCCCGCAAGTGGGGAGAGGCCTGTCCTTCCTTCAGGACCTGAGCCTGGGAAAGCCCTTCTCTGAGTGACATGGAGGCCTCAGGGGAGGGTGGACCGTTCACCCCCAGGCAGGGTCCCGGATGAACCTGGGTCCAGGGCGTCAGCGAGGGAAGAAGCAGAAGCCACAGGTCACAGGCTGAGCAGAGCAGGCAGCTGCTGGAGAGCTCACCGCTCACAGACAAGAGGGGTTTTTGTCTCAGTTCCCCACTGGCCTGCAGCACTGTGGGAGCATTAATACTGCTGTCCCATGCTGAGCAGTAATAATCGGCCTCGTCCTCAGCCTGCAGCCCCGTGATGGTCAGGGAGGCTGAGCTGCCTGATTTGGAGCCGGAGAATCGGGCCGGGATCCCTGAGGGTCGTTTGCTATTATCATAGATGATGAGTTTGGGGGCCTTTCCTGGGAGCTGCTGGTACCAGTACACATAGTAACCCCCAATGTTGGAGCTGCTTCCAGTGCAGGAGAGGGTGACCTTCTGATTCGGAGCCCCCGACACTGAGGACGGCTGAGTCAGCACAGACTGGGCCCAGGATCCTGGAAGAGGGGGAGACACAGACAGGGTGAGTCTGGGTCTAGAGACAAGAGGAGGAAGCAGGGCCCATGTGTCTTCCCAAGGCCCCTTCCCCTGTCCCTCATCCAGTCACCTGTGCAGTGAGCCAGGAGGGTGAGGAGGAGAGGGGCCCAGGCCATGGTGGAGGTCATCCCTGAGTCCTGTCTCCTGTGCCCCACAGCTGAAGCAGAGCTCCCCCAAACCTCTCCCTTCCCCTCTTCATAGTCTGCGGGAGGGAGGGCCCACTCATGCAAATGAGGTCCCTCTGGTTTTGATCCCTCCCTGGGCCCTGGGTCGGGTCCCTGTGCCTGAGGATGGCAGTGTGAGGACAGGGGTGGGGCTGTGTGGGGCCCAAGGGGTGGCAAGGTCACAGCTGTGAGCCCTGAGCACAGGGCACCAGGCAGGGCCAGGGAACTGGTTGCAGCTGTGATGAGCCCAGCCCTTCAGCAGCAGCTCCTGATCGCCCCCTGGTGGCCAGGCCTAGACACGCCACTGTGTCCCTGCTGACTAAGGCCCATGAGGGACAGGTCCTGCCTCCCCACTGCTCTGTGCACTGACCCCTGGCCAGGGCATCCAGGTGCCCCCTGAGGGGGCCTCCCCGTCACCTCAGGACACTCTCTGTGCTCCCCTCCGCCTCCTCCTGGATGTCAGGGCCCATCTACCTGGCCGTTCATGGTCAGACTGAGCTGGAGTCACTTGGGGAACTTTCCTCCCAGGATCAGGTCCAGAGCAGCCACTGTGCCCAGGAGGTGAGTCCCCTTATGGTCAGAACACGGTTTTCTTAAATATCTCTTGCCTTGTTAGAAATTAATCACTCCTTTTCCAGCACACAAACCAATATGCTGTTAATAGCCTCTTTCGTTCAGTAGATAACACATATTGTGTGTCTACACATGCTTTTCAGTAAAGCTTTACCTAGTAATTAGCATCCTAACTAATAGGGAAACTGAATGTAGTATTTCCCACTCATCTATTTCTGTCCATAGGAGAGTCTGGTGTCTGATTGTCGAGTGGGGCTCACTGAGATCCCAGCTCCCGGGACATGGAAGGGACGGGCAGTGACAGCACCAGCGGGACCAGGGCCTTGTGAGGGGGGGTCCTAAGCGGTGAATCAAGGTGACCTGGGGGAGCACTTTCTGGGATGGAGGCAGAAGGAGATGCACCGTGGGGTGTGGGGTCAGAGGTCGTGTTTGGGGGCTCAGGGCCTGTCCTCCCCTGAGAAAGGTTTGGGGGAGGCTGAGGCTTTAAGTCTCCATGGCAGCCATGAGCCTGCTTCCCAGGTCCCCCTCTGGGAAAGGGAGGCCAGGCTGTGGGGCTGGGGCTGCTTTCTCACTCTCCTGGGGGAACTGGACCTCAGACCATGGCCCCCGATGGGAGTGGCTGTGGCTTTTGTTGGACCTGAATGTGTCAGGACAGGGGGAGGTCAGGGGTCAGGGCTGGTCATGGTGAGGCAGGAGCTGCCTTGTGGGTTTCCCTGATCGGGTTACAGACCCAAATACACTAGTGATGAGGGTGGGGCAGAGGGAGGCCCAGGGCCCGTTAGGGACCTTCCCGTCTCTGTTCGCTCTGATTGGGACCCACACCCCCAGCCGTGGGGTCAGCAGGGGATGGAGCCCAGTTCCCGCTCCTGGGAGTCAGAGGTCCCTGGCGATGTCCTCTCAGGAGAAAGAGCAGATCCCTGCTCTGAGCAGGTGGCTGAGCTCCAGGGGACTCCCCCAGCCGGGCCAGGCGCTGGGACTGCCCAGGCCTCCTCCCCCCGCCCTCTGCCAGAGGAGAGTCGTCCCTGCAGATGTGGTTCCTCCAGGGACTGCCCAGCCCCTGAGCCTGGTGCTGGGGCTCAGCTCACCACCCACTGAGCAGGATGGACTGTCCTGATGGGCTGAGTCCTGGAGACGCTGCCACCGAGGCCCACAGACTGAGCCCCTCAGACCCGGGGAGACAGTCCCTCTCAGGGGTGGGGCTCAAGTCTGAGGTCAAGGTGCTGGCAGGCCTGTGCTCCCAGGGAGGCCCCGGTAGGTGCTCTCTGGTCTCTTTACAGAGTCTGGAGGCTCCGCCCAACCTTGCACAGGTGTGAAGGGAAGACGTGAAAGAACTTCTTCTGGGATGGAGGCCCCAACAGAATCAACATGGCTCTGTTTCCATTGCTGTTATTTTATTTCGTTAACTTTTGTCTCGGTTATGAACTGCAGGCCCAGCTAAATTCAGACGTGACAGTCGTGTGTGTGTGTGCGTGTATGGGGTGTGTGTGAGTGAGTGTGACTTTGTGTGGGTCTGTGTTTGTCTGAGTGTTGTGTGTGAGTGTGTATGTCAGTGTGTGTGTGTGTGTGTGTGCGCGCGCGGGAATATTTGAGTGTGTGTGTGTATGTGAGTGTGTGTGTGAGTGTGTGTGTGTGTGACTGTGTGTGTGAGTTTGTCTGTGTGAGTCTGTGGGAGTGAGTGTGTGAGTGTAACTTCCTTTTGCTGCTCCTGTTTATTATGTGAGGTTTTGATGACATTTGCTCTTGTTTTCATGAAATGATGGGTTAACCCTTTCACACTTTAGGAAAATTGATGAGATATCCTGGTCTGGGACCTCAGAGAACCACCTCAGAGCCGCACCAGGTGGACGCAGCCCTGTGAACAGCGGACGGGGCCCTAGAGGCACAGGATGCACTGAGCTTCTGTTTTGGCCTCACTTCCCCACCGGCACCTGTCACTGTGGGAATAGTCTCTGAACCACAGAAGACAGTAGTACTCGGCCTCGTCCTCAGGCTGCACCCCTCCAAGGGTCAGGACAGCCTTGCCCCCTTGGATGGAGCCTGAGAACCGGGTTGGGGTCCAGGAGTGTCTGTTGTTACTGTTATAAATCAGTCCCCTGGGGGCCTGGCCAGACTTCTGCTGGATCCAGTGTGGGTAGTGACCTTCAACAACAGCCCCTGTGCTGGAGCCACAGGTGAGAGTGACCGTCCCGCCTGGGGAAACAGTCATCACAGGCCCTGAAGTCACCACATCCTGAGACCTGGACCCTGAAACAAAGACAGACACAATCAGGAATGAAGAATGAAGGCAGAGGGACCCCTCCACAGGCTGGTCCCTGAAATGGCCCCTGAACCTGGGCAGAGAGCGAGGAGGAGGAGGAGGAGGAGGGGAGTCCAGCTCATGGTGGAGACTTTCCCAGGATCCTTGGTCTCTGGCACGTGCTGCTCTAAGGTGTCCCTTTATCTCCTCCTGGCCTCCTGGGTGAAGGGGTGTTTGCTGGTCATTATGCAAATGTGAGCCCACAGGACCATCCTGTTCTGGGTCCTGGACTCCATTGGTTGCTTCACTGTGAGGAGGAGTCTGGGGAGGCTGTGGGCTCTGAGTCTGTCCCTTGAGGGGAAGCACCTGCTGTCACCTCACACCCAGGCCATGAGCATGGGCACAGGACCCACTGGATTAGAGCCATTTTTGTCTTCAGGCCTGGCAGCTCTGAGAAGGTCCACAGCGCCCCCTGGAGACACCTTAGGGAATAGTCATGATGGTGGGAACTACAGAAGAAATGGCCACTTCAAACCAACAACCAAATAAACCAGGGGTTTCCTACTTCCGACTCCCTGCAGAGAGGACCCCCTGTCTCCCCTGTTTTAGTTTTTGGTTCTGTCACTGCCCTTTGGCTGTGCTCACAGAGTCTGTTACATCCTCGGGTCTCGTCTTCCTTTTGGACTAAGAAGCTTGCGTTGCTCCCCCGATGGACTGGAGGATTGTGTCCTAGTTCTGTCTGTCCCACAATCCCCTGCTCTGGGTCGCCTCAAGGGTGGTGTCAGTAGATTCTCTTTTCTCCTTCACGGGTTTAACTTCCTGGGTCCTGACACCCCGAGGGGGGATGTATGCAGATGCCCAGACATTTGAAGATGCTGTGAGGAGCCTCTGGGTCCCTTTCACTCTCCCTTTAAAAAAAAAATACATTTTTGTTGATGGCAGAAAGGAAGGAAGAGGAAGACGAAGGTAGACACATCAGTGAAGAGAGAGAATCTCTGGTCGACTGCCTCCTGCAACTCAGGCAAGTGCCTTGACCAGAATCAAACCTGGACCCTCAGTCCACAGGCTGAGGCTCTGCCCACTGAGCCAGGCTCGGTGGGGCTCCGTCACAGCTCTGAAAACGGGTGCAGGGTGCCTGCTCCTGCAGGAGCGAAGGGCGGGTGCCCCCTCAGCTTCCCCAGCATGGCAGCTCCTTGTGGCAGTGGGTTTATGAAGTCACATGACTCTGGTGGTCAGCCTCCTCCTCCGGCCAGAGCCCAGCGGTGGTCACAGCGGCCGAGTGGGCCAGACAGCAGGGTCTGGGTTTCGTTCTGGTCAGGGCACATGTTTTGGTTGAGGGTTCAATTGACAGAGTGGGCTTGTGCCGGAGGCAGCTGATCAATGATTCGCTCTGACCATTGATGTTTCTCTCTCTCTCTCTCACTCTATCTGCCACTCTGAAATAAAAGAATATACATATTTTTTAAAATAAAAAATTTTTAGACACCCCTTGTGCACAAACTAGGAATGGCTAAAGACAGCTAAACCTGGACTGTCCATCACCTGTGTCCTAGGTCACAAGGTCAGGAAGGGGCTCTGCCTGGGAGCGTGGGGACCGTTGCTATGGGAACAGTCAGGGTGTCTGTTGACCCAGGTTCAGGAGAAGGTGACCTGGGATCTGGGCTCATCAAGAGCTTCCCAGCGGGAGTGACAGGCATCTGTTGGGAGGGTCCTGCTCCCCACGCCCCACAGCCCCCCACACCCTTGTTGTTGGGAAGCCCCAGTGGGTGGGAGAGGAGAGACCCAGTCAGAGCCTGAGGCTCAGGGAACCCCACTCACAGGAGCCCCCATGAGCCTGAGTGGCGGCAGCTGTGAGAGCGTCTCACCCATAGACCAGGCGCCCGCATCCTTCCTGGACCAGCTCAGCGTTCCCCAGCCACAGGCCAGCTCGCTCCCCTATCGACACCACAGAGGATTTCCTGGGCTCAGGCCCCCCTTTCCCTTTAACAGCCCCTCCCCCTGATGGCACTGAAGGTAAGGGTCGCAGCAGAGGTGATGCCCAGCCTGTGCCTGAGCTTCCTCCTGGGCATGAGGCCCCCCAGCCCCTCGCAGCTTAATGCCTGGTCCGTGTGCACAGGCCTGGGCAGGAGCCTTGGGGGCAGGAGCCCGGGGAGTGAGGGGTCACTGCGCTGACCTCTCAGTGCACGGATTCTGTGCTGCAGGCTCTGGCCACCTGCTGGGACGTCCCGGGCTCTGGGAACAGTTTACAAAGCTGTTTCCTTATTTCAGGTCAGAAACAGCCTCGCACGGGACCTGGTCTGTCACCCGTGAATGACAGGCCAGCATTCAGGGATATAATGACGAGTGAGGGTTGGTGTTGGTTCTGTGTTTCTGAGACTCAGACACATGGGATCAAACATGGAGAGTGACCCATTAGGAACCAGAAGGTTGTTCCCCGTGTAGTTTGCACAGGGAAGTTATGGTAACAGGGTCAGATATTGGGACCGAACTTCCTGAAGAGGTCTAGGTTTTTGTCCCACTTCCCCATCTGTGTGTGTCACTGTGAGAACCACTGTAGTCAATCAGACAGTAATAGTCAGCCTCGTCCTCAGGCTGCAGCCCCGAGATGAGCAGGAGCCCCGCATTGGCCGAGGCGTCTTTGGATCCAGAGAAGCGGCTGGGGACCCCGGAGCCCTGGTGCTTATTGGAATCTGAGTAGAATCTCAGGAGATAGCGGGGAGGGCTCCCTGGCTTCTGCTGGAACCAGAATATAGTGTATCTGCCAACACTGAATCCACTGCTCAGGGTGCAGGTGAGTCTGGCTGTGGCTCCCGGAGATGCAGAGAGGGAGGGCGGCTGAGTCAGCACAGCCTGGGAGAGGGACCCTGCAGACACAGACACTTGTCAGTGATGGGCAGGGACGAGGGGAATGTTCCCAGGAGACCGAGCAGGAAGGGAAGAAGCCTGGCCCCAGGCCTGTCCCTACCTGTGCAGAGAGAGAGGAGCGCGAGGAGCAGAGGAGTCCAGGCCATGGTGCTCACAGCCCTGAGCCCACAGTGGGGCTGGGCTGCCCAGGCCTCCTTTTCTCCCCCAGCCTCTGCCAGAGGAGGGGCTGCCATGCAAATAGGAGTCCCTCCAGGAACTGCCTAGCTCCTCCCTGGGCCCTGGGGCTGGAGCTCAGCTCACACCACAGACTGAGGGGAATGGAGGTGGGCTCACCCCTTGGGGGACCCTGGGAGGAAGCACCTGCTGAGATCACACAGAGAGACCTGCTCAGGGGGCGCTGCCAGGCCTGAGAGGACACAGCTGCTGAGTCCCCTGCAGGCAGCACAGGGCTCCCCTCTGGGTGAATGGTTCTCTCTCAGCTACAGTTTGAAGCCCACAGAGCAGTCCCCCAGCGCCCCCTGCTGGCTACAGGCCCACAGCTCCAGGTCACTCTGCTCATGTGTGTGGGCTCATTCCAGCTGCTGTTACATGAGACCCTGGGGTGCTGACTGCAGTGTGTAGTCCAGGGCCCTCCTTTGTGAAAGGTGCAGAGTGCAGTGTGCTCACTGGAGGCCGCCTTAATTGTCACATGCCTTACGCTGCGGCCGCCATTACTGAGACCTTCCCTATGGCAGAGACCCCGCTAACGAGACAGCCAGTGAGGGGGCCGGGCCTTTACCCTGGCGGGCAGGCTGCTGCAGGCCGCCTGTACTGAGGCTGCCAGGAGGTGGGAGGCCACAGTCCTGGAGTCATACAGTTAACCAAAGCCCGATCCTGTTGCAGCTGTGGACTGTGTAGGCCGCCATTATTGGGCAGCCAGTCCATACAGCCAGGTGCTGAGCACCGGGAGAGGCAGCGGGCTGGGCACATGTCCCCAGTGCACACTGATGAGGCAGGCAGGATTCCACAGTTCTCCTTAGCGAGGTTACTGTTATTACTTTACAAGTTTCTAGGACAGTGGTTGCCAGTTACTAGGGTATGTGCTCCTGGTTACTTCTTACCTGGTTAATAGGTACCTGTTAACTAGGTAACTGATTACATGGTTGCTATGTAACTGGTTACCAGGTAACTGCTTGCCATATTAATATTTACCGGGTCACTAGTTATTGACTTACTGTTTATCAGGTGACTAGTTTCCAGTTTACAGGTTAGCTAGTTCCTGTTAACTAGTTACCAGATTATTGGTTGTGGCCATTCAAGGAATAGCACCTTGGGCTTATGTCCGTGGTGCTGAAATTGCAGCTAATGCCCGGTCCACATGACAAGTAATTCTACCCTGAGAACACAGACACACACACACACACACACACACACACACACACACACAGACACACACAAACACACACACACACACACACACACACACACACACACAGTCAAAGAAAAACCCTGAAAATCTACAAGTCCGTCCAGTGGGTGAATCATTCCTTCCCCGGGGGGACTGGGGTTGGGTTATGAGTGAGGCTTTTGCACCCCTTCCCGCCCCAGCCCTGCAAAGGGAGGCCTTGGCTGCTGTACTGACACTGTGAGCCTGTGTGTTCACTCTGAGTCCGTCCCCTAAACCCAGACGCTGTCACCACTGAAGCCGTCCGTCCCGGGGAGGCCCTGGGAACAAGGCAGCGAGCAGTGGACCGGCCTCTTTACTTGGGCAGCCGGCCCCTGTGGGCTGCCATCACTGCTGTCACCTGCAGGGGCAGTGTTATCAGGGGATCTTGTAAATACCACAAGAAAAAGATTCAACCCAAAGTTTTGTGTGGAAACACGGTGGCTTTTTAAGAAATATATATGTTTCCTATTTCCTAAAGGCAGAGAGAGGGAGACAGAGACATCATGGATGTGTGGGAATCCTAGATCGGCTGACTCTTGCACAGACACCCTTCCCCACACTGGGGATGGAGCCCAACCTGGACCTGTGTCCTGTCTGACCAGGAACTGAACCATAACCTCCTGGTTCACAGGTCGATGCTCAACCACTGGGACACACCGGTCCGGCCACACGCCTTTTTAAATCGGGCCCCTATTGGAGGACATGCCCGCCACTCACAGCTGTCACAGCCCTCCAGGCACTGACTCCTGGCTGCTCTCTGTCTAGGGGGTTAATAAAGCTTCTACAGACTTCCACGTGCTGGTGTTCCTGTGACAGAAGATTCAGATTTACTCTTATGATTTTATTTTATTTTTAATTGAGTTATAATTGACATTACATTAGTGGCAGGTGTACACCATAATGACTCTGTGTTGGTGTGTATGCAAAGCCATCTCCAGAATAATTTTCCTTGACCTCTGCCATCACACGTGGCTGCAAGCTTGGCTGTGTCCGGTGCTAAGACTGTTAAGACCCAGTCTTCCAGCTGCTTTCACAGACACAAGAGGAAAGTGCTTCCTGCCGGGTCCCCATGCTGCCCGTCCTCCCCAGAGCCAGGCTGTCACAGCCGGAAGTTTCTAGTCCTTCATCCCTTTCACTCACTTGGACCACCCACTTCACCACGCAACATGGCAACCCCCAATCTGTTACAGTTTGATCACTGTGAACTGCCCATTCTGGTGCTTAAATCACAAAGCAAATCTACACCAGCCGTGCTGGGTAGAGGGGAGTAAATCATAATGGCAGGGGCGGGGGTGTGGCGCAAACAGGGCGAGTGGCCCTTCCAGCAAAGAGCACAGTGCTGAGCCCCAGGTAGGGTCAGGGCCAGACCACCTGTCACTCATCTCAGCCTCACAGGACAAGGGAGTCCAGCCCAGGGGGAGGGACCGGGTCCCCGCGGGTGGGGAGAGGACTGTCCTTCCTTCAGGACCCTGAGCCTGGGAAAGCGCTGCTCTGAGTGACATGGAGGCCTGAGGGGAGGGAGGACCGTCCACCCACAGGCAGGGTCCTGGATGAACCTGGGTCCAGGGCATCAGCGAGGGAAGAAGCAGAAGCCACAGGTCACAGGCTGAGCAGAGCAGGCAGCTGCTGGAGATCTCACCCCTCACAGGGCAGAGGGGTTTTTGTCTCAGTTCCCCACTGGCCTGCAGCACTGTGGGACCGCTGATACTATCGTCCCATGAAGAGCAGTGATAAATGGCCTCGTCCTCAGCCTGCAGCCCCGTGACAGTCAGGGTGCCTGTACTGCCGGACTTGGAGCCAGAGAATCGGTCCGGGACCCATGAGTCTCTCTCGCTATCACCATAGATGATGCGTTTGGGGGCCTTTCCTGGGAGCTGCTGGTACCAGTGCACATAGTTATCCCCAATGTTGGAGCTGCTTCCAGAGCAGGAGATGGTGACCTTCTGGTTCGGAGCCCCCGACACTGAGGACGGCTGAGTCAGCACAGACTGGGCCCAGGATCCTGGAAGAGGGGGAGACACAGAGATGGTGAGTCTGGGTCTAGAGTCAAGAGGAGGAAGCAGGGCCCATGTGTCTTCCCAAGGCCCCTTCCCCCGTCCCTCATCCAGTCACCTGTGCAGTGAGCCAGGAGGGTGAAGAGGAGAGGGGCCCAGGCCATGGTGGAGGTCATCCCTGAGTCCTGCCTCCTGTGCCCCACAGCTGAAGCAGAGCTCCCCCAAACCTCTCCCTTCCCCTCTTCATAGTCTGCGGGAGGGAGGGTCCTTTTATGCAAACGAGACCCCTTCTATTTTTTCTCACCCTGGGCCTGGGGCAGGTGCCTCTCTCAGTCTGAGGATGGCATTGAAATGGGCGGGTGGGGCCCAGGTTTGGGGAGTCACAGCTGACAGCCCTGAGCAGATGGTCCCGCACTTTGTCAGGGGGCGGGTCCAGCTCTGATCACCCCAGACCCCTCAGCAACAATCCCCCAGTGCCCTCTAGTGTCCAGGCCCAGACACACCATTGAGTGACATGGGGACCAGAGCCCATGGGAGACCACCTCTGCCTTCCCACTGCTCTGTCCACTGCCCCTGCCCTAGGCCCAGCCCAGGGGTCCCCTATCACGGCCGCCCCATCACCTCGGGGCATCTTCAGTCTCTCCTCAGCGTCCTCAGGGGCAGTCTGACCACAGCCCCTGGGCTGGTCAGGGGTCAGGACTCCAGTGGCGTCTCCTGCACCAGCTCTCAGACCCGAGTCCGGGCTCAGGGCGGGGCCAGAGCAGGAACAGCCCCGTGGGGGCGCGTCCCCTTCTGTGTGGGACTCGGGCTCTGTCCTGTCTGGGGCTCATTCCTGGGGGCTGGGGCCTCCTTCCCGTGGGGGCCCCGGGGCCTGAGGAGAAAGGGGGCCCTTCCCTGGGGCTGGGCAGGTGGTGGGGAGAAAGCCTGTGTGCTCTCCTGGTCCGTGGTCATGGGCACCTTCTATTTTCTGTCCGTATTTCCTCCTCTGACACCGTCGTTCTCCCTGACCCAGGGGCTGAGGTCCCTCCTAGGAGTCTGTTCTCAGCGCTCAGTCAGACGTTGGCATTCATCTGAGAGGAAAGGGGGACAGGCAGGACGTGCTGAGCAGAAATGTGGTTAAAACTTCTAAATGCTGTGACACGGCTGTATTTAAGAATGTTTAGATTAGTCACCACTGATCCAGCCTGAAGTGCCCGTATATGAATGGTTGTTGATGAAAGAGTGAAAATGACAGGAACATGGGATTGTGGGGGGGGGGCAGCTTGGCTCTTGACTAGTGGGCGTGGCTGCTGGGTGGTGGGTGGGGCTTCTGGGAGGTGGGAGGGGCTGCTGAGAGGTGGGCGGGGCTGCTGAGAGATGGGTGGGGCTGTTGAGAGGTGAGCAGGGCAGGTGTGGCCTGGCCTGGGTGGGAGGCAGATGCTCACCTCCCCTGCCATGGTGCCCTCCCCTGCAGTAAGAGGTGGGTGTGGCACAGTCTGGGCACCTCTCCTGGCACAGCGGACCCTCAGCCACTGTCACTGAGCTGGCCATGATGGTCGCTGGCCACTGGGTGCCCGTGACCGCCTCCTGGGGACCAGGCTGAGGCTGGTGCCCCCACCTGGACCTGGACGGGGCAGAACAGGCTGCTCAGGAGGCTGCAGAGCCTGGGCTGCCCCGACTTGTTGGCTGAGGCCCCGCAGCCCCTCTGGCCCAGGCTCAGGGGCCCATCCTGTCCTCACAGATATCTTCCCAGGGATCCCGGGAGCCAGCCCTCCCCACTCCTGGTCGCCGGCCACTGTGTGCAGACTCCACTGAGGACGCTGAGCCAGGTCTTCTCCCAGAGCCGATGCTGCCGACCCCGTGGGGCAGGCCTGTCCACTCGGGGATGGACATGACCACATCCTTCTTAGCCCCGGGTTACATACAGGCCTGCGCTCACAGAGCCCCAGAAAGGCCATCTGCAGCCCATGAGGCACACAGAGCCGCTCACTGCCATCACAGAGGCGATCCCATCAGCCCATGGGGCTCACAGAGCCACGTGGCCTCCTGGCTCCTGGGCAGGAAGGGGCCAAGGCGGCTGCTCCTCCACCTGCATCAATGCCTCCGCGGGGCTGCGGGTCCTGCGGGATCAGCACCTTGGACAGCAGCCACGGCTCTGATGAGGTCCCTCTGGAGCTCAGGAAACGGGGTGCACGGATATTGTGACCCGGAATTCACAGTGACCCTCCTCAAGAAGGAGGAGATAAAAATAACACAGATGAGTAAATAATATCACAACAAAGCATGAAAAAGTGAGAACTTAAATTAAAAAATACCATGAAAACCGCACAGACTCTAAATTATAACCCTGGACAGCGAGAGGCAGCGCTGCCCGGGCCGTCAGCAGACGCCCACAGGACAGAGCTCAGCCCCTTTGCCTTGAGGCTCACAGGCTCCCTCTGCCTAGGCCTGAGGTCAGGAGCCCCCCCCGCCTCTCCATGAGGCGCTCCCACTTCCTGTGCAAACAGGAGGCTCCTGCTCACCCTCTGCGTCCCCCGGGAGGCCCTCCCGTCCTCAGTGACAGGTCACGTGACACGTTCCGGCTCCGTCACCATGAGGTTCCCGCGGACGGGACAGAGCCGGGGTGTCACTGGAGTGTCATCACAGGGTCAGAAACACCCCATTGCTCCTGAAGAAAGACTGTGTGCTCACAGAGTCAGACTCTTCTTCCATAAAAAACTGTTAGTGCTCAATCTAGAGCTTTCCCTCCCCCAACTCTGATCCTTAGAATCACACTGTGCATGACATCACCTTCTTCAGCATATTTTTATTGATGTCACAGAGGAAGGGAGAGGGAGAGAGATATACATCAATGGTGAGAGAGAATCATGGATTGGCTGCCTCCAGCCCACCCCCAACCTGGGATGGAGCCTATATCCGGGGCGGGTGCCCTGACCTGGAATAAAACCACAACCTCCTGCTTCATAACTCGAGCAGGCGGCTGCTGGAGAGCTCAGCCCGCACAGACAGAGGGGTTTTGTCTCACTTCCCCACTGGCCTGCGGCACTGTGGGACCATCGAGATTGTTGTCATAGGACTGGCAGTGATAATCGGCCTCATCCTCAGCCTGCAGCCCCGTGATGGTCAGGGTGCCTGAGTTGCCAGACCTGGAGCCTGAGAATTTGTCCGGGACCCCTGAGGGTCGGTCACTATCATCATAGATGAGGAGTTTGGGGGCCTTTCCTGGGAGCTGCTGGTACCAGTTCACATAGTTACTATATCCAATGTTGGAGCTGCTTCCAGTGCAGGAGATGGTGACCTTCTGGCCCGGGGTCCCAGACACTGAGGACGGCTGAGTCAGCACAGACTGGGCCCAGGATCCTGGAAGAGGGGGAGACACAGAGAGGGTGAGTCTGGGTCTGGAGACAAGAGGAGGAAGCAGGACCCATGTGTCTTCCCAAAGCCCCTTCCCCTGTCCCCTATCCAGTCACCTGTGCAGTGAGCCAGGAGGGTGAGGAGGAGAGGGGCCCAGGCCATGGTGGAGGTCATCCCTGCGTCCTGTCTCCTGTGCCCCACAGCTGAAGCAGAGCTCCCCCGAACCTCCCCCTTCCCGTCTTCATAGTCTGTGAGAGGGAGGGCCCAATCATGCAAATGAGGTCCTTCTGGTTTTTATCTCTCCCTGGGCCCTGGGTCGGGTCCCTGTGCCTGACGAAGGCAGGGTGAGGGCAGGGGTGGGACTGTGTGGGGTCTAGGGGGTGACAAGGTCACAGCTGTGAGCCCTGAGCACAGGGCACCAGGCAGGGCCAGGGAACTGTTTGCAGCTGTGATGACCTTCAGACCTTCAGCAGCAGCCCCTGATCATCCCCTGGTGGCCATGCCTACAGGCATCCCTGTGTCCTCAGCTGACTAAAACCCATAATGGACACGTCCTGTCTCCCCACTGCTCTGTGCACTGACTCCTGAGCTCAGGGCATCCAGGTGCCCCCTGAGGAGGCCTCCCCGTCACCTCAGGACACTCTCTGTGCTCCACTCCGCCTCCTCCTGGGCGTCGGGGCCGTCTCCCTGGCCGTTCATGGTCAGACTGAGCTGTGTCACTTCGGGAACTTTCCTCCCAGGACCAGGTGCAGCGCAGCCACTGTGCCCAGGAGGCAAGTCCCCTTATTGTCAGGACACTGCTGTGCTATGGAGGCAGAAGGAGATACACCATGGGGTGTGGGGTCAGAGGTCGAGTGTGGAGCCTTAATGGTTTAATAAAAATATTGACTCCATTTCCTCAATAATGTCTCTTTAAAATATCTCTCCCTTGTAAGAAATTAATCACCCTTTCCCAGCTCACGAATCAACATTCTTTCAACAGCCTTCACTTTTGTCCAGTAGATAACACATATTGTGTCTCTACACATGCTTTTCAGTAAAGCTTTGCCTAGTAATTAGCATCCTAACTCATAGGGAAACTGAATGTAATATTTCCCACTCGTCTATTTCTGTCCGTAGGAGGGTCTGGTGTCTGATTGTCGAGTGAGGCTCACTGAGATCCCAGCTCCTGGGACACGGAAGGGAACGGGCAGTGACAGCACCAGCGGGACCAGGGCCTTGTGAGGGGGGTCCTAAGCGGTGAATCAAGGTGACCTGGGGAGCACTCTCTGGGATGGAGGCAGAAGGAGATGCACCATGGGGTGTGGGGTCAGAGGTCATGTTTGGGGGCTCAGGGCCTGTCCTCCCCTGAGAAAGGTTTGGGGAGGCTGAGGCTTTAAGTCTCCATGGCAGCCATAAGTCTGCTTCCCAGGTCTCCCTTTGGAAAAGGGAGGCCAGGCTGTGGGGCTGGTGCTGCTTTCTCACTCTCCTGGGGAACTGGACCTCAGATCATGCCCCTGATGGGAGTGGCTGTGGCTTTTGTTGGACCTGAATGTGTCAGGACAGGGGGAGGTCAGGGGTCAGGGCTGGTCATGGTGAGGCAGGAGCTGCCTTGTGGGTTTCCCTGATCGGGTTCCAGACCCAAGTGCACTAGTGATGAGGGTGGGGCAGAGGGAGGCCCAGGGCCCGTTAGGGACCTTCCCGTCTCTGTTCGCTCTGATCTGGACCCACACCCCCAGCCGTGGGGTCAGCAGGCCGCTCTCTCAGGGACGCCCCGGGAGGTGCTTTCTGGTCTCTTTCCAGCGTCTGGAGGCTCCACCCGATTTGACCTGATCTGAGCTTGGGGTTCTTTCCCTGACTCTGTCCTCACAGCTGAGCCCGGTGGGACACGTGCCCAGTCCTCAGAGCGACTGTGGAACCTGCTCTGGGGCTGAGGGGCTGGTTTAGCAAGACACGGGTGCTGTGACCCTCCTACCGGGTCTGTCCTCAAAGCTCACACAGCCGTGAGGGGAAGATGGAAAGAAATTCTCCTGGGATGGATGTCCCAACTCTGATTCAAAGTGGCTCCGTTTATACTGTTGATATACTATCCTAGTGAACATGACCATGGGGATTAATTAGAGGACATGTTTCAATCTTGCTATTTGCCCTTTCTCTATAATAGAAGTGTCAGAGATGAAAACCTTCCTCCTGTCAGAGTCTGGGGCATGTTACTGGACCCAAAGTGAACTCCCCGCATCCCTGTGGTGCCTCAAAATCACCCAAGGTGAGCTCCAGTCCTGGCGGGCCCCGTTCTTGTCAAGCCCCACCAGAGCGGGGGCCATGCCTTGGAATTCCCGGTCCCAGGTGAGGGAGTGTGGCCTGAGGTCCAACATCAAGCTCTGCATGGCGGGTGAACAGCCATCCTCAGGTCCCCCGGCCTGGCACTGGGGTCAGGGGATCGGCCACGGGTCCTCCTGCTGGGCTCTGGGCTGGGGGCAAGGCCTGAGGTCCCTTGTCAAGCCCCTCCAGGAGGGAGGGACAGTCTCAGGTCCCAGCTCACTCCTCATTAAGGCTCGTTAAGGAAACTAAGCTTCCACTCTGGGTGCACCCATCTTGATCATTACTGTGTGATCGTCAATTTGCATATTGCCTCTTGATTAGATAAGATTGTTATGTTTTATCTTGATTATTAAATGCTGTCCAAGTGAAATTCAGGCTTGACTGTGAGTGTGAGTGTGTGTGTCTTTTCCTTTTGCGGCTCCCACCCATGTCCTGTAAAACTGTTGAGTCTATTGGATCTCATTTTCATAAAATGATCACAGCCGAGAATATTGATAACATTGTCTGGTCTGAGGCCTCAGAGAACCACCTCAGAGCCACACCAGCTGGATGCAGCCCTGTGATCAGCGAACGGGGCCCTAGAGGCAGAGGGTGCGCTGAGCTTGTGTTTTTGCCTCACTTCCTCACCAGCACCTGTCACTGTGGGGACGGTTGCTATACCACAGAAGACAGTAGTACTCGGCCTCGTCCTCAGGCTGCGCCCCTGCGAGGGTCAGGGCAGCTTTGCCCCCTTGGATGGAGCCTGAGAACCGGGCCGGGGTCGAGGAGTGTCTGTTGTTAGTGTTATAAATCAGTCCCCTGTGGAGCTGGCCAGACTTCTGCTGGATCCAGTGTGGGTAGTGACCATCAGTGACAGCCCCTGTGCTGGAGCCACAGGTGAGAGTGACCGTCCCGCCTGGGGACACGGTCGCTGAGGGCTCCTGAGTGACCACAGCCTGAGACCTGGAGCCTGAAACAAAAACAGACACAATCAGGAATGGAGAATGAAGGCAGAGGGACCCCTCCACAGGCTGGTCCCTGAAATGGCCCTGAACCTGGGCAGAGAGCGAGGAGGAGGAGGAGGAGGGGAGTCCAGCTCATGGTGGAGACTTCCCCAGGAGCCTTTGTCTCTGGCACGTGCTGGTGTCGGGTGTCCCTTTATCTCCTCCCCGGCCTCCTGGGTAAAGGGGTGTTTCTGGTCATTATGCAAATGTGAGCCCACAGGACCTTCCTGTTCTGGGTCCTGGTTCCCATTGGTTGCTTCACTGTGAGGAGGAGGATGGGGAGGCTGTGGGCTCTGAGTCTGTCCCTTGAGGGGAAGCACCTGCTGTCACCTCACACCCAGGCCATGAGCATGGGCACAGGGCCCACTGGATTAGAGCCATTTGAGTTGGCTTCAGGCCTGGCAGCTCTGAGAAGGTCCACAGCGCCCCCTGGTGACGGCCTAGGGAATAGTCACCAGGTGATGGAACTATGGAAGGAATGATGGCTTCTTCAAATCAACAAACAAATAAACCAGGGGTTTCCTACTTCTGACTCCCTGCAGAGAGGACCCCCTGTCTCCCCTGTTTTAGTTTTGGTTCTGTCACTGCCCTTTGGCTGTGCTCACAGAGTCTGTTACATCCTCGGGTCTCGTCTTCCTTTTGGACTAAGAAGCTTGTGCTGCTCCCCCGATGGACTGGAGGATTGTATCCTAGTTCTGTCCGCCCCACAATCCCCTGCTCTGGGTCGCCTCAGGGGTGGTGTCAGGAGATTCTCTTTTCTCCTTCACGGGTTTAACTGTATGGGCCTTGACCTTCGAGGGGGAATTTACACAGATTCCCAGACGTTTGAAGATGCTGTGAGGAGCCTCTGGTCCCTTTGACTCTCCCTTTTTGAAAAAAATAATTCATTTTTATTGATTTGAGAGAGGACAGGAGAGGCAGAGGAAGACGAAGGTAGAAACATCAGTGATTAGAGAGAATCACTGATCGACCACCTTCTGCATACCCCTTACAGGGGATGGAGCCTGCAATTCGGGGAGGTGCCTTGACCAGAATCAAACCCGGAACCCTTCAGTCTGGAGGCGGAGACTCTGTCCACTGGGCCAACCGGCCAGGGCTCTGGGTCACGTTTTTGAAAACGGGTAACGGGTGAGCGGGTCCTGCAGGAGAGGAGGGTGGGTGCCCCCTCAGCCGCCCCAGGGCTGGCAGCTCGTTGTGGCAGCGGGTTTATGAAGTCATATGTCAGTGATAGGCTACCCCTCCTCTGGCCAGAGACCAGGGGTGGTCACAGAGGCCGTGGGGGCTGACAGGTGGGCTCAGTGGTTGAGCATTGACCCGAGAACCAGGAGCTCAGGGTTCGATTCCTGGTCAGACCACAAGCCCCGGTTGCAGGCTGCATTCCCCTTGTGTGGCCTGCAGGAGGCAGCCGATCAGCGATCCTCTCTCATCACTGATGTTTCTATCTCTCTCACTCCCTCTTCCTTTCTGAAATAAAAAATATATATTTTAAAAACATCCTATTAATAAAAGGGTAATATGCTAATTAGGTAGACCAGAAGTCATTCCAGATGTCCTTCCGGACCTCCTAGTTCCTCAGGGCGAGAGGCTTGGGCTGAGGAGGAAGCAGCTGCTGGGGCCGAAGGGGAGCCAGGTGCCCGGGCACCGGGAGGCGGCGGCCAAGAGCTAAACCGGGTCCTGGGTGCCAGAGGGAAGCCGGTGCTCACAACCAGGGAAAGGAAGGCCTACTCGTGCACAAATTTTGGAGCGTGGGGCCTCTAGTGTAGATATATTAAATAAAAAGACGCCATGGGCACAAATGAAGAGCCGGTGAAGAAGGCTGACTCGAGGATTGTCAATCACCTGTGTGCTAGGTCACAAGGTCGGGCAGGGGCTCTGCCTGGGAGCTGTGGGGACTGTTGCTATGGGAACGGTCAGTATGTCTGTTGACCCAGGTTAGGGGAAGGTGACCTGAGGTCTGGGCTCCTGGGCAGGCAGGAATGGAGCTGGGGGAAGGAAGGCCTGTTCTTGCACGAATCTTTCTGCAGCGGGCCTCTAGTCAGTAAATAAGAAGCTCATGAGAAGATGCTGAAGGAGTGAGTTGTTTCCTGGGAAACCCCCCATTTAGGATGGACAGGGAGTTAAAAGAGCCGATTATTCCAGGCAATGTTACATCTCCTTTTTTTTTTTACCGAAAATATTTCTTAATTTTTCAAGAACAGGAACTTGTTACTTTTCTCTGAATCCCTCCTGTGGGGATGGAGTTAAGAGCTGAGGGGCCAGAGGGAGAGAGGAGGTGAGGGAGGCAGCAGCAGAGGAGGGAAGAGGGGAGGGAAGGTGTGACTGAGAGTCTGTGGTGGGTGGGACCAACCGTCTGTGGGTTTGTCCAGAGAAGGGAAGGTTGTGTCCAGGACCAGGGTGAACACTAACATGTCAGATGTGATGCGTCAGGAGTGACACTGGGTTCACACACATGACATGAATGTGTGGGAGCATGACCATGTGTAAATGCAGACACAGTGTGTGAGATGAGAGGAAACATACGCTGGTCTTGGCCCCTGGTCCCGGCACAGACTCCTGAGACCCTTGTCACTCCCTGGAGGACGGTTGGGCCTGTAGCTGGTGAGGGGACGCTGGGAGGACTCCTGGGTGAAGACCGGCCACTGGAGAGACCCGGAGGATTAGAAGCTTGGAAACCACACACCTGCCCCCCCATTCGCTTGAAAGAGAGAAGGCTCTGGGTCAGTTCACAAATTCATTGAACCCATGAAAGGAATTATCGGAACCTCAATGGATAGCCAAGAAATCTGGGACCTCCTGCCTGTGATTGGCACCTGACCTGCGGGCTGTCAGGGGGACTGGCCCATTAACTGCGGGTCTGACACCGTCTCTGGCAGACGGTGTGAGGACTGAGTGCTGTGGGAGGACATCGGCTGGTGGCAGAGAACTGCTGTTGGGAAGAACTCCCCACACATTGGGGAACAGGAGGGAAGAGCTCTGGGTGAGGAGCAGACAACTCACAACAGGAAGAAAGAAGTGAGATTCTGACTCAGAAAGGTTCCTTCTTCTGAGAATTTCCTCAACATGGGGTGATGGGAGGGGCTCCATGATCTCCCGCGTGTGCTCCTGGGACGCCTGTGCTGCTGCTCCATCATGTGTGACCTCCCTCCTCCCGGGACACAGGTCCCTGCAGAGGAGCCCACCTGCCAGAGGCCCACAGACGCTCCTCGCGGACGGGAGGCTCAGAGCCAACACCTCGGGGCCCCGGGTTTTTGTCTCACTTCCCCGTCATCTGAGACACTGTGGGTAACGGTAGTTGCTCCCACTGCCAAGAGGTGTAGCACAGTAATAGTCAGCCTCGTCCTCAGGCTGCAGCCCCGAGATGGTCAGGATTCCCGCCTTGGCCGAGGCGTCTTTGGATCCAGAGAAGCGGCTGGGGACCCCGGAGCCCTGGTGCTTATCTGACTCTGATTTATACCATAAGAGATACCGGGGAGGGCTCCCTGGCTTCTGCTGGTACCAGTAAATCCAGTAATCACCAAACGGAGAGGAAATACCACTCAGGGTGCAGGTGAGTCTGGCTGTGGCTCCCGGAGATGCAGACAGGGAGGGCGGCTGAGTCAGCACAGTCTGGGAGAGGGACCCTGCAGACACAGACACTTGTCAGTGATGGGCAGGGACCAGGGGCAGGTTCCCAGGAGACTGAGCAGGAAGGGAAGAAGCCTGGTCCCAGGCCTGTCCCTACCTGTGCAGAGAGAGAGGAGCGCGAGGAGCAGAGGAGTCCAGGCCATGGTGCTCACAGCCCTGAGCCCACAGTGGGGCTGGGCTGCCCAGGCCTCCTTTTCTCCCCCACCCTCTGCCAGAGGAGGGGCTGCCATGCAAATGGAGGCCCTCCAGGGACTGCCCAGCCCCTCCCTGTGCCCTGGGGCTGGAGCTCAGCTCACACCCCAGACTGAGGAGCATGGAGGTGGGCTCACCCCTTGGGGGGCCCTGAGAGGAAGCATCTGCTGAGACCACACAGAGGCTATTGCTCAGGGGACGCTGCCAGCCCCCAAGGACAGCAGGGAACCCACAGTGCAAGTATTGGTGTGTGAAGGTCTCACTGAACAGCTGTGTGCTGATTACCTGCAGTCTCACAGCGCCCCCTGCTGGCGGGAAGACACACCCTCCCCTGCCCCACAGCCCTGAGAGCCCAGCTGCCTGTGGGCTCCCAGGTCTCAGTCCCTCTTCCCACCCCCACAGTCTGAGCCCAGACTCTGGGATGTGATTCTCTGTGTTGATCCCGTAGCAGTTCCCTCTCAGGTCTGGCTCTGTGAGATGGGCTTAAACACTCACAAACGACAAAGTAATGTGGTTTCTTCTCCAAGGAAGATGCTGCCCAAATAAACACACAGTGAGCCTCTGTCCACCGTCACAGGTGAGGGAGCCACTCGGTGTGAGGAGCTCCTGGGGGCTGTGTAGGTCAGTGACGAGAGAGGAACTTTCCAGAAATACCCTCAGGGTTGTATTCAAAGGAGGACCATTCAGCCAACATTTCGAACCAGGTGAGGCATTTGCCGTTTCATACACATCTGACACGAGTTAGCGATTCATTATAAATAATACAGGTTCACAGGCTTCACATTGACCAGTAGAGCTTACCGCACAGGGGAATTGTTTAGTTTTAGGGATCGGCTTATATTCCTCCATCGGTGGGTTCTGCTTGTCTGTGTCACGTGTGTGTTGCACTGATTTTCTCCTTGGGTGCTAACACGTGTTTAACCCCATCTTGTCCCCTGACATGGTGCTCACTGGGGAGCACGCTGAGCGAGGCTGTGCTGGTTGGAGGTGGGGGAGCCTGGGCAGTGAGCACAGACCCCACCGTCCTCACGGCGCCGCCTCCGCCCCGCCCTCCCCCTGCAGGTGCCCCCTGTCCCCACACCTAGGCTCACGGGGACATGGGAAAGCCAGGGACCAGGCCCCGCCCCCGTCCCTCGGGCGCTCTCTCCTCAGACACTCAGAGCCCAGTCCCTTCTGCTCAGGCAGGTCCTCCAGCCCAGAACCCTCAGTGTCCGCCCTGCTGGTCCCCTCCACCCCAAATGCTCAGCTGCCCTCGGGCCAGGCTTGCAGGCCTTCCTCCACGTCCAACACCAGACCTACACGTGTCCCCTCCTCCCGCGCCCCTGGCTGCCCTGTGACCTCAAACCCTCGGTCCCTGTTCCCTCAGGTCCTGTCATTGTCACCAGGTCCTACGGGGTCCCCTTCAGGGTGAGGCTCTTTATGGAGCATCTGGGAAGGGCAGAGGGGAGGTTGCTCTCATGGAAGTAAATCCTCCTGATAAACAGGGATGCTTTCATCCGGGAATTCTGTGTCCATCAAACCCCAGCGGTCAGCAGCCACACGGGGTCCAGCAGACGTCTGGCCGAGCCCCCAGCACACTGACTTGTGACACAAACAAGACACACTCTTGGACCCCCGCCCTGTTCTCAGGCTCCACCCAAGGGGCACAGCAGCCCTGACCCTCCCAGGGGCCCAGCCTGAGGACCAGGCCCAGCACAGTGCCCCCTACTGGTCTCTGATGCACAGCCCACAGTCCCTCCCCCACCCAACCTCCCAGAGGGCACCCTGACTTTACACTGGGCCTCTGTGATGTCACCCCCACACAGAAGCATGGCTCACTCGGGGGCTGGGCCTCGGGCAGTGTCTCTGAGAACTGAGGGCCGGCTGCTGCGGGCAGGACGCGGGCACAGCTCCCCGGGGGCCGGGCATCTCGGCTGACCTGGCAGCGTCTGGAGCTGCGGCCACTTGTGCGGGGCCTCCCCCATGTCGGACCCTCTGGACCAAGTTCAAGGCTCAAACCGCTACCCGCACTCGGTCAGTTCCCACCGAGGAGGAGCCTGTGAATCGCCCTCACCAGGTGCCTGTGATGTCCTTGTTGCTGGGGAGACCCTGTGCCTCCCCTGCCCGGGTCCCGGGCTTTAGGTCCGTCTTGGTCACGACAATGCAGCGCCCGCACCGAACAGGTGTTCGCGACCCCGTTTCCCACACTCGGCTTTCATTTTTCCTCTGTTTATCCTCAACGCGCTCATATGCACGTGACTACAGATAGAGTTATTTTTAACAAATGTGTTATACAGAATACACTTTGTTGCAGCCTGTGGGATTTTATAGCAAATTACAGATTTAAACCCTCAGACCAGGATCCTGTCTCAGCGACTCCTCCACGCAGAGCGGAGCTTGGCCTGAATGGATCTGATTCCACCTCCTCTTGTCTCCATGGGAACCTCTATCCCTGAGGAATGTCCCCTGTGAGAACGTGAGCTCGGCAAACATGACATGAGCCACAAATCAATGGAGACGCTGACCTGACATCAAAGCTGTCGGGACCCTGGGTCCAAGGAGAACCCGGGGCCGGATGAACACGGATCAGCACAGTCAGGGCTGAGCCAGAACTGGCAGAGCCGCCAGCAGGGCCAAGTTCAGGCCAGGGGAGCAGAGAGGAGGTTTTTGTCTCACTTCCCTGTGGGTCTGGACCACTGTGCGAGTCTTAGAGCTGTTGTCCCATGTGCTACAGTAATAGTCAGCCTCGTCCTCAGGCTGCAGCCCCGAGATGGTCAGGAGCCCCGCATTGGCCGAGGCGTCTTTGGATCCAGAGAAGCGGCTGGGGACCCCGGAGCCCTGGTGCTTACTGGAGTCTGAGTAGTAGTACAGGAGATAGCGGGGAGGGCTCCCTGGCTTCTGCTGGAACCAGAATATAGTGTATCTGCCAACACTGGATCCACTGCTCAGGGTGCAGGTGAGTCTGGCTGTGGCTCCCGGAGATGCAGAGAGGGAGGGCGGCTGGGTCAGCACAGGCTGGGAGAGGGACCCTGCAGACACAGACACTTGTCAGTGATGGGCAGGGACCAGGGCAGGTTCCCAGGAGACTGAGCAGGAAGGGAAGAAGCCTGGTCCCAGGCCTGTCCCTACCTGTGCAGAGAGAGAGGAGCGCGAGGAGCAGAGGAGTCCAGGCCATGGTGCTCACAGCCCTGAGCCCACAGTGGGGCCGGGCTGCCCAGGCCTCTTTTCTCCCCCACCCTCTGCCAGAGGAGGGGCTGCCATGCAAATGAAAGGCCCTCCAGCTACTGCCCAACCCCTCCCTGGGCCCTAGGGCTGGAGCTCAGCTCACACCCCAGACTGAAGGGCTTGGAGGTGGGCTCACCCTGGGGGGTCCTGGGAGGAAGCACCTGCTGAGCCCACACAGAGGCTATTGCTCTGGGGTATATGTGAGGCACCCCTAGGGCAGCAGGGAGCTCACAGTGCAGGTGCCTATGTGTGAAGGTCTCACTGAACAGCTGTGGGCTGATCACCTGCAGTCTCACACCGCCCCCTGCTGGCGGGAAGACACACTCTCCCCTGCCCCACAGCCCTGAGAGCCCAGCTGCCTGTGGGCTCCCCAGTTCTCTGTCCCTCTTCCCACCCCCACGGTCTGAGCCCAGACTCTGGGATGTGATTCTCTGTGTTGATCCCGTAGCAGTTCCCTCTCAGGTCTGGCTCTGTGTGATGGGCTTAAACACTCACAAACGACAAACTAATGTGGTTTCTCCTCCAGGGAAGATGCCGCCCAAATAAACACACAGTGAGCCTCTGTCCACCGTCACAGGTGAGGGAGCCGCTCGGTGTGAGGAGCACCTGGGGGCTGTGCAGGTCAGTGACGGAGAGAGAACTTTCCAGAAATACCCTCAGGGTCGTATTCAAAGGAGGAACATTCAGCCAACATTTCAAACCAGGTGAGCCATTTGCCGTTTCATACACATCTGATACAAGTTAGGGATTCATGATAAAACCATAAAAGACGTCATCAATTTCACAACTATTAGTGGAGCCTTGTAGCATGTGGTTTTATAAATTTTAGGAAACACCTGTGTATTCCAACATTTGTATGTTTTGATTTCTGTGTACCAATATTGTCTTCATGGTATAAAATGTGCTGATATTTTTAAAATTCCCTCCCTGTGTTTTTGTACAAATTACCTCATTTCAGGCAGAAGCTAAACGAGGGATTGGGATGGGCTGGCAGGTGTGGGGACTGACAGTTTCCCCCACACGTACGACTCGTCCCACACATGTGAGCCCCTGAGGCAGGAGAAGGGCGTCTCCCCAAAAACCAGGAGCAGACACTGTGGCCCTCACCCCTCAGGGCTCAGGGTCCCGGGAGGAGCCGGCAGGGAGCTCCCAGGAGGTGAGCTCAAAGCTCAGCACTGAGGGTGTGGACAGTGGCTGTTCCCAGAGACCCGATGGCATTGCAGCCTGAGACCCCGGGGCCGGGCAGCAGGGACAGAGGCACCTCTCTGTGCACAAAGGCCTCATCTGCTCCTGCTGAGCATCAGTGAGGAGGGGGTATGGCTGGAGGGTCCTGGACACAAGTCAATGACCCTGATCTCCATCAGGGGACCCAGGTCCCCTCGTCGGGTTCAGGTCTGAAGTGACCACAGATGGTCCCCAGCTCAGACCTGAGGCTTCAGGGCAAAGAGGCTCAGGACCCCCCACTGATGGGGATGGGCCTCCTGTGTGGTGTCAGGCCCTGTGTCCAGGAAGAGGCTGCTGTGAGGCCTCTGAGGGTGGAAGGAAGGAGGCAAATCCCTGCTCTGAGCAGGTGGCTGAGCTCCAGGGGACTCCCCCAGCCGGGCCAAGCTCTGGGACTGCCCAGGCCTCCTCCCCCCGACCACTGCCAGAGGAGAGTCGTCCCTGCAGATTGGTTCCTCCAGGGACTGCCCAGCCCCTGTGTCCTGGTGCTGGGGCTCAGTTCGCCCCACACTGAGGAGGATGGACTGTGCTGACAGGCTGTATCCTGGAGACACTGTCACCAAGGCCCACAGACTGAGCCCCTCAGACCCGGGGAGACGGTCCCTCTCAGGGGTGGGGCTCAAATCTGAGGTCAAGGTGCTGGTAGGCCTGTGCTCCCAGGGCGGCCCCAGGTAGGTGCTCCCTGGTCTCTTTCCAGCATCTGGAGGCTCTGCCCGACCAGGACATGATCTGAGCTTGGGGTTCTATCCCTGATTCTGTCCTCACAGCTGAGCCCCACAAGACACAGTCCCTGTCCTCAGAGAGACTGTGGGGAACCTGCTCTGTGGTAGAGGGCCCAGTTTAGGACGTCATGGGTGCTGTGAGCCCCCTACAGGGTATCTGCCTTCCAACCTCGCACAGGTGTGAATCGAAAATGGGCAAAAAGTTCTGCTGGGATGGATTCCCCAACTCTGTTTCAAAGTGGCTCCATTTCTACTGATGTTGTACCATACTAGAGGCCCAGTGCATGAAATTCATACACGTTAAAAGGGGATACATTAAAGGAAATATTTTAATATTGTTATTTGCCCTTTCTCTATATTAGAAGTGTCAGAGATAAAAGAAAATCAGTAAAATGTGTATGAAAATCCTCCTCCAGAAATCAGAGTCTGGTGTACGCTGAGGGACCCAAAGTCAAGTCCCCACATAACTGCAGTGCCTCAAAATCAGGCAAGTGCCAGGCCTAGCTGGCCCCACCCCCTTTGGTTGAGATCCAGACTCAGCTCCTCCCACTTTGGTCAAGCCCTGCCAGGGTGGGGGGCCCGGCTTGAGGAGTCCTGGCCTCGGCCAAAGAGCAGGGTCTGAGTTCCCTCGTCCAGCCCCGCCAGGTTCCCTGACCTGGGGCCGGGGCGGAGGGCATGGCGTGAGCTCCCCTGTCAAGCACCAGCAGGTGAGGGATGCAGCCTCAGGTCCCTGTTGATTCCTCCTTAAGGCTTGTTATGCGAACTCAGCCTTGGCTGTGGGCCCAGCCACCTTGTGTTACGAAGTCCCTGCCTCCAGTGTGGGTGCAGCCATGTTGACCATTGCGGTGAGATCGTCAATTTGCATATTCTGTCTGTCACCTAAGACTGTTACATTTTATCTTGATTATTAAGGGCTGGCCAAGTGAAATTCAGACTTGACTGTGTAAGCGTGTGAGTGTGACTTTTCCTTTTGCGGCTCCCACCCATGTCCTGTAAAACTGTTGAGTATATTGGCTCTTGTTTTCATAAAACGATCACAGCTGAGAATATTGATAACATTGTCTGGTCTGGGGCCTCAGAGAACCACCTCAGAGCCGCACCAGCTGGACGCAGCCCTGTGAACAGCGGACGGGGCCCTAGAGGCAGAGGGTGCGCTGAGCTTGTGTTTTTGCCTCACTTCCCCACCGGCACCTGTCACTGTGGGACGGTTGCTGTACCACAGAAAACAGTAGTACTCGGCCTCGTCCTCAGGCTGTGCCCCTGCCAGGGTCAGGGCAGCTTTGCCCCCTTGGATGGAGCCTGAGAACCGGGCCGGGGTCCAGGAGTGTTTCTTGTTTGTGTCATAAATCAGTGTGATGGGGGCCTCGCCAGACTTCTGCTGGATCCAGTACGGGTAGTGACCATCGGTGACAGCCTCTGTGCTGGTGCCACAGGTGAGAGTGACCGTCCCGCCTGGGGACACGGTCGCTGAGGGCTCCTGAGTGACCACAGCCTGAGACCTGGACCCTGAAACAAAGACAGACACAATCAGGAATGAAGAATGAAGGCAGAGGGACCCCTCCACAGGCTGGTCCCTGAAATGGCCCTGATCCTGGGCAAAGAGTGAGAAGGAGGAGGAGGAGGGGAGTCCAGCTCATGGTGGAGACTTTCCCAGGTGCCTTGGTCTCTGGCACGTGCTGGTCTCGGGTTTCCCTTTATCTCCTCCCGGCCTCCTGGGTAAAGGGGTGTTTGCTGGTCATTATGCAAATGTGAGCCCACAGGACCATCCTGTCTGGGTCCTGGGCCCCGTTGGTAGCTTTACTGTGAGGAGGAGGATGGGGAGGCTGTGGGCTCTGAGTCTGTCCCTTGAGGGGAAGCACCTGCTGTCACCTCACACCCAGGCCAGGAGCATGGGCACAGGGCCCACTGGATTAGAGCCATTTGAGTTGGCTTCAGGCCTGGCAGCTGTGAGAAGGTCCACAGCGCCCCCTGCTGACGCGCTAGCAAATAGTCACAGGGGTGGGACTTGTAGTAGGAATAATGGTGGCCAACTGAAAACACCTGTCCTGGGTCACAAGGTCGGGTAGGGCGCTCTGCCTGGGAGCGTGGTGACTGTTGCTATGGGAACAGTCAGGGTGTCTGTTGACCCAGGTTCAGGAGAAGGTGACCGGGGATCTGGGCTTGTCAAGAGCTTCCAGCGGGAGTGACAGGCATCTGTTGGGAGGGTCCTGCTCCCCACGCCCCACAGCCCCCCACACCCTTGTTGTTGGGAAGCCCCAGTGGGTGGGAGAGGAGAGACACAGTCAGAGCCTGAGGCTCAGGGAACCCCACTCACAGGAGCCCCCAAGGCCTGAGTGGCGGCAGCTGTGAGAGTGTCTCACCCATAGACCAGGCGCCCGCATCCTTCCTGGACCAGCTCAGCGTTCCCCAGCCACAGGCCAGCTCGCTCCCCTATCGACACCACAGAGGATTTCCTGGGCTCAGGCCCCCCTTTACCTTGGATAGCTCCTCCCCCTGAGGGCACTGAAGGTCAGGGTCCCAGCAGAGGTGACACCCAGCCTATGCCTTGACCTGAGGCCCCCCATCCCCTCGCAGCTGAGTGCCTGGTCCTTGTGCACTGGGCTGGGCAGGAGCCTTGGGAGCAGGAGCCCGGGGAGTGAGGGGTCACTGCTCTGACCTCTGGGCGCGGAGTCCCTGCTCCGGGGACAGACCGCCTGCTGGGAGACGCTGGGCTCTGGGAACAGTTTACAAGCTGGTTACTTATTTCAGGTCAGAAACAGCCTCGCACGGGACCTGATCTGTCACCCGTGGAGGACAGGCCCCCGTTCAGGGACGTAATGACCAGTGAGGGTTGGTGTTGGTTCTGTGTTTCTGAGACTCAGAGACCTGGGATCAAACAGGGAAAGTGACCCATTAGGAACCAGAAGGTTCTGCCACGTGTAGTTTGCACAGGGAAGTTATGGTAACAGGGTCAGGTGATGTGAAATAAGACTCTGGGAGGGCGAGGTTTTTGTCCCACTTCCCCATCAGAGTGTGTCACTGTGAGGAGCATTATTGTGCCCGATCATACAGTAATAGTCAGCCTCGTCCTCAGGCTGCAGCCCCGAGATGAGCAGGAGCCCCGCATTGGCCGAGGTGTCTTTGGATCCAGAGAAGCGGCTGGGAACCCCAGATCCCAAACTCGTACTTGAGGAGTAGTACAGGAGATACCGTGGACTGCTCCCTGGCTTCTGCTGGAACCAGAATATGGTTTTACCACCAACACTGACGTCATTTTTTAGGGTGCAGGTGAGTCTGGCTGTGGCTCCCGGAGATGCAGAGAGGGAGGGCGGCTGAGTCAGCACAGGCTGGGAGAGGGACCCTGCAGACACAGACACTTGTCAGTGATGGGCAGGGACCAGGGGCAGGTTCCCAGGAGACTGAGCAGGAAGGGAAGAAGCCTGGTCCCAGGCCTGTCCCTACCTGTGCAGAGAGAGAGGAGCGCGAGGAGCAGAGGAGTCCAGGCCATGGTGCACAGCCCTGAGCCCACAGTGGGGCTGGGCTGCCCAGGCCTCCTTTTCTCCCCCACCCTCTGCCAGAGGAGGGGCTGCCATGCAAATGGGAGTCCCTCCAGGAACTGCTCAGCCCCTCCCTGGGCCCTGGGGCTGGAGCTCAGCTCACACCCCAGACTGAGGGGCATGAAGGTGGGCTCACCCCTTGGGGGGCCCTGGGAGGAAGCACCTGCTGAGACCACACAAGGCCCCCCACTCAGCTGACTTTTTTCCGCCACAGAAGACACAGCTGCTGATTCCCTATCAGTGAGCTCAGGGCACAAGTGCCAGGCCCAGTCTCTTGTGAGTGAATGGTCCTCATGAGCAGCTGGGGGACGGTCCACAGCGCCCCCTGCTGGTCACAGGACACACAGCTCCTCCTGGCCCAAACACAGAGAGCCTAGCTGGGCCTTCAGCTGCCCAGGTCACTGTCTCTGTGCACACAGCCATGGTTTGAGGCCCAGGTGCTTTGGTTTTAATACATTGTCCGTGTATGCTTCTTATTAGGTTTCACTGAGCTCTGTTTCCTAACAGTATCTTCAGAGTTTCTATATCTTTACTATTGACCTGGTGCATTAAATTTGTGCACATTAAAAGAAGAAGAATTAGAACAAATAATCTAATATTGTTATTTGCCATTTCTCTATAACAAAAGAGTCAGAGATGAAAGAAAATTAGTAAAATGTATATGAAAACCTTCCTCTTCTCAGAGTCTGGGGCACACCACAGGATCCAGAGTCAAGTCCCAGCATACCCATGTGCACCTCAAAATCACATGAAACCTATACCCGGTCGCACCACTCCCCCATTGGGCAAGATCCAGACCTGGCCAGTCCCACACTTGTCAAGCCCTGCCGGGCAGGGGGCATAACCTCAGGTCTCCTGGCCCAGCACCAGGATGGGGGGCATGGTCTGAGGTCCTCCAGCCCAGACTGGGGCAGGGGATGTGCCTTGAGGTTGCCCATCAAGCCCTGCCAGGTGGCGGACACGGCCTGAGATCTCCTGTCAAGTACAGCCTGGAAGGGGGGCACAGCCTCAGGTGCCCTGGCCCGATGCTGAGGCTGAGGGCACAGCCTAAGGTCTCCTGTCAAGCCCCGTCATGCTGGGGGTGTAGTCTGAGGTGCCCAGTCTGGTGCTGGGGTGGGTGGCATGGCTTGAAGTCCACCATTAAGCCCCATGGGGAGAGGGAGGACGTAGCCTCAGGTCCCTGCTGATTGCTCCTTGTGGGAACTTGGCCTCAGCTGTGGGTGCAGCCGTCTTTGTGACGGAGTGACGGTCAATCACCATAGTCCCTCATTAACAGATAGGATTTGTGAACAGTGTCTAAGGTTATTGGCCTGTTTTTGTATCAGGAAGTGGCTGGCACCAGCTCTTGATCAATAAATCCAGGAAGTAAAAGAATGAAAATAAATTTAGGAAGAATCAACACTGTAAGCAAATTCCGTGTTTCCATCCACAGTTTAGGAGTACCTGTTTATGAACGTGAGTTGCCTCTCCTTTCTCTTGGGACGCTTTATAGCGGTCCACGTTCCACACTTTGTTCCTCGGAGGCGCCCCTCGGCGTTTCTCGGTTGTGTGAGCACAGATGGTGCTGCTCTGTTTTCCAGACGCCGCAGTCGCCTCCTTCTGGGCGATCCTCTTGCTGTGCAGAAGCTGTTAGTGTGGCCGCAGCCCTACATTTTTCCTCTCCTTCCCCTGCCTCTGGGAGAATCCGTAAGACCTGCTCTCAGCCGGTGGCCCATGAGCTGAGCACCTATGTTCTGTCCGTGTAGTTACGGTTCCGGGTCTTTATTTTGGGTCTTTTTGTCTCCTGTTTGAACAGGAGGACGGGTGGGGAAATCGGCTCATTCCCGGGCCTGTGCTCTCCTGTTGCCCCTTCAGCCTTTGGCGGAAGAGACTTTCATTCCTCCGTGGTAGGTGTTTTTCTCCTCCGTCAAAGGTGTTTGCCATAAGCATGTGGGTTTGTTATTCTGGGCGCTCAGTTCTGTCCCATTGTCGGTGTGTCTGTTTCGTTTCTTTTCTTTTGTTGAAATAACATGTTGTTTGGATTATCGGTGGTCTGTAGGGGAATTTGAAGTCAGTGTAATTTGTAAATGATTCCTTTGTTCTTTTTTCTAATCCCGATCACATCGGCTATTTGGGGTCCTGTGAAGGGAGGGTCTGAGACCTCCCCGGTCTGGGGCTCCCTCAGGTCCTCAGGGGGCGCCTGGCAGAGGAACCCAGACTAGGAACAGGTGGCTGGGTTTGCAGCTGAGAGAGGGCCCAGCAGACCCTCTACAGAGCTGTCTTGCAGTGCCCCCTGCTGCCCCAGGCGGGGATTCCTCCAGGTGAGAGAGGAGAGCCAGGAACCCAGAGAGGAATCAGCCTTCCTCACACCTTGCCCACGGTGACACTCCCCACCCAGCAAGGGGACCAATCACCACCTCTTCTGCCTGCTGTAGCCTGGTAGCCCTGCCTTAGCCCGGTGGTGGGCAAACTACGGCTCGCGAGCCACATGCAACTCTTTAGCTCCTTGAGTGTGGCTCTTCCACAAAATTAAGAGTACCCTACTTAAGTTAATGCAATGTGCCTACCTATATAGTTTAAGTTTAAAAAAATTAGGCTCTCAAAAGAAATTTCAGTCGTTGTACTGTTGATATTTGGCTCTGCTGACTAATGAGTTTGCCGACCACTGTCCTAGCCCATCCTGCAAAGTGGCATTGCCTCAGCGAGCAAACACCTGGGCCGCCTCTCATGAGTTTCCAGAACAGTGGGATGAGCTTGAGGACGTACCCGGAGTGGGAATTTGCCCCCCACCCGGCCTAGATGAGGGGGCTGGACGGAGTCAGACTGTCACTGGTAAAGGGGGCCGTGGGCCTGCACCCACCTGTGCTGCTGCCCCTGGGTCTCAGCCATCTGCAATGGGCACAGTGAGAGGACAGAACTTGGCCATGTTTCTCTTCGTCGTCCAACCCCATGTGGGAAACTCCCTCACGGAGGGAATCAGTGAGGGGGCCTCTTATATTGTCATGTGCTTTGTATGACGGTTAAACATGTGAACTGCACACCTAGCCCGGCCACAGACTGGGCTCCACACTCCGGGGAGAGGAGAGTCCGTGTGGGTGGGTCCCAGATCTCTGACCTCACGTGAGTTCGATGGGGTTGTTGGTCTGACAGGTGGCAGGGCAGCCGCACAGAGAGACGCCCCTCTCGCCCCCTTTGTCCAGCTCAGCGGCATGAACAGGAGTCACAGACAAGGCCTCCTGGTGGCCGAGCACATTTCCTGTCAAATGAGTGGTTCCCAGAGGCCGGTGGCTCCCCTGCCCCGGGGCGTGCTGGGAAATGTGTGGAGGGGCACTTGCTGGCCATGATTTAGAAAACAGGGGGCTACTGACTCATGAGGGGTCCAGCCCGGAGGAAGCTTCCAGAGGTCCCACAGGCACAGAGCAGGCCCTTCCTCAGGCCTCACCCCGCCCCTTTGTCAGAAGGACCCAGGCCCAGAGCCCTGTTCTGAACTACCCGCCCCCAGGGAGTGACTGCACAGGACACAGGGCGCCATCCATCAGATGGAGGGGGGACCAGAATGACACAGAGGGACTCAGAGCCTCCATCGCAACACACACTTCCCAGCAGGAGGCAGCAGAGCACCCCCTGGTGGGGCAGGTGAAGGCAGCCCCAGGAGGGAGGCTCTGGGGGTTTTTGTCTCACTTCCCCATGGGTCTGAATCACTGTGCTACCACCAGACTGACAGTAGTAGTCGGCCTCGTCCTCGGGCTGCAGCCCCGAGATGGTCAGGTGGGCGGCATTGGAGGAGCTGTCGATGGAGCCTGAGAACCGATCGGGGACCCCCGAGGGCCTTTCGTTATCTTCGTAGATCACCATGGTGGGGGCACTGCCCGGGCGCTGCTGGTACCAGTACACATAGTTATCCCCAATGCTGCCGCTGCTGCGGGTGCAGGAGATGACGGCCTTCTGTCCCGGAGACCCCGACACAGAGCGGGGCTGAGTCAGCACAAACTGGGCCCAGGACCCTGCAAGGAGGGGGACACAGACATCAGAGGGGACAGCACAGACCCCGGGCCCAGGAGGAGGGAGAGGTCATGCTCCCGGTTGACGAACAGGTGCCCCCAAGACCTCTCAAGCACCACCTGTGCAGTGAGCCAGGAGGGCGAGGAGAAGCGGAGCCGGATCCATGGTGGACATGCCCCACACTCTGCTTCCTGAGCCCCACACCCAGCCTGAGCCCTCACCTTCTTATAAGCCCTGATCCTGAGGGGGAGGCTCCATGCAAATCCCCTCTGTCTGCAGGCTGCTCGGGCTCCTCCCCTCACACTTGGCCTTGGTTCCACTAGAGAGAAGAGACTGAAGATGGGGACCTTATTCCCACAGGAGACCTGCCTGAGGCTGGGGGTGGGGCGGGGAGGGGCACAGCTGAACAACAGGGAGCAGCCTGAGGGGCCTCTACCACAGCGCCCCCTGGGGGACACAGGGCGCATGTCAGACCTGGGGGAGTGGAAGGGAAGCAGGAGGAGAGGGTGCAGGCCAGGTGCACAGCCGGGTGGAGAGGGGACTGGGGCAGCCCTGCGCCCCCTGGCGGCCGTGCCCAATAACAGGCTGGTCGTGGAGGTCCGGTCCCAGCCTCTCCTCTGGCCGCACCCCTCCCTGCACAGGAATGACGGGACTGGGCTCCGTCTGTGGGTGGAGGAGGCACACAGCTGTCCCCCCTGTCCCCTGGAAGCCGCCTGGGAGAGGCAGCTGCGGGCCAGCACCTGTGGGAAGGTGGGAGCAGGAGCTTCTGCTCAGGAGACTCTGGGCCAGCTTCTCCTCTGTGAGCACAGAGCTCAGTCCCCAGCTCAGCGGTGCCTGACAGTCCCGCACGTGGGGCCCCCTCAGCCCCCCTAGGTGGCCCCTCGCTCCTGCCTCTCCTGCCTCGGTCACGCTCTGGCCTTGTCCATGGCGCTGACGTCCTGACCTCTGACCTGGCCGCTGGTGATAACAGGGGTTCCCAGCCTGTGTGGCCAGTGCTGGGACCACGTCTAAGGTGACTGAGATCTGTGTGTGGGGGTTGTTGATCCTCTCCCCAGGGTATTTCCCGTGGGTTGTTAGGGAGAGTGGAAGGGAGAGGAGAGACAGAGGGAAACATGGATCTGAGAGACACATTGATTGGCTGCCTCCTGTTCATGCCCAGACCGGGACCTGGACCAGGAGGAGCCTACAGTGGAGGTACATGCCCTTCACCGGAATCGAACCCAGGACCCTTCAGCCCGCAGGCTGATGCTCTGTGCACTGAGCCACAATGGGGAGGGGTAGTGTGACTAATATTAATACAGTCAGTGTGATGTAGACTCTGACACCTCCTAGGGGAATAATTCCATCCACAAATAAGAAGCAGGTGGACCGATGCTGGAGACGTGGGCTGTTGTCTGAGAAACCCTCCATCTAGGATGGACACGGAGTTAACAGAGTGGATTATTCCAGAAAACTTTATGTCTGCTTTTATTTTTACTTTAAATATTTATTAACTAGAGGCCCGGTGCACAAAATTCATGCATGGTGGGACAGAGGGAGGTGTCCCTCAGCACAGCCTGGACCCTCTCTAATCTGGGACCCCTCAAGGGTTTTTTAACTGTTGCCGGGGAAATCCAAGACTCCGTCCTGCTCTCAGTTGTGGCAGCCATCTTGGTTGTGGTTTATTTGCATAATATGCTCCTGATTGGCTAATGGGCATGACTGTGGGCATGGCTTGTGTGTGTGGCAAAGGTTCAGACAAATTTGCATATTACTCTTTTATTAGATAGGATTTTTCAATTACAGCAGGAACTTGTCCCTTTCCTCCTGTGAGCATGGAGTTAAAAGAAGAGGAATCCGAGGGAGAGAGGAGGGGAGGGAGGCAGCGGCGGAGGAGGGAAGAGGGGAGGAGGGTGTGACTGAGAGTCTGTGCTGGCTGGGACCAACCGTCTGTGGGTTTGTTCAGAGAACGAGAAGGTTGTGTCCATGACCAGGGTGAACACTAACATGTCAGATGTGAGGGGTCAGGAGTGACACAGGGTTCACACACATGACATGAATTCTGGGGGAGCATGGCTGTCGGGGTGACCATGTGTAGTTGCAGACAGTGTGTGAGATGATAGGAAATATAAGCTGGTCTTGGCCCCGGCACAGGCTCCTGCAACCTAGTCATTCCCTGGGGGACGGGGGGCCAGTTCCTGATGAGGGGACTCTGGGTGGGCTCCTGTGATTGACACCTCAGGGCAGACAGTCAACACCTTGGGCCCAGGGATTTTTGTCTCACTTCCCCGTCATCTGAGACACTGTGGGTAACGGAAGCTGCTCCCACTGCCATGATCTGTACCACAGTAATAGTCAGCCTCGTCCTCAGGCTGCAGCCCAGAGATGAGCAGGAGCCCCGCATTGGCCGAGGCGTCTTTGGATCCAGAGAAGCGGCTGGGGACCCCGGAGCCCTGACCCTTATTTGAGTCTGTGTAGTAATTTAAGAGATACCGGGGAGGACTCCCTGGCTTCTGCTGGTACCAGTATATCCTGTAGCTTCCAACACTGAATCCACTGCTCAGGGTGCAGGTGAGTCTGGCTGTGGCTCCCGGAGATGCAGACAGGGCGGGCGGCTGAGTCAGCACAGGCTGGGAGAGGGACCCTGCGGACACAGACACTTGTCAGTGATGGGCAGGGACCAGGGGCAGGTTCCCAGGAGACTGAGCAGGAAGGGAATAAGCCTGGTCCCACCCTGTCCCTACCTGTGCAGAGAGAGAGGAGCGCGAGGAGCAGAGGTGTCCAGGCCATGGTGCTCACAGCCCTGAGCCCACAGTGGGGCTGGGCTGCCCAGGCCTCCTTTTCTCCCCCACCCTCTGCCAGAGGAGGGGCTGCCATGCAAATGGAGGCCCTCCAGGGACTGCCCAGCCCCTCCCTGGGCCCTGGGGCTGGAGCTCAGCTCACACCCCAGACTGAGGAGCATGGAGGTGGGCTCACCCCTTGGGGGGCCCTGGGAGGAAGCACCTGCTGAGACCACACAGAGGCTATTGCTCAGGGGACGCTGCCAGCCCCCAAGGACAGGAGGGAGCCCACAGTGCAGGTGTCTGTGTGTGAAGGTCTCACTGAACAGCTGTGTGCTGATCACCTGCAGTCTCACAGCGCCCCCTGCTGGCAGGAAGACACACACTCCCCTCCCCCACAGCCCTGAGAGCCCAGCTGCCTGTGGGCTCCCCAGGTCTCTGTCCCTCTTCCCACCCCCATGGTCTGAGCCCAGACTCTGGGATGTGATTCTCTGTGTTGATCCCGTAGCAGTTCCCTCTCAGGTCTGGCTCTGTGAGATGGGCTTAAACACTCACAAACGACAAACTAATGTGGTTTCTCCTCCAGGGAAGATGCTGCCCAAATAAACACACAGTGAGACTCTGTCCATCGTCACAGGTGAGGGAGCTGCTCCGTGTGAGGAGCACCTGGGGGCTGTGCAGGTCAGTGAGGAGAGAGGAACTTTCCAGAAATACCCTCAGGGTCATATTCAAAGGAGGACCATTCAGCCAACATTTCGAACCAGGTGAGGCATTTGCCGTTTCATACACATCTGATACGAGTTAGCGATTCATTAAAAATAATACAGGTTCACAGGCTTCACATTGACCAGTAGAGCTTACAGCACATGGGAATTGTTTAGTTTCAGGGATCGGCTTATATTCCTCCATCGGTGGGTTCTGCTTGTCTGTGTCACGTGTGTGTTGCACTGATTTTCTCCTTGGGTGCTAACACGTGTTTAACCCCATCTTGTCCCCTGACATGGTGCTCACTGGGGAGCACGCTGAGCGAGGCTGTGCTGGTTGGAGGTGGGGGAGCCTGGGCAGTGAGCACAGACCCCACCGTCCTCACGGCGCCGCCTCCGCCCCGCCCTCCCCCTGCAGGTGCCCCCTGTGCCCACACCCAGGCTCACGGGGACGCGGGAAAGCCAGGGACCAGGCCCCCCGCCCCTCGGGCGCTCTCTCCTCGGACACTCAGAGCCCGGTCCCTTCTGCTCAGGCAGGTCCTCCTGCCCGGAACCCTCAGTGCCCGCCCTGCTGGTCCCCTCCACCCAACTCCTCAGCTGCCCTCGGGCCCCGCGTGCTGGCCTTCCTCCACGTCCAACACCAGACCTACACGTGTCCCCTCCTCCCGCGCCCCTGGCTGCCCTGTGACCTCAAACCCTCGGTCCCTGTTCCCTCAGGTCCTGTCATTGTCACCAGGTCCTACGGGGTCCCCTTCAGGGTGAGGCTCTTTATGGAGCATCTGGGAAGGGCGGGGGGTTGCTCTCATGGAACTAAATCCCCGTGATAAACAGGGATGCTTTCATCCGGGAATTCTGTGACCATCAAACCCCAGCGGTCAGCAGCCACATGGGGTCCAGCAGACGTCTGGCTGAGCCCCCACCACACTGACTTATGACACAAACAAGACACACCCTTGGACCCCCGCCCTGTTCTCAGGCTCCACCCAAGGGGCACAGCGGCCCTGACCCTCCCAGGGGCCCAGCCTGAGGACCAGGCCCAGCACAGTGCCCCCTACTGGTCTCTGATGCACAGCCCACAGTCCCTCCCCCACCCAGCCTCCCAGAGGGCACCCTGACTTTGCACTGGGCCTCTGTGATGTCAGCCCCACACAGAAGCATGGCTCACTCGGGGGCTGGGCCTCGGGCAGTGTCTCCTGAGAACTGAGGGCCGGCTGCTGCGGGCAGGACGCGGGCACAGCTCCCAGGGGCCGGGCATCTCGGCTGACCTGGCAGTGTCTGGAGCTGCGGCTACTTGTGCGGGGCCTCCCCCATGTCGGACCCTCTGGACCAAGTTCAAGGCTCAAACCGCTACCCGCACTCGGTCAGTTCCCACCGAGGAGGAGCCTGTGAATCGCCCTCACCAGGTGCCTGTGATGTCCTTGTTGCTGGGGAGACGCTGTGCCTCCCCTGCCCGGGTCCCGGGCTTTAGGTCCGTCTTGGGAACGACAATGCAGCGCCCGCACCGAACAGGTGTTCGCGACCCCGTTTCCCACACTCGGCTTTCATTTTTCCTCTTGTTTATCCTCAACGCGCTCACATGCACGTGACTACAGATAGAGTTGTTATTTTTAACAAATGTGTTATACAGAATACACTTCATTGCAGCCTGTGGGATTTTATAGCAAATTACAGATTTAAACCCTCAGACCAGGATCCTGTCTCAGCGACTCCTCGACTTAGAGCTGAGCTTGGCCTGAATGGATCTGATTCCACCTCCTCTTGTCTCCATGGAAACCTTTATCCCTGAGGGATGTCACCTGTGAGAACGTGAGCACGGCAAACGTGACATGAGCCACAAATCAATGGAAACGCTGACCTGACATCAAAGCTGTCGGGACCACGGGTCCAAGGAGAACCCGGTGCCGGATGGACACGGATCAGCACAGTCAGGGCTGAGCCAGAACTGGCAGAGCCGCCAGCAGGGCCAAGGTCAGGACAACAGAGCAGAGAAGAGGTTTTTGTCTCACTTCCCTGTGGGTCTGCACCACTGTGTAACTGCTAGAGCTGCTGTGCCATGTGCTACAGTAATAGTCAGCCTCGTCCTCAGGCTGCAGCCCCGAGATGGTCAGGAGCCCCGCATTGGCCGAGGCGTCTTTGGATCCAGAGAAGCGGCTGGGGACCCCGGAGCCCTGGTGCTTATTGGAGTCTGAGTAGTACAGGAGATAGCGGGGAGGGCTCCCGGGCTTCTGCTGGTACCACCTTATACCATAGCTGCCAACACTGAATCCACTGCTCAGGGTGCAGGTGAGTCTGGCTGTGGCTCCCGGAGATGCAGAGAGGGAGGGCGGCTGAGTCAGCACAGGCTGGGAGAGGGACCCTGCAGACACAGACACTTGTCAGTGAGGGGCAGGGACCAGGGGCAGGTTCCCACGGGACTGAGCAGGAAGGGAAGAAGCCTGGTCCCAGGCCTGTCCCCACCTGTGCAGTGAGAGAGGAGCACGAGGAGGAGAGGGGTCCAGGCCATGGTGCTCACAGCCCTGAGCCCACAGTGGGGCTGGGCTGCCCAGGCCTCCTTTTCTCCCCCACCCTCTGCCAGAGGAGGGGTTGCCATGCAAATGGGAGTCCCTCCAGGGACCGTGCAGCCCCTCCCTGAGCCCAGAGACTGGAGCTCAGTTCACAGGAGTATGGAGGTGGACTCAGACCTTAGGGGGCCCTGGGAGGAAGCACCTGCTGTGATACCACATCACTGAGCACAGGGCCCAGCCACAGGCCCAGGCTCCTATTAGTTAAGTCCTTAATGTGCAGCTGCATTGGGATCACAGGGCTGTCCCACATCGCCCCCTGCTGGTGGCAGCACACACCAGCCCTGGGACAAAAGCCCTTGAGAGCCCAGCTGGACCTGCAGCTCAGAGGGGACTGTCTCTGGCCACACCCCCAGGCCGGGCCCCGGGTCCTGTGAGCTGACGGGCTGTAGCGCTCCCTGCAGCCCCCCTCCCAGGAGGAGTCCCGTCTGTGGAGGCGCCATCAGGCCCACAAAGGACAGACTGAGGTGGTTTCCCCTCCAGTGAAGATGGTGCACACAGTGCACAGGGACCCTCGTGTCCGACCCCACAGCCCAGGGACACCTCCGTCTGGTTACAGGACTCGGGGGGCTGTTCAGGGAATGTCCGGGAACACACTCAGGGGCCAGGTCACGGGAGGACGCTTCACCAGACCTCTCAGGACATGAGGTGCAGGTGCAGGTTCACGGGGATCTGATGGGATTGACCCATAAGCATCTGATGCGATTGACTCATAAGTGTCTGCAGACTTCACACTGGCCAGTGGGGGTGTCACAGCTCATTCATTCAGGAATTGACTTGTATCTCGTGTGTGGCGATCTGTATATCTCTGTTCTGTGTTTCTTGTTGGGATTTTCTCAGGTGTCCTGACATTTCTTTGTATTTCAAGTACAACTTTACCTCTTGTGCTTTCCGACTCGTCCTGTTCTGTGACCAATGGGAGAATGTGCTGTGTGTGCTGATTCGGGAAATGGTGGGCGGTGGATGTGCTGTCATCTGAGAGTGGACAGGACGCTGGCCGTGGTGCTGATGGAGCTGAAGGAGGGACAGGGCATCCTGTGTGTGGAGCTGGGAGGGGATGGGTGACGTGTGGGAGCAGAATGAAGGCTAGACCGGCCCATATGCCCTCAGCCATCATTTACCCATTTCTTCCCCCCACGTCACAGTGTGTGATCCTGTTTCATTCACACAGAGACCTGAAGCCCTTCATTTTTCCTTGGTGAATTTCCCTCCTCCACCCCAGCAACTCTGTGAGACTTGGGGTTGAAGAACTGAATACTAATCATTATTGTTCCCATGGTAGATCGTAGGCTGTGTGAGTGTCATGTGACACCCGGTGACCTTACCGACTGTATGTTCAGTAAAATGTGAGCAGACAGTGGATCGTCTGCCATGTGATGGGCAGGTCATGTGTCCATGGAGGGGGTCCTGTCTTCTGTCCTCGGTATTGGCTCCTCACCTGCCTGCCCCTCCTGCCTGCTCTCTGGGACCCCCACGCACGTGGGGACTGGCAGGTGGGAGGCCTGGTCCTGGGTTCATTCATCTTTTATCTCATTTGTGACCTCGTCTTTGAGAGAATAAAGCAGGATGGAGCTGGTACGTGGATGTCACTGGGTCAGTTTAACTGTGAAGCGAGCTCCTGGTTTGGCAGAAATGGCCCCGCGCCGGCTGAGAGCAGACTGCACGTGACTGTTGCACGTGACTGGGTTCAGGCTCTCTGACCTCTGGGGGGTGGGATTGTGTCACTGTTTGGTCTGACAGGTGGACTCGCAGAGGCACAGGGAGAGGCCACATCTAGTCTCCATCCAGCTGATGGGCATGAACAGGCCTGAAGGTCAAAGGCTGCCTAAAAATGAGAACATGCGCCATTAACAATGTGTTCCTCAAACTGGGGTGATTTGGCACCCCCAGGGGCTATTTGGAGAAGTCAGGGGGTGTATTCCTAGGTGAGAAGAGGGTGCTGCTGAATCTCTACTGTGTGGAGGCCAGAGGAAGCTTCCAGATGTCCCTCATGCACAGCAGCCTCCCACAGGCCTCACCCCCACCCCTTTGTCAGAAGGGCCCAGGCCCAGAGCCCTGTTCTGAACTACCCGCCCCCAGGGAGTGACTGCACAGGACACAGGGCGCCATCCATCAGACGGAGGGGGGACCAGAATGACACAGAGGGACTCAGAGCCTCCATCGCAACACACTTCCCAGCAGGAGGCAGCAGAGAGCACCCCCTGGGGGGCAGGTGAAGGCAGCCCCAGGAGTGAGGCTCTGGGGGTTTTTGTCTCACTTCCTCGTGAGCCTGGAGCACTGTGTGGTCATAGTTACTATCATAGGACTGACAGTAGTAGTCGGCCTCGTCCTCGGGTTGCAGCCCCGAGATGGTCAGGTGGGCGGCATTGGAGGAGCTGTCGATGGAGCCCGAGAACCGATCGGGGACCCCCGAGGGCCTTTTGTTATCTTCATAGATCACCGTGGTGGGGGCACTGCCCGGGCGCTGCTGGTACCAGTACACATAGTAATCCCCAATGCTGCCGCTGCTGCGGGTGCAGGAGATGACGGCCTTCTGTCCCGGAGACCCCGACACAGAGCGGGGCTGAGTCAGCACAAACTGGGCCCAGGACCCTGCAAGGAGGGGGACACAGACATCAGAGGGGACAGCACAGACCCCGGGCCCAGGGAGGGAGACGAGGAGATGTTGCCGGGTGACAAACAGGTGCCCCCCCGAACCCCCTCGGGCACCACCTGTGCAGTGAGCCAGGAGGACGAAGAAAAGGGGAGACCGAGCCATGGTGGACACGCCCCACACTCTGCTTCCTGAGCCCCACAGCCAGTCTGAGCCCTCACCTTCTTATGAGCCCTGATCCTGAAGAAGGAGGCTCCATGCAAATCCCCTTTGTCTGCAGGCTGGTCGGGCTCCTCCCCTCACACTTGGCCTTGGTTCCACCAGAGAAGAGACTGAAGATGGGGACCTTATTCCCACAGGAGACCTGCCTGAGACTGGGGCGGGGCGGGGAGGGGCACAGCTGAACAACAGGGAGCAGCCAGCAGGGGCCTCTACCACATCGCCCCCTGGGGGACACAGGGCACAGGTCAGACCTGGGGGAGTGGAAGGGAAGCAGGAGGAGAGGGTGCAGGCCAGGTGCACAGCCAGGTGGAGAGGGGACTGGGGCAGCCCTGCGCCCCCTGGCGGCCTTGCCCAATAACGGGCTGGTCGTGGAGGTCGTGTGGTGGGTTGGCTATGTCAACTTGGGGTGGCTCAGTCAGGATGTGGCAAAACCGCATCACGGACAAAACAAAACACGTGGCTTGGTCTCCACTCTGTCACATCAGAGCCATGCCTCGGGTCCCAGCTTGTCCTCTGGCCACACCCCTCCCTGCGCAGGAATGACGGGACTGGGCTCCATCTGTGGGTGGAGGAGGCACACAGCTGTCCCCCCGTCCCCTGGGAGCCGCCTGGGAGAGGCAGCTGCGGGGCCAGCACCTGTGGGAAGGTGGGAGGTTCTGCTCAGGACACTCTGGGCCAGCGTCTCCTCTGTGAGCACAGAGCTCAGTCCCCAGCTCGGTGGTGCCTGACAGTCCCGCACGCAGGGCTCCCTCAGCCCCCCCTAGGTGGCCCCTCGCTCCTGCCTCTCCTGCCTCGGTCAAGCTCTGGCCCTTGTCCATGGCTCTGACGTCCTGACCTCTGACCTGGCCGCTGGTGATAACAGGGGTTCCCAGCCTGTGTGGCCAGTGCTGGGACCACGTCTAAGGTGACTGAGATCTGTGTGTGGGGTTTGTTGATCCTCTCCCCAGGGTATTTCCGTGGTTGTTAGGGAGAGTGAAGGGAGAGGAGAGACAGAGGGAAACATGGATCTGAGAGACACATTGATTGGCTGCCTCCTGTTCATGCCCAGACCGGGACCTGGACCAGGAGGAGCCTGCAGTGGAGGCACATGCCCTTCACCGGAATCGAACCCAGGACCCTTCAGCCCGCAGGCTGATGCTCTGTGCACTGAGCCACAATGGGGAGGGGTAGTGTGACTAATATTAATACAGTCAGTGTGATGTAGACTCTGACACCTCCTAGGGGAATAATTCCATCCACAAATAAGAAGCGAGTGGATCGATGCTGGAGACGTGAACTGTTGTCTGAGAAACCCTCCATCTAGGATGGACACGGAGTTAACAGAGCCAATTACTCCAGGCAACGTTACCTCTGCCTTTTTGTATTTTAAATACTACTTTTCCAAATACAGAAAGAACTTGTCACTTTTTCCAGAAACACCCCGGTGGGGATGGAGGCAAAAGCTGAGGAGCCGGAGGGAGAGAGGAGGGGAGGGAGGCAGCAGCAGAGGAGGGAAGAGGGGAGGAGGGTGTGACTGAGAGTCTGTGGTGGTGGGACCAACCGTCTGTGGGTTTGTTCAGAGAAGGAGAAGGTTGTGTCCAGGACCAGGGTGAACACTAACATGTCAGATGTGATGGGTCAGGAGTGACACAGGGTTCACACACGTGACATGAATTTGTGGGGAACGTGGCTGTCTGGGTGACCATGTGTAGTTGCAGACACCGTGTGTGAGATGATGGGAAGCATACGCTGGTTTCGGCCCCTTGTCCCAGCACAGGCTCCTGCAATCTTGTCACTCCCTGGGGGACGGGGGTGTCTGCTGCTGATAAGGGGACAATGGGTGGGGCCTGGGTGAGAACGGGCCACTGGAGAGACCGGGAGGATTAGAAGCTGGGAGCCTCACACCTGTCCCCCATTCGCTTGAAGGGGAGAGGGCTCGGGTACAGTTAACAAACTCATCAAACCCCAGGGAGGGACCATGATAACGTTTGATTTACAGCCCAGAAGTTGTGTGAAACCTGGGACCTCCTGCCTGTGATTGGCTCCTTTAACTTCGGGTCTGTCACGTCTCTGGGCAGATGGTGTGAGGACTGAGTGCTGTGGGAGGACATCAGCTGGTGGCAGAGACTGCTGTCGGGAAGACACTCCCCACACATTGGGGACCAGGAGATCAGGAGGGAAGGGCTCTGGGTGAGGAGCAGACAACTCACAACAGGAGGAAAGAACTGGGGTTTTCACTCAGAAATGTTCGTTCTCATGAGCATTCCCCCCAGACACAGCTGGTGGGCGGGGCTCCATGACCTCCCCCGTGGGCTCCTGGGACGCCTGTGCTGCTGCTCCATCGTGTGTGACCTCCCTCCTCCCGGGACACAGGACCCTGCAGAGGAGCCCACCTGCCAGAGGCCCACGGACGCTCCTCGCTGACGGGAGGCTCAGAGCCACCATCTCTGGGTACAAGGGTTTCTGTCTCACTTCCCCGTCGTCTGAGACACTGTGCGTGTCTGTAGCTGCTATCACTGCCCTGATCTGCGTTGCAGTGATAGTCAGCCTCGTCCTCAGGCTGCAGCCCCGAGATGGTCAGGAGCCCCGCATTGGCCGACGTGTCTTTGGATCCAGAGAAGCGGCTGGGGACCCCGGATACGTGGTATTTATCTGAGTCTGACTTATATCTCAGGAGAAATCTGGGAGGGCTCCCCGGCTTCTGCTGGAACCAGCGTATTTGGTAGCTGCCAACAGGGTAACCACTGCTCAGAGTGCAGGTGAGTCTGGCTGTGGCTCCCGGAGATGCAGACAGGGAGGGCGGCTGAGTCAGCACAGGCAGGGAGAGGGACCCTGCAGACACAGACACTTGTCAGTGGTGGGCAGGGACCAGGGGAAGGTTCCCAGGAGACTGAGAAGCCTGTCCCAGGTCTGTCCCTACCTGTGCAGAGAGACAGGAGCGCGAGGAGCAGAGGAGTCCAGGCCATGGTGCTCACAGTCCTGAGCCCACAGTGGGGCTGGGCTGCCCAGGCCTCCTTTTCTCCCCACCCTCTGCCAGAGGAGGGGCTGCCATGCAAATAGGAGTCCCTCCCAGGACTGCCCAGCCCCTCCCTGGGCCCTGGGGCTGGAGCTCAGCTCACACCCCAGACTGAGGAGCATGAAGGTAGGGTCACCCCTTGGGGAACCCTGGGCGGAAGCACCTGCTGTGACACCCCATCACTGAGCACAGGGCCCAGTCACAGGCCCAGGCTCCTATCAGCTAAGGTCCTTAATGTGCGGCTGCATTGGGAGCACAGGGCGGTCCCACAGCGCCTCCTGCCGATGGCAACACACACCCGCTCTTGACCCAAAGCCCTGGGAGCCCAGCTGGACCTGCAGCTCAGAGGGGACTGTCTCTGGCCACACCCCCAGGCCAGGTCCCAGGTCCTGTGAGCTGACGGGCTGTAGCGCTCCCTGCAGCCCCCCTCCCAGGAGGAGTCCCGTCTGTGGAGGCGCCATCAGGCCCACAAAGGACAGACTGAGGTGGTTTCCCCTCCAGTGACGATGGTGCACACATCAGTGCACAGGGACCCTCGTGTCCGACCCCACAGCCCAGGGACACCTCCATCTGGTTACTGGGACTCAGGGGGCTGTTCAGGGAATTTCCGGGAACACGACCTTTCACGACAGGTGCAGGTGCAGGTTCACAGAGATCTGATGCGATTGACACATAAGCATCATGGCGTCTGCTCGCCTCACACTGGCCAGTGGGGGTGTCACCGCTCATTCATTCAGGAACTGACTTTTATCAGGTGTGTGGCCATCTGCATATCTGTGTCCTGTGTTTCTTGGTAGGAATTTCTCAGGTGTCCTGACATTTGTTTGTCTGAATATATCAAAGCCTAAGCGACCATCGCAACCAAATGGATGACCCAACGGGCTGCCTGGGGCCACGAGGCTGGCAGGGGGGATTAGTGAGTGACGACCAAACCCCTGAACAAGCAGGCGGTGTTGGGTGACCAGGCTGGCATCACGGTTAGTGAGGGGTGACCCATCGATGGAGCAACGGGCTGTGTGGGGCAGCCGGGCCAGAAGGGAAGGGGGTTAATGAGGGACAACCACACGACTGAGCAGCAGGATGCATGTGGCTGCGAGGCCCGCAGATTGGGGCCGTTGGGGGTGACCAGACCAGCAGGGGGGCAGTGATGGGCAACCATGCTGACAAGGGGGTCCGTAAGGTCGATCAGGCTGTGGTGGGAGCAGTTGGCAGCAACCATATCAGTGGGGGGAGCAGTTGGAGGTGACAAGGCCGGCAGAGAGGGCGTTTAGGGATAACCAGGCCAGCATGGGGGGGGGCAGTTATGGGTGATCAGGCAGGCAGGCAAGTGAGCAGTTAGAAGTCAGTTGCCCTGGTATTGTGGGTGGGATGTCCAACTGCCAGTTTAGGCCCGATCCGGAGGTCCTGGGTTGGAGAGGGTGCAGGCTGGCATGAGAGGATTCCCCCCACCCCTACTCCCATGCATGAATTTCATGCACCAGGCCTCTCATATTTTTTAAATAAAACTTTATCTACCTGTACTTTCTGATCCATTATCCTATTTCAGTGACAAATGTGAGATTGTGATGTGTGTGCAGACTCTTCGACTGTCTGGGCAGGTGACCACAGAAACACTCACACCCTCACTGAATGGCAACCACAGCAGGGACTTGTCACGTTCCTCTGAATCCCTCACGAAGGGTGAACCCTGACCTAAAACCTGGGGACCCCAAGGGAGAGAGGAGGACGAGGTGAGGAGGCAGCAGCAGAGGAGGGAAGAGGGGAGGAGGGTGTGACTGAGAGTCTGTGCTGGGTGGGACCAACCTTCTGTGGGTTTGTTCAGAGGAGAAGGTTGTGTCCATGACCAGGGTGAACACTAACATGTCAGATGTGAGGGGTCAGGAGTGACACAGGGTTCACACACATGACATGAATTCTGGGGGAGCATGGCTGTCGGGGTGACCATGTGTAGTTGCAGACACCGTGTGGGAGATGATAGGAAATACACACTGGCCCCAGCACAGGCTCCTGAACCCTGGTCACTCCCTGGGGGATGGGTGGGTCTGTTGCTGATGAGGGGATGCCGGGTGGGCTCCTGGGTGAGGACGGGCCACTAGAGAGACCGGGAGGATGAGAAGCTTGGGAGCCTCACACCTGCCCCCCATTCGCTTGAAAGGGGACAGGGCCCAGATGCAGTTAGAAAAGTCATCGAACCCACGGTGGGGAGGGGAGGGGTATGAATATGGGAACCTTCATTGAATAGCCATGAGGCGGTGTGAAACCTGAGACCTCTCACCTGGGACCGGCACCTTGTGTCACTGGCCCTTTAACTGTGGGTCCGACACCACCCCAGACAGAGGCCTCTCGTTGGTGGTGCTCAGAGGCACGACCTCGGGACCCAGGGGTTTTGGTCTCACTTCCCCGTCGTCTGGGACACTGTGTGTAAGCATAGTCACTCCCACTGCCGTGTTCTGCAGCACAGTAGTAGTCAGCCTCGTCCTCAGGCTGCAGCCCCGAGATGGTCAGGATCCCCGCATTGGCCGAGGCGTCTTTGGATCCAGAGAAGCGGCTGGGGACCCCGGAGCCCTGGTGCTTGTCTGAGTTTGATTTATATTCCATAAGAGATAGCGGGGACGGCTCCCTGGCTTCTGCTGGTACCAGATTATGTTATAGACACCAACATTGGAGCCACTGCTCAGGGTGCAGGTGAGTCTGGCTGTGGCTCCCGGAGATGCAGACAGGAAGGGCGGCTGGGTCAGCACAGGCTGGGAGAGGGACCCTGCAGACACAGACACTTGTCAGTGATGGGCAGGGACCAGGGGCGGGTTCCCAGGAGACTGAGCAGGAAGGGAAGAAGCCTGGTCCCAGGCCTGTCCCTACCTGTGCAGAGAGAGAGGAGCGCGAGGAGCAGAGGAGTCCAGGCCATGGTGCTCACAGCCCTGAGCCCACAGTGGGGCTGGGCTGCCCAGGCCTCCTTTTCTCCCCCACCCTCTGCCAGAGGAGGGGCTGCCATGCAAATGGGAGTCCCTCCAGGGACTGCCCAGCCCCTCCCTGGGCCCTGGGGCTGGAGCTCAGCTCACACCCCAGACTGAGGGGCATGGAGGTGGGGCTCACCCCTTGGGGAACCCTGGGAGGAAGCACCTGCTGTGACACCCCATCACTGAGCACAGGGCCCAGTCACAGGCCCAGGCTCCTCTCAGTTAAGGTCCTTAATGTGCGGCTGCATTGGGAGCACAGGGCGGTCCCACAGCGCCTCCTGCCGATGGCAACACACACCTGCTCTTGACCCAAAGCCCTGAGAACCCAGCTGGACCTGCAGCTCAGAGGGGACTGTCTCTGGCCACACCCCCAGGCCGGGCCCCGGGTCCTGTGAGCTGACGGGCTGTATGGCTCCCTGCAGCCCCCCTCCCAGGAGGAGTCCCGTCTGTGGAGGCGCCATCAGGCCCACAAAGGACAGACTGAGGTGGTTTCCCCTCCAGTGAAGATGGTGCACACAGTGCACAGGGACCCTCGTGTCCGACCCCACAGCCCGGGGACACGTCCGTCTGGTTACAGGACTCGGCGGGCTGTTCAGGGAATGTCCGGGAACACACTCAGGGGCCAGGTCACAGGAGGACGCTTCACCAGACCTCTCAGGACATGAGGTGCAGGTGCAGGTTCACGGGGATCTGATGGGATTGACCCATAAGCATCATGGCGTCTGCTCGCCTCACACTGGCCAGTGGGAGGCGCCCAACTTTCCATTTAGGAATTGACTTTTTATCTCCTGTGCGGCCATCTGCATACCCGTGTCCTGTCCTCCTGTCCTTTCCGCCTCGTTGTGCTATTTCCGTGGCCAATGTGAGAAATCTCTGGGTGTGCCGATGTGGTGATGGTCTGGGCAGGTGAGCGCAGAAACCCTCACATCCTCACAACCCACAGCAGGAACTTCTCGCTTTGCCGTGGAGCCCTCAGTGAGGACGAACCCCACTTAGGACCTGAGCAGCCCGAGGGAGAGAGGAGGGGAGGGAGGCAGCGGCGGAGGAGGGAAGAGGGGAGGAGGGTGTGACTGAGAGTCTGTGCTGGTTGGGACCAACCTTCTGTGGGTTTGTCCAGAGAAGGGAAGGTTGTGTCCATGACCAGGGTGAACACTGACATGTCAGATGTGAGGGGTCAGGAGTGACACAGGGTTCACACACATGACATGAATGTGGGGGGAGCATGGCTGTCGGGGTGACCGTGTGTAGTTAACAGTGTGTGGAGATGATGAGGAAACACACGCTGGTCTCGGCCCCTGTCCCCGGCACAGGCTCCTGCGACCCTAGTCCTTCCCGGGAGACTGGGGGGCCTGTTGCCGCTGAGGGGACACTGGGTGGGCTCCTGGGATTGATAGTGCAGGCAGCCATCACCTCTGACCCCAGAGGTTTTTGTCTCAGTTCCTCGTCATCTGAGGCACTGTGAGCAGGGCTGTGAGGTGTAGCGCAGTAATAGTCGGCCTCGTCCTCAGGCTGCAGCCCCGAGATGGTCAGGATTCCCGCATTGGCCGAGGCGTCTTTGGATCCAGAGAAGCGGCTGGGGACCCCGGAGCCCTGATCTTTAATGGAGTCTGTGTGGTAGTACAGGAGATAGCGGGGAGGGCTCCCTGGTTTCTGCTGGTACCAGGATATGTAGTAGTTGCCAACACTGAAGCCACTGTTCAGGGTGCAGGTGAGTCTGGCTGTGGCTCCCAGAGATGCAGAGAGGGCGGGCGGCTGAGTCAGCACAGGCTGGGAGAGGGACCCTGCAGACACAGACACAGGTGGTTACTGGGGCAGGGACCCGAGTTGAGTTGCCTAAAATTCTGAGTCAGGGAGACAGACACAGACTGTGTGGCTGCTCTGTGTCCCCAAGGCCTGTCCTACCCATGCAGAGAGCGAGGAGCAGCAGGAGGAGAGGAGTCCAGGCCATGGTGCTCACAACCCTCCTGGCACCCCTGAGCTGGGACTGGGCCGCTGCAGGCATCTCTTATGGCTTCAGCGACCTCAGGGGTGGGGAGGGGCTGTTCCGGAAAACCTGTTTCCGGTCCTGGAGATCTTTGCTCCACCTGTCGGAGCAGCTGAGGTCTGCAGCTAAGCTCTGTAGACAGAGGGGGCTGATGAGTGTGACTCAGAGTTTGCCCCCTGTGGGAGGGTCTTGGAAGGAAGCAGCTGTTGTCACCTCCCACAAACCAGTAAGCAGGAGGCTCTGTCCAACCCACAGAGGACCCAGCCGCTGAGTGCCCCTCGGCAAACACAGCCCCCCAGACCACCCCACCCCACCCCACCCTCACCCCCGGCCTGGAGCAGGTGGGCGATTTCACAGCAGCACCCCCCCATGGCGCCCACCACGCTGGGTGAGAGCCACGGCGCCACCTGCTGCCCACCGGAAAAACTCCAGTTTCTCAGGGGAGATCATGTTAATGGTGTCATTGTCATTCCAGACACATCTGGAGGCCATGTCCTTTACTG
>CM050528.1:2619188-2639188 GCA_027563665.1 Antrozous pallidus
CTGCCACAGTTGGGGTGGAAGTCATGGAAATTACCCATTGAGTGTTGGCTATACGTTTGGGGGCGGCGTGAGTGTTTCACTCCCCTCGTCCCAGGAAAACCCTGCTTTGCAGATGAGAGGGGCGCAGACCGGAGAGAGGGCCACTCGCGAAGCGTTGTATTTCTCGTCAGTCACAGTGCCAGGAGCCCGTCCCGAGGTTGTCCGATCCCAGCGCCCGTGTCCACCGGCCTCGCTCCTTTCCCGAGACGCTGCCTCCCTCCCCTCGACGCCCAAGGCGCCCGCACTGCCGCCCGCCCAGGCCGCCCGCCCCGCCTGCTCAGTGAGAGGGAGGGACCCGGCGGTGCGGGGAGCACCCCTGAGCCCTGCCGGTGTCTCCGCAGGTGGTGACCATGCCCGAGTACCTCAAGAAGCGCTTCGGGGGCAAGCGGCTCCAGATCTACCTCTCCGTCCTCTCCCTCTTCATCTGCGTGGCTTTGAGGATCTCGGTGAGTTGCCTGCTCCTGGCCTGTGAAGCTTTGCAAGACTGCTTTTTAAATATATATATATATATTGACTGAAGGGTCCCGGGTTCAATTCCCGTCAAGGGCATGTGCCGTGGCTGCGGGCACATCCCCAGGAGAAGGTGTGCAGGAGGCAGCTGATTGGTGTTTCTCTCTCATATATATATTTGCGTTGCTTTCCTGGAGGAAGGGAGAGGGAGAGAGAGAGAAACATCTATGATGAGAGAGAATCATGTATCCGCTGCCTCCTGCACGCCCCACACTAGGGCTCGAACCCGCAGCCCGTACCTGTGCCCCAACCGGGAATCGAACAGGCAGCCTCTAGGTGCACAGGACAGCACCCAACCAACTGAACACACCTCCCAGGGCCCTGATTTTTTTTAATCTAAGGCTGCCCTACAAAACATACTTCACAAGTACGTGTTGAAAGAATTCTAAAGCTAGTGTGTATGTGGTGTGTGTGTGTGTGTGAGTGTGTGTGTGTGGGTGTGGTGTATGTGTGTGTGTGGTATATGTGTGTTGTGTCTCTGTGTTGTGTGTATGTATGTGTGGTGTGTGTGGTATGTGTGCATGTGTGTGGTATGTATGTGTGTGTTGTGTGTATGTGTGGTGGTGTGTGTTTGTGTGTGTGGTATGTGTGTGTGTGGTGTGTGTGTATGTGTGGTGGTGTGTGTTTGTGTGTGTGGTATTTGTGTGTGTGGTGTGTATGTGTGTAAGTGTGAGTGTGGGTGTGTGTGGTGTATGGGGGGGTGAATGTGGTGTGTGTGTGTGTGTGTGTGTGTGTGTGTGTGAGTGTGTGTTTGTGTGAGTGGTATGTGTGTGTGTGTGTGTGTGGTGTGTGTGGTATGATGTGTGTATGTGAGTGATGTGGTAGAGATGTGGTGTAGGTGTGGTGTGTGTGTGGTGTTGTGCTGTGTTATGTAAGTGTTGAGTGTTTTAATTAATCCAGGCGATAATCCAGCGGAAGGCAGAGAGGAGTCTGAAGAGTCAGCAGCACAGGGAGAGAACGGGGAGTGACGCTTGCTGCTGGCCCAGCAGTGACTCACGAGGCTGCTATCTGGGGTGCAGAGTCTAGGCCGCTCCTGTGGGAGGACGCTGACTCCGGGGATCCCTCTCCTGTCGAGCGGAGTCTTGGCTGGAAGAAGCCGGCCGCCCCGATGAGCGCGTGGGCCTGCCTGGCGCAGCGAGCACCTCCCAGCGCTCCCCGGTCAGCAGGCGCCCCGTGCCGGGCAGCGAGGGTCCCTGTGCACTGGGAGTTCGCCGTGTGGTTCAGGAGCCACGCATTTAACCAGAACCCGAGCCGGTGCGGCTCAGGGCCCGTGGACCAGGCTCCGGGATCCAAATCCAATCAAGGGCACGTACCTCGGTTCCAGGCTCATTCCCTGGGCCTGCACGTACAGGAGTCAACCAATCGATGTGCACGTCTCTCTCTATGTCTCTCCTTCTCCCTTCTGCTCTCTCCTAAAAAAAAAAAAACAATGGAAAGTCCTGGCCGGTGTGGCTCAGTGCATAGAACATCCGTCTGTGGGCTGAAAGGTCCCGGGTTCGACCCCCAGTCAGGGCACAGGCCTGGGTTGCTGGCTTAAATCCCCAATAGGGGGCGTGCAGGAGGCAACCCATCCATGATTCTCTCTCATCATGGATGTTTCTATCTCTCCCTCTCCCTCCCTCTCTGAAATCAATAAAAATATACTTTGAGAGAGAGAGAGAGAGAGGTTGAGGCTATGGGCTGAGGGAGCTGCCTGTCCCCTTGTAGTCAGACATATTCTCTGGAGCCATATTCATCAAGCTGGCCCTGGGCCTGGACCTCTACCTGGCCATCTTCATCCTCCTGGCCATCACCGCCATCTACACCATCACCGGTGAGTCCGCTGCTCGAGCGCTCAGCTCAGCCCTGCTCCCTTCTGCTCACGTCACCCTGACAGCAATGAGCAACCTCCGCGTCAGCCTTGTCACCGCCAAGGCCATCCGTCCCTTCCCTCCCGCCCCGAGCGTCAGGCGCAGCCTAAACAGTGGTCGGCAAACTCATCAGTCCACAGAGCCAAATATCAACGGCACAACGATTGAAATTTCTTTGGAGAGCCAAATTTTTTAAACTTCTTCTAATGCCACTTCTTCAAAATAGAATTGTCCAGGCTGTGGTATTTTGCGGAAGAGCCACACTCAAGGGGCCAAAGAGCCAGTTTGCCGACCACGGGCCTAGAAACACTAGAGGCTCGGTGCATGAAATTTGTGCATGGGGGTGTGTCTCTCAGCCCAGCCTACACTCTCTCCAATCTGGGACTGCTGGCTTCCAACTGCTCACCTGCCTGCCTTCCTGATTGCCCCTAACCACTTCTGCTTGCCAGCCTGATTGATGCCTAACTGCCTTCCCCTGCAGGCCTGGTCACCCCCAACTTCCCTCCTCTGCTGGCCTGGTCACCCCTAATTGGCCTCCCTTGCAGACTTGATCACCCCAACTGCCCTCCCCTGCTGGCCATCTTGTGGTGGCCATCTTGTGTCCACATGGGGGCAGCCATCTTGTGTATTGGAGTGATGGTCAATTTGCATATTACTCTTTTATTAGATAGGACAAGCAGAGCTGGGAACTCGGGCCCTCGGCATCCGTGCTGATCCTGACGGAGGCTAACGCTGTGATGGGTGGGACAGGGAAACGCTATTGGGCGCAGCGATGTGTCACGTACCCAGACTGGCATCTGGAATTGAGTGTATCATACCCACGGGAGGCCAGGGTGAAATAGCAGCTCAGACATGAGGCTGGCAAACCCAAGCCAGGGCCCAGATGAATACCTGAGCATGAGGGCAGCCCTGAAGGGCAGCATCAGAGGGGGGAACCTGGAACGGTTGGGTTGATTGTGGGGAGAAGGTATGTGTCGGCGATTCAAACAGGTTTTCATGAACCAAATACATTGGTGGGGTGTCTCATGCACACTCACGTATGCAAAGTGGACTCTCCCCACTCAGCTGGAAAACAGTAGAGAAAAGGTAAAAGCTTGCACCATCGAGACAGTTCTGGAACCACGTCATGCAATGAGCGTGCGTCTCGGAATAAATGAGAGTGAGCGCATGGGTCTCCCATCTGCAGGCGCGATCTTGTTTCTCCGTGACTCTCCCGTAAAGAAATTCTGGATTTCCCTCTCTGACTCTGACTGGGCAGCTAAGCGCCCAGTGAGTCTGGAGTTGAAAGAGAAGTTGTTACTGGAAGTGGTGGTTACACGACGTTGCGGCAAAACGCAGGTCAGCAGTAATGCATGGTGTTCCACTCATGAAACCGTGACATGTTCCGACGGTAGAACAAAAATGGCTTTGCCCAAGCTTTTAGAGCAGGGAGCCTGTGTCACATAAAGCGAATGGAGGGGTTGTTATGGGAGATTTTCATGGTATTAAAACGTAGCCTGGCTGAAACCAGTTTGGCTCAGTGGATAGAGCTGTCGGCCTGCGGACTGAAGGACCCCAGGTTCGATTCCAGTCAAGAGCATGTACCTTGGCTGGGGGCACATCCCCAGTAGGGGGTATGCAAGAAGCAGCTGGTTGATGTTTCTCTCTCATCGATGTTTCTGACTTTCTATCCCTCTCCCTTCTTCTCTGCAAAAAAAAAAAATCAATAAAAATATATTTAAAAACAAAACATGGCCCGGCCCCCTACTTCATATCCAAAAACGTACACAAAGGTAGAACTCCACCATAATTCATGAAGCGCTGAGTCGGGGCAAGGTGAAGAAGACAGAAGGACCAAGGAGAGACGAACTTCCAAGGAGATAATGGTGCCACCAGGAGCTGGTGGCCCGGCCAGGAGCTTGCAGCTGTTTTCTGCTGAGTCATTGCGGGGGTTTGGGTAGAAGAGATCCTAAAGGTGAAGGCAGGTAGGGGCGGGCACCTGAGTCAAACATCCTGGCTCCTTTTTCTTTCCCACAGGGGGCTTGGCCTCGGTGATTTACACCGACACCCTGCAGACCATCATCATGCTGATAGGCTCCTTCATCCTCATGGGCTTTGGTGAGTGATGGCCGTGGGAACAGAGCCGGGGGGGGAGGCGCGGGGGGGCGGGGTGGAAGTCCTGGGGCTTGTGGGTCCCGAGAGAAAGATCCTGAGAATATGACCCGGTTGATCGGCGGTGCTGGAATCCTCCCACCACGCGGGGGTCCTTAGGGAGGTCTTACATTTCTGTGGGACATGGTCTTGTGGCCGATGCCGTTTCAGCTTTTGCCGAAGTCGGAGGTTACGAGAGTTTTACGGAGAAGTATATGCACGCCATCCCATCCGTTGTCGAAGGCGACAACCTGACCATCAGCCCCGCGTGCTACACCCCTCGGCCAGACTCCTTCCACATCTTCCGAGACGCCGTCACCGGGGACATCCCGTGGCCAGGAATGGTCATAGGAATGACTATCGTGGCTGTGTGGTACTGGTGCACGGACCAGGTAAAGCGTGTGCGTGCGTGGACCAGGTAAAGCGTGTGCGTGTGTGCGTGTGTGCGTGTGTGTGTGTGTGTGTGTGTGTGTGTGTGAATACCTTTATGTTCTTTTTCTTCTCCTAGAAAATCATTTAGTTTCACATTTTAAAAGTCAAACACTTTGCCCTAGCTGGTTTGGCTCAGTGGGTAGAGTGTCAGCCTTCGGCTGAAGGGTCACAGGTTCGATTCCATTTAGGACACATGCCCGGATTACGGGCTCAATCCCCAGTGGGGGACGAGCAGACGTGCAGGAGTCAGCCGATCAAGGATTCTCTCTCATCATGGATGTTTTTACCTCTCTCCCTTCCTCTCTGTAGTCAATATAAATATACTTTAAAAAAAAAAAAAGAAAGAAAGAAAGAAGGAACCCTATTTACAGATGAGAAACCTGAAACTCGCAGAAGCCAAATGCTCCCGTAAGAGAAGCTGGGATCCAAATTCGGATTTTACTCCAAAGCTCATTCTTCTCTCGTCGTCATCCCCCTTCCTATGGGCACGCTGACCCCTGAAGAAGCGCCCCTCCTGTGATACGTCCTCCGGGTGTCCCATGACGGGGCGTGTTCTCCCGCAGGTCATTGTGCAGCGCTGCCTGTCCGGCAAGGACATGTCTCACGTGAAGGCCGCCTGCATCATGTGCGGGTACCTGAAGCTGCTGCCCATGTTCCTCATGGTGATGCCAGGGATGATCAGCCGCGTCCTGTACACAGGCAAGTCCTGAGTCCGTGAGTTCTCACCATGGATGCTTGAACTACAAACTGTGGTTTTCAGATGTTTTAAGTCAGCTAGGCGTAACTACTAATGTTGAAAATCTCCCTTAAGAATCTTTATTATGCCTTAGCCCAGTGGTCGGCAAACTGGGGCTCACGAGCCACAGGCGGCTCTTTGGCCCCTTGCGTGTGGCTCTTCCACAAAATGCCACGTGCGGGCGTGCAGGTGCAGTGCGATTGAAAGTTCCTGGCCCATGTGCTGAAGTCGGTTTTCGGCTCTCAAAAGAAATTTCAATCGTTGTACTATGAATATTTGGCTCTGTTGACTAATGAGTTTGCCCACCATTGCCTTGCCAGTGTGGCTCAGTGGATAGAGGGTTGACCTGCAGACCAAAAGGTCCCGGGTTCGATCCTGATCAAGGGCATGTACCTCGGTTGCAGGCTCCTCCCCAGCCTGGGTCCTGGTCCGGGCATGTGCAGGAGGCAACTAATCGATGTGTTTCTCTCACATCAGTTTCTCTCTGCCTCTCCCTCTCTCTTCCACTCTTCCTAAAAATCAATGGAAAAATATCCATCGGTGAGGATTAACATGAATAAATACTGTCATCTTTTTTTTTTTAAGTATTATGAGGAGTCAAGGAAACAGAGCAGAATATGTCTTGCCTAATCCAGCCCCGCTGGTGTTTACTGGAGCAATCCATCAGACAGCACTCAACTCACTTCAGGTTTTCTCAGCGGGACATGGAGAAAACATGTTTATTTTCCTGAAAACCTGTAAAGACCCAGTAACCGGCATGCCCGCTTATTGCAGCGTTAGAGTGTTGTCTACAGCAATAAAGAGCGAATAGAGAGCCAACAAGGAGGGAGGAGCTAAAGATATGACCGTTCACTATCTCCAAACTTGGGGCAATGCTGATGTCATTAGGTCGGATGTAAACAGCTGACTATAACATATCACCTCCACAATGATAAATTGTGCAGCAAGCACATTTCTCTCCGGAAAAGGATTAGAAAGGAACAATAAACTAAGAGCAGCGCATGTGCAAAGGCGTTGGTGTTGTGGGTGACTTTTTATACCCAACTTTTCTATCTGTTTTCATGATGTCATTTTAGCAAAAATATCAGCCAGGTATTGTGCAACTGCCACAATGAAGGGGGCGTCATCCCACCAGGGGCAGTCCCCCCAGCATCACAGGTGGCCCCTCTTCTTGGCTGTGGGAAAAAGACACTGGGCCGAATGATTGCACCCAGGGCCAGCCGCCCCAGTGTTGGGCTGCTGTCGTATGATCTGTGGAGTGCTGTGCTCTGGGGAGGACGTATGTTCTTGCGGCTCTCCTGGAGGAGGGGACCGCTCCCTCTAGTGCTCTAATGCTCTAGCGGGGCCACATCCCCAGGCATAGCCTGCCTGCCAGCCAGTGCGAGCGGAGCTACAGCGGAGACACGCCGAAAGGTGTGTTCTAGCCAAAGACGAAGCAGATCGATTGCATGCAGTTCAAAGTTGAGTCTCAATTTCCTGGCAAACGTCTTTCCTCTAACTCACGACCTCACAACTTGTCTCTGCGGCCAATGGTTGTAGATCTTACCTGTCTGGGCCCCCACTCACTGAACCCACTTATCTGGCTTCCTCTTCAGAGAAGGTGGCCTGTGTGGTACCCTCTGAGTGTGTGAAACACTGTGGCACCGAAGTCGGCTGCACCAACTATGCCTACCCGATGCTGGTGATGGAGCTGATGCCCGACGGTAAGAAAACGTCCCGCTCGGGTAGAGAAAGTGTGATGGGCCCTGGCCGGTGTTTCTCAATGGTTAGAGCGTGGGCCTATGAGCCAGAGGGTCTCGGGTTTGAGTCCCAGTGTAGGGCACGTACCTGGGTTGCAGGTTCCATCCCTGCCCCCAGCCCCTGCTCCCAGGAAGTGTGGGAGGCAACCAATCGACGTGTCTCTCTCGAAGACAAATGCTGTGTGATGTCACTTATATGTGGAGTCTAAAGAAATAGAGAAGTGGAATGGTGGTTGCCAGGAGATGGGGAATGGGGAAATAGGAAGATATTGGTCAAAGGGTACAAATGTTCGGTGATGATATGGATAAGTTCTGGAGACTACAGCATAAAGACTGCAGTTAATAATAATGTCCTGTGTACTTGAAATGTACTAAGAAAATAGATCTCAAGTATTCTCACAACAAAACAGGATATTAGTTACTATGACTGGGTTAATTAACTTCATTGTGGTAACCATTCACAGTGTGTGTGTGTGTGTGTGTGTGTGTGTGTGTGTGTGTGAATGGTTACCACAATGAAGCTAATTAACCCAGTGATGCTTTGATTATATATATGAAATCAAAGCATCAAGTCATACACCTTAAATACATACAATTTTTGTCAACAATTCTTTCTTCTATTAATTCAGTTGTCTTCGTCAGACATTTCTTGAGACATCTCCTCCATAGGCTACCAAATATTATCCCTATTAGAAGAATCCTTACTCCCTAAGATTCAAGACAATCATGATGGTTTAAATGATAGATCTGTCAATAAAAGGGTCTCATAGCCCAAAATAAACAACCAAACAAAATAGAAACAGACTCATGGATACAGAGGACAGACTGGTGGTTGCCAGAGAGGATGGGGGTTGAGGGACTGGGTGAGAAAAAGGTGAAGGGATGAAGAAGCACAAACAGGTGGTTATGAAAAATAGTCACAGGGATGCAAAGCACAGTGTAAGGAATATAGTCAATAACATTGCAATGACTCGGATGGTGCCAGCTGGGTACTGGGAATACAGGGGGGACCACTTTATGATGGTTTGACCACTGTGCCATACCCCTGAAACTAATACAAAATAATGTGAAATAGAAGTTCTTATTTAGCCCAGCCCACTCGATCCCCAGTGTTGGGCATGCAGGAGGCCGCTGATCAGTGATTCTCTCTCATCATTGGTGTTTCTCTCTCCCTCTCTCTTCCTCTGTGAAATCAATAAAATATTTTAAGTTATAATTTAAAGCATGGTATAACCATGAGCTTATAAACTCAGAGAACTAGAAGTTAATTATTTATCAGGAAGCCAACACCTCCTCAAAAAAAAAAAAAAAAAAAAGATGGTACCACACTGTTTCCTGTCTTCCAAATTTAGGATCCAGCAAGTAAGCTGTAAAATTGTATTTAGAACTAAAATTCTACACTGAATTGTCCTCAGATCACCAGGAAATAGGCAGAAAATGCTTGCATGATGGCACGTATTCGTGGGCACATCAATTAGGAAACAGTCACGTGACAAGTTTCCCTTTGAACGGCTCTCTGGTTTGGCACGGTGATCACAGCTCATGGCATCCAGCTCCTAACGCGTGGTCGCCTCCTCTCCCGGCCGCAGGGCTGCGAGGCCTGATGCTGTCCGTCATGCTGGCGTCTCTCATGAGCTCCCTGACCTCCATCTTCAACAGCGCCAGCACCCTCTTCACCATGGACCTCTACACCAAGATGCGGAAGCAGGCCTCAGAGAGGGAGCTCCTCATAGCTGGGCGGTGAGCGAACCCTGGTTTCTGTCTCCAATGTCTCTGGAAAGGGAGAGACGTAGACGTGACATAGAGCCTCCTCATGTTGGGGTTCAGAGAAACTACTCACAGGGTTCTAGAGTGGGGAAAGGGACAGGAGAGGACATTGAACCCACTCTATCTCTTTCCAGATACGGAATTTGGGGCCAAACTTTCCAAGGAAAGGGTTGCTTTTCCAGATTTTCCAACGCCTCTGGTTGTCTCTTTATTCCTCCCCTCACATCCGCTCCCAACCACGTTTTCGTGAAATCCCATCCATGTCTTTCATGGGGGTAGAAAGTTTCCATCTACTCTCACAGGTTAAGGCATCATCTCTAGAAGTTTCCACGCATATCACAGGCAGGGGGAAGTAACAGATTAGGGACCTCCGCACGCTACTACAGATGAGTTTGCCAACCGCATTAATTAGAAACGGGGTGTCAACAGCAACTAACCACCTCTTTAAAAGATGGTGCATTACCGACGATAGTAACGGTTGGTTTGGTAAGGGAAGCACCTGGGAAAACACCAAGGGCTCAGTTGGTCCAGATTACGACTCTGGATAAAAGCTCCCAGAGAGGAATTCCAGGAAGGCCCTTGTGTTTCTGTGGCAGAAAAAGCGTTGGGCTGGAATTCAGTAGGTCCAGGATGCAGTAGTCCGCTGATGGGGCAACCATCTTGGCTAGGAATCCCCTTTAAGTCTCAGTGATCAGCTAATGAGTTTGTCTTCCCCTCTCTTTCTTATCAAATGCCTACTATCTCCCAGAATACAAATATGAAAAAAATGGCATATATATGAAAGATAATGTTATGCTTCATGGGATTTTATACTTTTGTGGGGAAGATAGATCATAAATATGTTCTATATCTGGTGACAAAACATGCCAGGAAGATGCCCAGTTGGCGCAGCTCAGTGGCTGAGCATCCACCTAGGAACCAGGAAGTCACAGGTTTGCCTCCCGGTCAGGGCACATGCCCAGGTTGTGGGCTTGGTCCTCAGTGGAGGATGTGCAGGAGGCAGCTGATCCATGATTCTCTCTCATCACTGATGTTTCTCTCTCTCCCTCTTCCTCTCTAAAATCGATAAAAAATCCTACCTGATAAAAGAGTAATATGCAAAGTGACCATATCTCTGCTACATCCACAAGCCACACCCACAAGCCCATCAGAGTGGGCATGCAAATTAACTCAACCAAGATGGCGGTTACTTTGCATATCCAGGCACAGAAGATGGCGTAGAAAGCCAAACACTGCAGAAGGGAGCAAAGTTGCAGAGAAGCAAGCAAGTGGAGCAGGAAAGAAGGGAGGGAGTGAAGCAGAGGAGACGGGAGAAAGTGAGGGAGCAGAGAAGGGAACGAGGCAGCGGAGACAGGAGGGACTTTGCTCAGGCCGCAGGAAGCCCTATTCTTGCAGGAATCTTCCTGCAACAGGTCTCTAGTATATTATAAAAAATGGTAGGAAGAAAATTAAAGCAGGATTAAAGGATGGGGACTAACTTAAGACCGTACTCAGGGGGGGTCCTCACGGAAGAAGTGGCATTTGAGCAGAGCCCTGGGGAGAGGGTGGGGGGAGCCCCGAGGCTCAATGTGGGGGAGCAGTAAGTGCTGCCGGCAGTCCCCCACAGTCACGTGTGGGGCGGGTGTGAGGACTGCAAGCGGTGAGCTTGGCCTGTGAGAACGATAGGAAACAAATCAGAAAGGGGGGGGGCGGTCGGGGAGATCATGCAGACTACCTGGGCTGTGAGAGGACTTTGGATTTTATTCTGCCTGTGACAGCAAACAGCTGAAGATAAGAGAGCACGGGAGACACACCAACTGCTTTCGGGGAATGATGGCAATGACCATGGAAGGTGTCATTTCTCGGATCTTGACTATGTTCTAGGCCCTGGGCTCCGCACCCATGGTGTATCACGCTTAGTTATTGCGTGATATATTTTATTGATTTTTTACAGAGAGGAAGGGAGAGGGATACAAAGTCAGAAACATCGGTGAGAGAGAAACATTGATCAGCTGCCTCCTGCACACCCCCCACTGGGGATGTGCCCGCAACCAAGGTACGTGCCCTTGACCGGAATCAAACCTGGGACCTTTCAGTCCACAGGCTGACGCTCTATCCACTGAGCAACACCAGTTTCGGCGGTTGCAGAAGTTTGGTAGAGCTTAAATGAGACCCTGTGCCTCAGTCTCCCGCCTAAATGCTCGTCCCTCGTTTTCCCAACTCCCACCCTTCTGTGTCAGGTGAGCACAGACAAGCGACAGCCGTTTACAGAGTCCTGTAAGTTATTATTGCTTGTTTATTCCTAGTACAAGCTCAGAAGAATATGGCGAGGTTTTAAAAACAACGAATCAGTCTTGGTCCCTGACCCGCAGAAGCAAGACCAAATAGATTTTTACTGCATCTCAATATTTTAGCCAATTTCTTCTACCCGCCAAAGTCCTCAAGCAGCAAAAAACACACAAATTAGCATTTCTGGCCAATTCCCTCAGCATTCTGGGACAGAGGGAGGGTGTTTTCACTCTAAAGCGTGCACCCTGGCTCAGTTTCTCCCAAGCTAGGAAAACAGACCATACTAGGAGTCTGCTTTCTGTGTCCTACAAATAATTACTTAGAACTAGTGCTGCGTGTCTCTTTTTCTAATTGCTCTGGTGCATGAACTGCATTAGGGAATTATTAACCAAATGCTGACATTGCAACTGTTTTTATAAATGAACACTTAATCTCCTTGTTGAAGCTCTTATGACTGATAATAGGTTAGCAGTTGCTTTATTAGCATTTTACTCGAAGATCGTCATAAGCAATGGTCTGGCATGAGGTCAAAGAGCTTGAATTTCTTTGGGGAGAAAAAAATCAATGAATGGCCCCAAGAATGAATTCAAGAACTAAAGCAGGGTGGACATACCAGTGATGCTTCTGCTTACTAACGCCATCCTTTTTTTTTTCTTTAAATACATTTTTAATTGATTTTCAGAGAGGAAGGGAGAGGGAGAGAGAGATGGAAACATTAACGATGAGAGAGAATCATTGATTGGCCGCCTCTTGCACGCCCCCCACTGGGGATCAAGCCTGCAACCTGGGAATCGAACCGGTGACCTCTTGGTTCCTGGGTCATTGCTCAATCTCCGAGCTACACCCAGCTGGGCTCATCCCATCCTTTTGTTTGCTTCCCAGGCTGTTCATCATCCTATTAATTGTCGTCAGCATTTTGTGGGTCCCGCTGGTGCAAGTGTCTCAAAACGGACAGCTGTTTCATTACATCGAGTCCATCTCGAGCTACCTCGGCCCTCCCATCGCCGCTGTCTTCCTGCTCGCCATCTTCTGCAGACGAGTCAACGAACAGGTGCGTGGGAGGCCGGAGACTGCTGCTCCCGCTGGGGGGAGGGAAACGCCTTCCTCTCCCTGGGAGGGAAACGCATCCTCTCCGCCCCACTTACACACCACGAGGCCCGTCAGCTCTGCCGATGGTGTCGCATAGGTCATCGCTCTGTTCATTCTACAGAATAAGTTACACGTTTTCGAGTCTACGTACAACATAAAAGTCAAGGCGAACTTAAGCTAGGGTCAAAGTAGACTGTACAGGTTTCCCCCGCTATCCGTAAGCCGAAATGGCATAAAGCGAAGAGGCATTTACCCTGGATGTATATGGAGTTTTTTGAGCATTTCAGAACCCCCGAAAATATCCTCTCTTAGGCTTTTTTGTAAACTTTTAAAAAAGTACATATTTTTATTGATTTCAGGGAAGAAGGGAGTGGGAGGGAGCGAGAGAAACATCAATGATGAGAGAGAATCATTGATCGGCTGCCTCCTGCATGCCCCCTAGTGGGGATGGGAGTCCACAACCTGGGCATGTTCCCTTGACCAGAATCAAACCCAGGACCCTTCAGTCTGCAGGCTGACGCTCTATCCCACTGAGCCAAACCGGTTTCGGCTCCATTGATTTTTAGAGAGAGCGGAAAGGAGGGGGAGAGACAGAGAGAAACACCGATGTGACAGAGGCACATCAATGGGTTACCTCCCGTAGGCCCCCCAACCAGGGCTGGGGAGTCAAGCCGAATCCGATACGTGCCCTTGACTGGAATCAAACCCAGGACCCTTCAGTCCAGAGGCCGGTGCTCTATCCACTGAGCCACGCCAGCCAGGGCCATGAGTAGCCCTCAGCGGAGGAAGCAGGAAGGACGGTAATGACGGCCTCCTTAGAATGAGCTTCTCCACGTCTCTAAACCCCCTGGCTCTGTTCTTGCCTCTTTCACAGGGAGCCTTCTGGGGCCTCCTCATCGGGCTGCTGATCGGCCTGTTTCGGATGATCGCGGAGTTTGCCTATGGAACAGGGACGTGCTTGGCGGCCAGCGAGTGTCCCAAGATCATCTGCGGCGTGCACTACCTGTACTTCGCTATGATTCTCTTCGCGGTCTCCGTCGTGGTCATCCTGGGTGTGTCCCTGCTAACCAAGCCCATTCCTGACGTGCACGTGAGTAATGAGGAATAGCTGGACGCTCCTTTTATTTTTTTAATGTATTTTTATTGATGTCAGAGAGGAAGACAGAGGGAGAGAGAGAGAAAAATATCAATGATGATGTTTCAGCAGTGCATCAAAATGTTTTCTGTAGGTTCTCTCATTTATGTTAGATACTAAAGACCTGGTGCATGAAATTCATGCATGAGGGAAGGGAGTGTGTCCCTCAGCCCAGCCTGCACCCTCTCCAATCAGGGATCCTTCTCACAATCCAAAACTGCTGGCTCCAAACTGCTCGCCTGCCTGCCTTCCTGATTGCCCCTAACCACTTCTGCCTGCCAGCCTGATTCCCTTGCCAGCCTGATTGATGCCTAACTGCTCCCCTGCCAGCCTGATTGCCCCTAACTGCACTCCCCTGAAGGCCTGGTTCCCCTCAACTGCCCTCTCTTGCAGGCCTGGTCTCCCCCAACTTCCCTCCTCTGCTGGCATGGTCATTCCTAACTGCCCTCCCCTGCAGGCTTGATTGCCCCCAAATGCCCTCCCTTGCAGGCCTAGTCCTACTTCCCTCCCATGCTGGTCATCTTGTGTCTACATGCAGGCAGCCATCTTTGACCACATGGGGGCAGCCATCTTGTGTGTTGGAGTGATGGTTAATTTGCATATTACTCTTTTATTATATAGGATTATTATTATTTTTTAATTTATTTCAAAAAGGAAAGGAGAGGGAGAGAGAGATAGAAACGTCATGATGAGAATGAATCATGGATCAGCTGCCTCCTGCACGCCCCACACTGGGGATGGAGCCCGCAACCCGGGCCTGTGCCCTTGACCGGGAATGGAACTGTGACCTCCTGGTTCATAGATTGGTGCTCAACCACTGAGCCACGCCGGGCGGGCCAGAAATAATGTAAAATGGTGTGTTTTTGTGAATGAGTATGGTAAGAGCCCTTTTCTTGCTGTATATGTTTTCCCTCGCTGTGTGGGATTTTTTTGCACCATACGGTAAATGTGCTATTATGTTATTGAAAACACTTGCTCATCACGGATGGGCTTGTCTGTGGTCTCTGGGCAGCTGTATCGCCTGTGCTGGGCTCTTCGGAACCGGACGGAGGAGCGAATCGATTTGGACGCAGAAGAGCAGAGACAGGAAGACGCTGCCGATGAAGCCGAGGAAGGTAGTGCCTGGTTTGCCTTTGGTTTGAGAACTCTCTCTCTTGCTTTGAACTGTTGATTCATCGCTCTAGTGTGTTGGCATGGAGTTGTTTGTAGGATGTTCTCTGTTTTAGGAAACTCGTTACTACTAAGGATACCACACCCCGGGTTATATAAGATGCCAATGTTTTCCCCAGCTTGTCACTTGTTTGACTTTTTTATTGGGCTCTATGCTATGCAAAAGTTTTCTGCTTTTCCTCTTACTATATTTGTATTGATTGCAGAGGAGAAGGAAGAGGGAGAAAGAGAAACATCAATGACGAGAGAGAATTGTGGATCAGCTGCCTCCTGGACGCCCCCTACTGGGGATGGAGCCTGTAACCTGGGCACGTGCCCTGACCGGGAATCGAACCGTGACCTGCAGGTTCACAGGTCAACGCTCAGCCATTGAGCCACGCTGCCGGTCGGGCTCCATCTATATATATAAAAGGCTAATATGCAAAGTATCTCCTTGGGAGTTTGACTGGGAGACCAGGAGTTCAATCGCTTGCTATGATGTGTGCTGAACCCCAGGGGGCGACGTGGAATGAGGGAAGCCCCAGCCGGCAGCTGGAAAGCCCCAATCAGCCCTGATCGCCAGCCAGGCCTAGGGACCCAACCTGTGCATGAATTTCCTTCACTGAGCCTCTAGTTCTTCTGTAAGTGGAGTTATCTGTGTTTTCTCAAGGATACTCCCCCAAGGCATAGGAGTAGCTGTCTTCATCCTTCTTTGCTGTCATCACACAGCCTTGCCGGGAATGGGATTTCCCGAGCTTTGTGATCGTTCATTTATGTTCCTTTGGTTCAGATGATCCCGGGGAAACGCCCGGGTGTTTCCGGAGAGCCTACGAGGCGTTCTGCGGTCTGCCGAGGAAGGGCCCCAAGCTGAGCAAAGAGGAGGAGGAAGCCCAGAGGAAGAAGCTGACAGACACATCCGAGAAGCCCTTCTGGAGGACGGTGGTGAACGTCAACGCTATCCTGCTGCTGGCCGTGGCCGTCTTTGCCCACGGCTATTTCGCCTGAACCCCGCCGGAGCCGCTAGAGGATGTAGGAGGCGGAGGACGTTGCTGGCCTTTCAGTGTGGAGTTTGTTGTGATGCGAAAAGGGAGAGACGCCGTTGCTAATTTTATCCAATAACTCTAGGCATGACTTTCAGCGTTGGCTGTTCCTTTGTGTCGGTGGAGAAAGAGTGGCTCGTTTAGAAAGCCAGTGAGCTGACTGCACGTGTGTGTGTGTGTGTGTGTGTGTGTGTGTGTGTGTGTATGTGTGTCGTGTGTGTGTGTGTGTGTGTCGTGCGTGTGTGTGTGTGTGTGTGTGTGTGTGACTAGGAGAATTTGGGAATAAGTTATTTTTGTAGGTAGCCCTGCATCAAACTTGCTTCCTAGTATTTCCAGAGATTTCCACGTAGAAGGGCTACCTCTCCGTACTCTGCCTCACCTAGGAGCCCCACATGGGAAAAACAGCGACATTGTCCCTCCCGGATTAACCTCACTGATCTCAGGGGCTTAAAAAAGAGGAATTGTTCCTACCAGTTGAAGGGAAGAGAGCTGGATATGCCCATGGTGACTATTTTTATAAACTTTTTAGAAATTATTCATTTCTGCCTTTAATAAACTCACACCCCCGCTACTGAAAGTGAGCATATCGAGCCATTGATTTTCTTAAACCACTTTATTAAAATATAATCCACATACCATAAAATGTATCTATTTCAAGGGTAAAGTTTAAATAGGGGGTTGGGAGGATGGGTGAATAAAAGGTGAAAGGTTATGCAAAAACAACATATATATGTATGTGTGTGTGTGTGTGTGTGTGTGTGCGCGCGCGCATGTGTATATATATATACATGCACACATGCATACCTATAACACATAGACACAGACAACAGTGTGGTGACAGCCAGAGGGAAAAGGGGAGGAAGGAGGGGAAGGGGGGAGGCAAAAGGGGGGATAAATGGGGACGGAAAGAGACTTTCTTTGGGGTGCTCAGCGCACAAGGCAGTGGGCAGATGATGTTTTATGGAGCTGCATATTGAAACCTGTATGGTTTTATTCACCAATGTCACCCAATAAACTCCAGTAAAAGATAAATCATAAAGTGTGCAGTTCCGTGCATTTTAGAATGGTCACGGTTGTGCAGCATCGCCACAGTTTAATGTTATAGATTACTGTTAGCTAGCTGGTGTTGCTCAGTGGATAGAGCATCGGCCTGCAGACTGGAGGGTCCCAGGTTCGATTCCCGTCAAGGGCACGCACCTCGGCTGTGGGCTCCGCCCCGGCCCACGCCTTGGTCTGGTGTGCAGGAGGCTACCAATCGATGTGTCTCTCTCACAAAGATACTGCTCTCTGTCTCTCCCTCTCCCTCCTACTCTCTCTAAAAATCAATGGAGCCATAGCTGGTTTAGCTCAGTGGATAGAGCGTCAGCCTGTGGACTGAAGCGTTCTGGGTTCAATTCCAGTCAAAGGCAATCCCCAATAGGGCGCAATTAGGAGGCAGCCCATCCATGATTCTCTCTCATCATTGACGTTTCTATCTCTCTCTTCCTCTCTGAATAGAATGGACAGAATTCTATGTAAAGTCTTGGCATTTTAAAACCTCCTACTTGGGACACAAACATGTTAAACAAATATGTATATATGGAAAAATATCCTCGGGTAAAAGTTTAAAATAAATAAATAAATAAATAAATAAATAAGCAAGCAATCACTCTGCCCCATAACCCCTTTTCCGTTTGAAGAAAGGAAGAGCTCTCCCCTGCACTCTGAAATTATTCTAGTCCCGTTTACCACTGACTGACCCCAGGGACCACCCCAGTGGCTCAGTCTGTTCCCACAGGACATGGTGCAGTGAAGGTAGAGCGACTCCCCTCGTGTTCACTGGAGACTGAAATAGACGTCCTTCCCAAGCTTGGCTGCCTTTTGTTCAAGTTGCCATGTCCTGTTCTCAGCTGCCTTGGCGCCTGCTTCCCAATCCACACCTTACGCCAACCACAGCTCCCCACAGACACGGTCTGCATTTGCCTAGACCCTCCAGAGAACAGGGAACCTGGAAGTCACGTTTTTTGGAGTGTTTATTTTTTATCAAAGTAATACATTTTCATTAGAGGAACACATGCAGTCTCACAGGACACCCGTTCGGCATCTCTCCCGGATGTACCTCCCAGCCCCGTTTCCACGTGTCCTCGTCACAGAGGAGGGAGGTAGATCGATAAGCACCAAGGTTCCCGTTTGTTTCGAAGAGAAAACAAATACACAACAGAGACAAAATAACTTATCACAACAGACACGACAATCATTGGCAAAGACCACCGAGATGCTGTGTGCCCATGCCGTCCACCAGCCATCGATCCTGTCCCCGTGTCCTCTCCAACCTCAAGAGAACCACAGACGCCACGCAAAGCCGAGTGCGCTGAGCGATGCTACCCACGTGGAACTCTCCACGCTTCCCTCTCCCCTTCCCAGCTTCGGGGTAATATAAGGGCTCGGCAAACAGTGGCCTCTAGGTTTCCTTCCACGAGAGCCAGCCACTCCTTCACCTGCTGAGCCATTTTCACACGCAGGGACCACTCAGCCCCGTGGAGCCCCAGGTCCCCGCTCTTCTCTGAGCTCGCCTGACATCAGTCCACGCTGACTAACATCCTGACCCTTGCTTCACGTTCATGAGACTCTCGTGCCACAGAGTTGAGATTTCACAGGAGTAACGGGCAGAATTCTATTTAAAGTCACTGCGTTTTAAAACCTTCTCCCTGGGACACAAACACGTTCCACAAGAAAGACACTCCGCTGAGCGATAGGTGTGGAGGGCTCCCACCCGGAATGGAGACCACCTGCCCTCACCTTGGTCGATGGGTGATGGCCGGTCCAGACAACTGGAAAGAGCCAGGGCTGTGGTCCCGTGAGCTCGAAGGGAGGAAGGTCTCAGGCTAATTGTCTCAATAGTTCAGGACAGCGTGGTGGCTCTGAGATGGCGGATCTCTCCCGCCTCCTAACCCCCCCCCCCCCCCTCACTCACACACACACACAAGAAGCACATTGGCTCTGGGACATGACACAGAGTCAACTTCCAAGTCAACATGTCAACACCCACATCGTGAGGAAGAGTGGCTTCTGGGAAGGCATGATAGTCACTACAGGGTGTACTTTGTGCAGCCACAGGAAGAGGTGAACCCCCAAAACAAAGCCCGTGCTCATGAATAATGCCCATATTAGTCACCCGGTCTACACACTCGTTGCCGAGGGGCTAAAACATGCCAGGCACCCAGAAGGCCGACATGAGTGAAATCCCAAACACGGGGCACCCCCAGCGGACATGTTTAAGGAGACCAGAAAATCCTCTTGACTCAAGATCATCTCCCCACCCCCACCCCCCACGGGCCTTGAGAGTTGTGGACTGTTTGCTCAGTATCATTACTCTTGACTGACTACCTTCGAAAGGTTACCTTGTTGGCGGTCGCTGCTTTGTGGCTGCTTGGTGGACCTTCCGAAACGGTAAAAATGCCTCTCTCGTGACAGCGATACCTCCAAATGGCTTTGTGCCCCTTTGGGGTAGATATTACTCTCAGACCCCCCACCCCCATTGTTCTCTCCTTGAAGGAACAAGCTCCCAGGATAAGGACCAGCAAGCTCCCCCCACCCCCTCGGCTTCTGTGAGTTTATCAGTTTATCGGATTGATTTTTCTTGCACACACAAAAAACAACAACTTGACAGGGGTAGGATGAAGAGTGAGATCTTTCTTTAAAAAAAATAATAAAAAGAAAAAAAGGATAAGGGGGATCCGATAGAGAACTTGGCAGGAACCAGGGAGGCCACAACTCTGGAAATTAACAGTCAAGGGTCGCAATGTGGACGCGCTCCGTCGGCCCAGGACACACGTGCCCCCCCCCGCCCCCCCCGCGCTGCGGGGATTCTGCTTCTCGGTCTGCCCTCCCATCCGTGAGCGGACGTTTCTTCCTCGGCTCTGACACGCTATGTCCGGCTGCCTGTGTCGCACTGGCCTCCAACGCACACGTTCCCAGCAACCTCGTTACCTTGGTCCGGCTCCTCTGTCACGACACACGCACACATTCATCGACTGGGCAAAAAATTTACAAGCAGCTAGTTTCCCTTTAAGACCCAAGGATGGGACTAGAGGCGGGCGAGGGGGCAGAGTAAGCAGTCTGGCCTCGATGCTGGCG
>CM050528.1:2644188-2784188 GCA_027563665.1 Antrozous pallidus
ACCTGTCAGTGAAACACACTTGACTTTCAATCGCCACCTAAACCAGCCGCCACCACAAGAGATCCGACTGTGAGAGGGAGTAGAGTGGTAGGAACAAAGGGGTGTGAACTTTGGATCCAGACAGTCCTGGATTCAAATTGTCCTTCTCTCTTTGTGACATAGGACGCCTTGCTCGCCGGCTCCGAGCCTCCATGTCTCTCACTGGACGCTGGGAATAATATCACTGATCTTGCCAGGTTGGGATAACGATTAGCTATCGTCGAACAAATTGTGGGCAAATAGATCACCCAATAGTAAGCATTCGTTTTGCTCACTGATAAATTGGGGGTTAGATTAGACTGTCCAGAGGGGCGTTTCAGAGACAATGCCACTGGAAGGAAAGTATAATGAGCCACAGGGACTGCTCCCATGCTCCCCAAGCATCTGCTGTCTTCCCTGGCTTGAGGGAACCCTATAATTATTCCGGCTTCCCCGGTGGGGGCAGGTGGGCGTTTCACGGACCTTCCTGCAACCATGAGCTCTTTCTCGGTCGCTCCCTTCCGCATCTTGGTGTAGATGTCCATGGTGAAGAGGGTGCTGGCGCTGTTGAAGATGGAGGTCAGGGAGCTCATGAGAGACGCCAGCATGACGGACAGCATCAGGCCTCGAAGTCCTGGAAGAGAAGGGGGCTCTGAGTGACACACGCCGCGCAGCTCAGCTCTTTTAAACTTGGAACGTGGGAGGACTCGATGTGTGTTTGCTTTCTGAAATCATGCCATAGTTGGCCTTTGACTTAAACTCTCCAGAAAAAAAAAACCAGACATTTTAAGGAATGGACTGTGGCTTTACAGTATATTGGAAACCCACAGCAGTCAACAAGGGGGTAGGAATAAAATATATATGAGGTTGACGCTTTGCAGTTGGATGATGGTAGTGATGGTGGTGATGTGTGTGTGTGTGTGTGTGTGTGTGTGTGTGTGTGTGTGTGTGTTTCCCCATCTGAGCAGACTTTTATAAGATCTCTTACCCAAAAGATCCATGATACAGCAGAAATATTCAAACTAGGCTTTTCCCTAGCTGGTTAGGTGCAGTGGATAGAGGGTCAACCTGCGGACCAAAGGGTCCCAGGTTCGATTCCGATCAAGGGCACATACCTTGGTTGCAGGCTCCTTCCTGGCCTGGGCCCTGACTGTAGCTAATCGTTATCCTAACCTGGCAGGAGACAATCAATCAATGTGTTTCTCACACATCGATGTTTCTGTCTTTCCCTCTCTCTTCCACTCTCTCTAAAAATCAATGGGAAAATATCCTCTGTAAAAAATCATAGATGTACAATCCTCTAGCAAGGACTAACAAAAAAATAAATAAGTGCCCTAACCTGTTTGGCTCAGTGGATAGAGCATCGACCTGAGGACTGAAAGGTCCCATGTTCGATTCTGGTCAAAGGCATGTACCTTGGTTGCAGGCACATCCCCAGTAGGAGGTATGCAGGAGGCAGCTTATCAGTGTTTCTAACTCTCTATCCCTCTCCCTTCCTCTGTAAAAAAAAATCAATAAAATATATTTTTTAAATAATAATAAATAACTAAAATAAAAGAGCTATGTGAAAAAAAATTTTTTAAGAACCATGTGACTCTTACTAATTGCAACCTTAATTAATAAGCAGCCCAGCTAAGTGGAATAGTTAAGTATTACTCCCATGTTTATAGAATTGTTTGGATCCAAATGGTTTGCCCAAGGTCATGCAGCCAGTTTTTTGTTTTGTTTTTTAATGACCATCTCAAATTCCTCAGTTTCAGCCTTGAGCAGAATTATACAAGCCAGACACTGAGTTGTTGTGTGGCTCGGAAAAGTCACTTTCCTTCTGTGGGCCTCAGTTTCCCCAACTGCAGAATGAAGAGGTTTGATTGGATGCTCTCTACGTTTTCTTTCAGTAATAAAATTGTATAGAAGTTTATTCTACATCTTCCTGGCCAATACCTTTGAATTTTGGATCTCCTAAGACCCCCTAACCTAACTAACTTTGCACTCTTGAGCCAGAACTGGATTCTTCTTCCTTATGAAATGTGAAAAGTAACCCCACAGGCCAAACCCCAAAACTCTAACCAAAGTGGACTCTATGTTCTCAGTCTTCTAGGAGAACACATTCTCTATAGAGAGAAGTCGTATCCCATCCATCAACTGCCTCAAACGTCCTCACTCTAGAGCTACAACCACTCTTGGCCTTTCTCTCCATGTTTCTCATTCATTCTCAAGGTAAAAACGCCACTTAGTTCAAGCCGTCATGTCAACGTCTGTGGGAGAACTTCGAAAGACCTTCCAGGTGAACGCGGGAAAGCCGTGTTTTTCCCTAACGCGTTTTCAGATCATCGCCTTTCCGAGGCTGACTGACAACAGACGAGAGCCACGTCTGAGAGCCAACCTAGTCCTGTGTCTCCTTGGCCCAAGGTAAGACCTACACAAAAAATGGAGGACTCCTGGAATGAGGCTTTCCCTACCCACCTTCAGGCATGGAAATGACCTCGCCCGGAAAGCCCACAGAATCCACGGGAAGCCCGAGCCCCATCAGCCTCCCAAGAAAGACGCCGCCAGTGGGGACACGAATCTCACCGTTGGGCATGAGCTCCACCACCATGGTTGGGTAGGCGATGTTGGTACAGCCAACCTTCGTGCCGCAGTATCGCTCGCATTCCGAGGGGAGGGCACAGGCAATTTTTTCTGGAGAGAGATGAAGAGCCGTGTCAGCCAGCAGACATCAGGGAAATACGTTCAAGATTCACTTTCTTTCTTAAAGATATGTTCTCACTGATATCAGAGAACGGTAGAAAGAGGGAGAGAGAGATTAAAAAAAAAAAAAAAAAAACATCAGTGACGAGAGAGCATCGTGGATTGGCTGCCTCCTGCACGTGTCACATTGGGGATGGAGCCTGCAACCTGGGCATGTGCCCTGACCGGGGATCAAACCGTGACCTCCTGGTCCATGGGTCAACATCAACCCCTGAGCCACACCGGACAGGCACAGTCCACTTTCTTAAGTCAAGGCTCCAAACGAGACATGCCTGCCCGAGGCCCTGAAATGGTTCCCCAGAGAGTGCCACGCCCTGCCCTGGTGGTCCTGACCAGCTCCAAGCTCTGACTGGGAAGGAGAGACAGTTCCTAGGCAGAGGAGGGGGAAGCACAGACATGCTCACAGTGGGAAGGGAGGGGGCACCCTCCTTGGACTTGAGCGAGCTACCCTGCAGCCTAGGAGGCACCGCTGTCTTCTTTGCCCAAAGATCACAGTGACTCGTGGCTCCTCATCTTAAAGCTTATTTTAGGCAGCGCTTGCAAAAAGGGTTGAATGCCCAGACAACCGAGGGACTTCCCCAGGGAGAGGGCTGTGGGGTAGACAATCTGGGGCAGAGATAGAAAGGAATCGGCCTGGGAGGGGAAAGAAATATGATCTAGAGATCTGAAGACAATTCCGGAAACTTTTATAACATTTATATTACATTTTATAGAATTTACATTTTACAAAATTTGCATGAGAGTGGACAAAACACACACACACACAGACACAAAGAAATTGAGATGAATCAGTGCTATAAGCTGCAGCCCTAAATGATACACTTGTAGCAGGTACCTAATAAATATTTGTTGATGACTGACCAAAAAAAAAAAAGGGCACTGGTGTGGCTCAGTGGTTGAGCATCAACCTATGAACCTGGAGGTCAGGGTTCGATTCCTGGTCAGGGCACATGCCTAGGGCGTAGGCTCGATCCCCAGTGTGGGCATGCAGGAGGCAGCCGATCGGTGATTCTCTCCATCATTGATGTTTCTATCTCTCTCCCTTTCCCCTTCTTTCTGAAATCAATAAACATATACTTTGAAAAACACACACACACACACAATGACAATGCTTGAGAGGTCAAGAAAGGACCAAGAAAGCATCTGTCACCCCAGAAAGCAAAGTGCAAACTCAGGGCTCCTCCAAGGAGATGGTCCGGGAAACAGGGCTCGGAGCAACTGACATCGTGGACATAGTACCACTGCCACAGCCTGTGGGGGCCTGAGCAAGAGGTGAGCAACTATTCGCCGGAAGAAGCTATGGCTGCAGGCCTATCATGACTTCAGAGAACTTGCAAAATCCAGGGAAGGCAATGCTGTGAGTTCTGTGGCTTCGGGTTGCTCATTGGCAATGCATGGCAAGAAAAGGAGGAGAAAGAGGAGGAGGAGAAGGAAGAGGAGAAAGAGGAGGGGGGTGGGGAGGAAAGAGCTGGGAGGTACAGGGCTTTCGAAGTGGCTCAGAGCCAGGAATGGGGCAGAGCGGCCACTGAGTCCAGCAGAAGGTTTCACCTGTGTACAGGATGCGGCTGATCATGCCTGGCATCACCATGAGGAACATGGGCAGCAGCTTCAGGTACCCACACATCACACAGCCCGCCTTCACGTGAGACATGTTTTTGGCTGACAGGCAGCGCTGCACAATGACCTGGTGGAAAGGCCTGGTGAGGTGCAGGTCCGGACGCCTTCTGGCCACCCCAACTCGCCTCCCCCACATCCTGGGTGCTTGGCCTGGCACTCGCATGTTACCAAGGCTCAGTGACCCACCCCACACCCCACCCCGACCACCTGAGCCCAGCCCTACCTTTCCCAACCCCACAGGCCACAGACAGAGGAGTTCCTGCAGCACCCAGGGGGAGACCTTGTCCCCGCCCCCACCCCGCACACCCCATGTGGGTACCTGATCTGTACACCAGTACCACAGGGCGAGGATGGACAACCCAAAGATAAGCCCAGGCCACGGCAGGTCTCCCTTGAGGGGGTCTCGGAAGATGTGGAAGGAGTCGTTCCTGGGGGTGTAGCATTTCGCGTCGATGGTGATGTTTCCGTCAGAAACTTTGGTCGGAATGGCCTTCATGTACTTGTCCATGAAGGCCTCGTACCCTCCCACTTCGTTAAAAGCTGGGGGGGGGGAAACATCCGTAATAAAAATCAGCATCCAGAAACGCTCCACCCGTCACAGCAGTTGCCACCCGTGGATGCCCAAGAAACCCCACCGCCAGAGCCCTCTGCGTGGCCTTGGGCAAGTCACCCTCTGGGCCTCGGCTCTGTCATCCTTCCCCCTGCGCAGCCTCCTCAGGGACTACTCTGAGACTCCAAAGCAATGACTGTGAATGGACGCCAGCCATACGCATCGTTACACAGGGAAGGTCCTTGACTTAGTGGAAGCAAGGCCTTGGTTTGGAACCAGGTTCAAAAACTTTGTTTCCCCCCTCACCCCCTCCTGTCAGCAGTGGCCTCTGGGACCCCAGACGTAGACCAGAGACACAGACTAGGCCCTGCCACCCCTGGTCCCAGGCAAATGCAGGGATGAGCAGAGCCTGGGCGAGGAGCCTGGAGCCCGGCCCCCTGGTGACTGTGTCCTTGAAGAAGGCATTCCAGTCCCTGCCCTGCCGACAGCCCCCTCTGCTCTCCCCACCACCACCCCCAACCCAGTGAGGGGGTGGGGAGGGACACCGCTGGGGAAAACCCAATGGGAGCTCTTGGAAGACAGAAGGCAGATCAGAGGCTTCACAGGACACCCCGAGAACCTGGGCCCCTTCAGAATACAATGCATTTGCTATCCTCCCCGAATCGACTGCCACTAGAGCGAGGGTTTCTACCCTTGCCTTTAGGGTCCACAGACAGATACCGTTTTATAACATTGGGGGGGGGAGAGGGGCTAATGGAGAGTGGCCGAGCTTTAAAAATGTTGTCAAATAAAGACGTAAGCAAGAAAATAATCACTATCATCGATTCATAAAAGAAAGGACATTTAACACCAAAATGTAGACCAGATATAACCTGAGATTTAAGACATATTTAAATATATTTAATATTTAGTCTTATCCCCCTTTTTTTTTTTTTGCCCAGTTTCTCTGTGGAGAGGAGACTACACCCTCACAGACTCCCAGTGGGGATCACTGGCCCGAGTATCTAGAGGGAGTAGCAGGGAATACATGTGTTGTCCGGGCCAGGCCCACCCTGGGATGTCCAAGGCGAAGGAAGGTGCCCCCTGCACACCCACAGTGATGGCCACCCCAGGCTGGACCACTCCCCTGGGAAAAGCAGGCAGAGACCCTGGACTCGATTTTCTCTCCCTGGGCCTCTACCTCGGCCTCCCCGCCTCCTCAGCCCCACTTACCAAACCCGGTCAGGATGAAAGACCCCACAAGCATGATGGCCGTCTGCAAGGTGTCCGTGTAAATCACAGCCGCCAGACCCCCTGCGCAGACAGGGAGACAATGTCTCTGACCTCACGCAGGAGAGCAGCCAGGCATCCTGCTCCCCCCATCCCCACTGCTGCCCCCCTCCCTCTGCGCACTGTGTGAACACCCCGCAGCACCCGCCTGCCCTTCCTGCCTTCCCCCTATGGTCCTGTGGCAGCAGTCTGCTACCCAGCAGGATCCAACATCTCCATTCGTCACAGAAATGATGGGAAGACTTTGAGGAAAGGAGAAATGTTTCTCCCTATTGGAGGAGGAACACACACACACATACACACACACAAACATACACACTTACCTCCCATTGATCACAATCCTCCAGCTAAACGCATCTGCTCTCCCCCTGCCTCTGCCCGGCGTCATGCCCATTCCTGCCTCCATTCCTCTCACCTGTCCCTGCACCTGGCAGTCCCTCCCCGATTCTTCCAACTTAGCCAATGTCTCCCCACAACCTGCAAGTCCACACCCTGCCCCGCCTCCTGGAAGAAGCCAACCCTGGCTTTTTCCGGGGCAGCCTGTATAACGTGTCAGGGTCTGCGATTCCCAAACCATTGTACCAAGCAGATCCCCCATCCCCGACCTGTTTCCTGGATGTATCTCCCCCCCGCCTGGCCGAGAGAAGACAGCTTGTTCCCTACTCCCTTTCCTCGTTCCCAAGTGCCTAACCCTGGACGGTGCTCGAGTCCAATCATTCGAGTAACTCACCTGTGATTGTGTAAATGCCAGTGATGGCCAATAAGAGAAAGATGGCCAGGTACAGATCCAGGCCCAAGGCCAATTTGATGAAGATGGCCCCAGAGAAGATGTCTGCCTGGAAGGAGAGGAGAAGCGAGTTAGGGGTGAGAGAGACCAGCTGGCTGCAGGGCCAGGGGGTGAACGTGAAGGAGTCAGCAGACGCTGTCTTCTGGGTAATATCAATGCCAGCGATTTTTAGGGTCTAGTATTGACCCACACTCATTTGCCCTTTGGCTGAAATACCACAATTAAAGGTTCTTTTTTTTTTTAACCCCAGTAAAGAATATGAAAGACAAATACTACACAATTCCATGTATATCTAAAATAATCACATTCATGCCGAAACCATTTGGCCCAGTGGAAACAGCGTCGGCCTGCAGACTGAAAGTTCCCAGGTTCAGTTCCAGTCAAGGGCATGTACTTTGGTTGCGGGCGCATCCCCAGGAGGGGGTGTGCAAGAGGCAGCTGATCGATGTTTCTCTCTCATTGATTTTTCTGACTTTCTATCCCTCTCCCTTCCTCTCTGTGAAAAAAAAAATCAATAAAATATATTTTTTAAAAAATAAAATAAGATAGTCAAATTCATAAAATCAAAGACTGGAATGGTGGGTACCGGGTGCTGGGAGGAAGTGGGGAGTTACTCATCAGTGGGCATACATAGAGTCTCAGTTACGTAAAATGAACACGCTCTCAGCGTCTGCTGTACAACATTGTACTTAGAAGTCAACAACAGTGAATGGTATACTCAGAGTCTGTGACGGGGACAGGCCACACGCTGAGTGCTCCTCTCACAATGAAATAAAAATAAAAGGCCCTAACTGGTTTGGCTCAGAGCATCGGCCCATGGACCCGAGGGTCCCAGGTTCAATTCCGGTCAAGGACATGTACCTTGGTTGCGGGCACATCCCCAGGAGGGGGCGTGCATGAGGCAGCTGATGGATGTTTCTCTCTCTTCGATGTTTCTAACTCCCTCTCCCTCTCTGTTCCTCTCTGTAAAAAAAAAAATATATATATATATATATATATTTTTAAAAAGAAATAAAAATAAAAGGATACAAACACCTGAGAGTTATGCTCTATACCTAAGCTTTCCATGAAGTCTTCTTTAAGATCATAATAGAAATGCTAGGGAGAGAAAAGGATGCTGTGGTCAGAGAGGCCTGTGAGATGCTGATGAAACAATGTTAGGGGCAGTTTCTTTAGCACACAACTCCTCGGAGCCTTTACTATACAGAGTGTACTGTGAACCCCAGGAGGGGAGCATAGTAAAGGACCCTCCACAAACATATTTAACTGTGGGACTCTGTTTGCCAAGGAACAAATATTTTTTAAATAATTTTTTATTTCTTTCAGAGAGGAAGGGAAAGAGAAAATTCAATGATGAGAGAGAATCATTGATCAGCTGCCTCCTGCACACCTCGCACTGGGGGATGGAGCCCACAACCTAGGCCTGTGCCCTGACCGGGATTCGAACCATGACCTTCTGACTCATAGGCCAACGCTCAACGCCTGAGCCACGCAGACCGGGCCAAGGAACCACTACTGATACCACGAGGTTCCTCCCCACGCCCCTGTGGACTGCTGCTCCAAGCGATTAGCCACTGTTTACACCTTTGTGTGCAAAGGGTTTTCAGATCTAGTCCCAAAAGCAAGTTGTGGTGCTGGAGAGTCCCACGGGAGGGAAACCCCAGCCCCACCCTGGAACGGAGAGACACTTGTTACAGCATGACTGCGTCTCTCCAGCCCAGATGGCGTCCCTCTTGACCCTATCACAACGAGAAACTCGCCAAGAAGCTCTTGCATGGCAGGCTTGGCGCGAGGTGGTTTTATCTAGCTTCGCTCCTATAACTGGAGGGAGAATTGTCCCCTTTTGCACCCCTAAGTTCACCAGTTCTTGATTCGGCTCTTTCTCTCCTCCCTGCTTCATGGAGCCACATAGAGAACCTTCTACCTGGCTGGACGGCGCAGTTGCTCATTTACACCAACAGGGAGCGCTGGAGTCATCCAAAAGGAATTTTCCTGGCATCTCCAAAATACCACCAGGTGAATCTTTTCCTCTCTCTAGGTAGGAAAGAAACTATTCTTCCCGGCCTAGGTGCAGTGGACGAGGGGTTGCACTGCATGAGATCGAATGCATTTCAGGGCATGTAAACAGCCATCCATTCAGAGCCGTGGAAAATGGGCTCTTATCTTCCCCTCTCTGCCTCCTTCCAGCTCCTCAGGACCCTCCAGTGACTTGGGTCCCCACCCATCAAATCTCCTATTCCCGGCCTCTTCGTCATCTGAGAGCTAGTCTCACACCAACTCCAAGCCACCTCCCCCAAGAGGACCCTGTGCCTTGTGTCCCCCACAAATGCTCTAGCCCCAGGGGAACTAATGTCATTGTATTTCCTGGTGGAGGAGAAGAGGCAGAAGCAGGAGGTGGGGAGAATCATGGGGACTTAGAAAGAAAACCCCCTACCACCACCAACAACAACAACCACCATCTCAGGGCTGCTGGTGAAAGGGCCCAGATTTTACCCTCAGCGCTGTCACTATAGGCTTGAGTGACTGAATAAAACATTGTGCCTCTCCATGCCAATGGCTGAGCATCGGCCTATGAACCAGGAGGTCAAGGTTCGATTCCCAATCAGGACACAAGCCCAGGTTGCAGGCTGGATCCCCAGTGTGGGGCTTGCAGGAGGCAGCCGATCCATGATTCTCTCTCAGCGTTGAAACTTCTCTCTCTATCTCTTTCCTACTTTCTTCCTTTTTGAAATCAATAAAAATATTTTTAAAAAAAAATAAGTAAATAATCCCTCACTGGCCGGAAGTGGGGAAGTCCCGCCATTGAGGAAGATATTTCTTTCCCAGGTCCTAGACCTGTTCCACCCTTCCTTCCCTGCAGCAGCTGAGAAAGAAGAGTCCACAGCGTCCCCTTAGCCGTGCCTCTCCACCCTGGGCCACTTGAAATTGTGATGAGTAATCCCCAAGGCTCTCCCTCCACCACCACCCACCCCGCCTCCCCTCCCCTCCCCCCCCCCCCCGCCCTTCCCATAGCTCCATATCTTCTCATAGTTCCTTCCCCTGAAGGGCTCCTTTCTTAGAATTTCAGTGGAATGCTGTTAAGTATGATTTAGTAGATTAGCTAATGACCATCGTGAGCAAAAAAAAAAAAAAAAAATGTATATACTCCGAGATTACTGCTGCCGTTTAAAACACCCTTGATTGATTGATTTTTCCAGAGTAGTTAATTTGTCATGCTTTATGACACCACATCATAGGACAGGGTGATAGCCTCATTAATATTTGCCTGGCTGCTATGAGTCACAAATAAGCAACACACTGCTCCTACGATAAGCTGTAAACAAAATCTATAAACACTTAAGTGTTGGGCTAATAGAAGCCTTGGTTTTTGTAATACGTACTCTCCTTCCAGCAAATAGAGCAGATAAAGAATTCTAAGGAAAACTCCCCCATCAATAGGAAAAAAAAACCTAAGGCAAATTCTTCTTCTCCTGAGTCACTCCTAACTTCAGGGAGGAATTCTTTCTACCCTTGGGACCCTGAACACCACCAGGAGTCCCTGGGGGTACCTCAGCCACATTCACCGTAGCCTGGGTGCTCAGTCATTAGTCTTTGGGTCTCCTAGATGCCCATCGGTAACGTGCCTTGTGGGGTATTTTTTCCTCCGTATCCCGTATCCGGGTGACTTGACACTTTGCCAAGAACAGACACACACGTGGTTTGGATCCCCAAAATAAGGTGATGGGACAGGGAAACTGGCTCCACTTTTCAGATGAGAGAAACCAAGGCAGTGACTTGTTCATGGGCTACAATCCAGATTACCTGCCACCAAGCCCAGCAACTTTAAAAGATGAGGATCCTGACCAATTGCAGGACTTGTATGCAGGCCTATAAGCATAACCAATGGACGCAAGACACTGGGGAGTCAGGGCGTGTATGGGAGTGGAGTGAGGGGGGAGCAATGGGAAGATATGTACACATGTAATACCTTAATTTAAAAAATGGGGGGGGGAGAGATGAGGGTCCTTCTTCCTGGAATATTTTCTGCAGCGAGTAAAGTCTTTTTTAACCCCCCCCCCCCGCAAAATTTTTTAAAGTAAAATAACTTATGTATATGGTTTAAGAATAAACAACCCAGTAAGTTCTACATTGAAAGTAAAAGTGTGCTGAAACCGGTTTGGATCAGTGGCTAGAGTGTCAGCCTTCGGACTGAAAGGTCCCAGGTTCGATTCCGGTCAAGGGCATGTACCTTGGTTGCTGACATATCCCCAGTAGGGAGCATGCAGGAGGCAGCTGACTGATGTTTCTCTCTCATCGATGTTTCTGATTTTCTATCCCTCTCCCTTCCTCTCTGTAAAAGATCAATAAAATATTTTTTTTTTTAAAGAAAAGTAAAAGTGGACCCAGTTCCATTACTTGGCCCAGAGGTGACCCTTATATTGAGAGCATTTTGTCCCCCAGATAATTTTTTAATTTCATTTTCCATTTGCTGGAAGAGAAAACCAAGCCTCAGAGAAGTTAGGTAATTTGTCCCAAATCGCAGCAGGTGTGCGGCAAAAGCCAGGATTGAATCTTGGGTGTCCCTGGTCCCAGAGTCTGTGTTTCCCCACAGTCCTGCTCTGTCGTGGATGGAATGGAGGCAGAGGATGACAGAATGGGATAGGTCATCTAGTCCCATGTTCCCCTCTTGACCTATTTCCTTCCTTCTTAAAAGGTAGACACTGCCTTGAACTTGGTATGTATTCTTCTGGTCTATGATTTTATATTTTTCTACACAGATGTATCTCCCTAGATCCATAAAGAATATATTGTGTTTTAAAATTCCTGCTCCGCTGGCTTTTAAAACTATAAAAAGAAAAGTAACGGCAGTATTTAAGGAAATCTGGGGGCGGGGGGAAGGCACCCATAATTCAGTAGATTGGTCCTCAACAAAGAGCAGCTATTGCCCTTACTGGTTTGGCTCAGTGGATAGAGCGTTGGCCTGTGGACTGAAGGATCCCTGGTTCAATTCCAGTCAAGGGCACATGCCGAGGTGGCAGGCTCAATCCCCAGGCGGGGGGGGGGGGGGGGGGGTGCAGGAGGCAGCCAATCAGGAATTCTCTCTCATCATTGATGTTTATCTCTCTCTCCCTCTCTCCCTTCCTCTCTATAATCAATTTAAAAATTTTTCTTTTAAAAAGAGCAGCTATCGTCCATCCTGTGCATTTTTTCAAGGGAATGCTGGATATGGGAAGCAGGTACAGCAGGTAGGACACTGGGCAAGGCCTCCACGAAGGAGCCCCAGAAATCACCCAGTGCAGGAACGTCCTACACCAAGCCCTATTTTAAAAGCAGAAACCAAAAAAGCTGACTGCTGGGGAATGGGCTCCATCAGGACCTGAGCTGAGGGAGGCTGCCCCTCAGCTACCTGAGGGGACCCCATGTCCAGGGAGGTTTAATCAGTAACCTGAGCAACAGGTGAGCTGCTCGGGAAGGCAAGGAGTAAGGTTGGCCACTCCGTGTCTTTATATGACCACCCCTCTACTAGCTGTGAGGGCAAAGAGTGCCCTTTGCATAGCAACGGTAGTCAACAGACTTCCACCCTCTTGAACTGTGGACCTGGAGAAGCCTTGCTTCTGAGAAGGGGAGTCCAAGTGCCGTGCCCTACGGGTTCATTAAACAGGTGACAGCTCATCGGCTGAGCCGAGGAACTGCTCCCTTACCAACTGCCCGCAAGTTCAGGGTGACCTCCCCACCCTCCCCGCTTACATTTCTTTTCCTCCTCTCCCATTGCTGCCCCTCGCCCCTCAGGAAGGCTGGTTTCTCTACCCCCACTCCCACCCCAGTACTTCCCAGTGCAGTGTCTGCACGCTGATCTCTAAAAGAATAGGATTGTGAGTGAAAACTAACCCTGAGGGAGGGAAGGAAAAAGTGGAGGAGGTGGAATCACCCCTGTGGCAGGGAAACCTCAGAGCCACCAGTCGAGGGGTCGCAGTTTGAAGCAGGAAGCTGGGCGGGGAGGGCGCAGTAATCTTGGGCATATGTCCCAACGTTAGGACAAAGCCCATGGGCCAGAGCAGGTTTTCAATGAGTTGTGTGAAAAACATATGTGCAAGACCAGTGGTCGGCAAACTGCTGCTCGCGAGCCACCTGCGGGTCTTTGGCCCCTCGAGTGTGGCTCTTCCACAAAATACCACAGCCTGGGCGAGTCTATTTGGAAGAAGTGGCATTTGAAGAAGTTTAAGTTTAAAAAATGTGGCTCTCCAAAGAAATTTCAATCGTTGTACTGTGGATATTTGGCCCTGTTGACTCATGAGTTTGCCGACCACTGTCCAAGACTATTCCTTGGGGAAATGATAGTATCTTAAAAAAACAAACAAACAAACAAACAAACAACAACAAAAAAACAATGGTGCTGGTAGAACTGGATATCCACATGCAAAAGAATCAAGTTGGACCTCTATCTCACATCATACACAAAAATTAACTCAAAATGGATCAAAGACCTACATAGAAGAGCTAAGATTATAAAACTCTAAGGAGCTAACATGGGAGTCAATCTTAGGACCTGGGCTCTATCAATGGATTTTTTTGTGTGGGTGTCACACAGTCAGTGAATTCAGTGACGACATAAGCATGAGCAACAAAGTAAAAGTAGACAAAAGGAACTCCGTCAAGATTTAAAACTTTTGTGCATCAAAGGACACTATCAAGAAAGTGAAAAGGCAACCTACAGAACAGGATAAAATATTTGTAAATCATACATCTGATAGGGGTCTGCCATCCAGAATACATAAAAACTCAACAGCAACAAAAAAAGACAAACAACTTGTAAAGAAAAGGGAATCGCGTGTGCACTGTTGGCGGGAATGCAGATTGGTACAGCCACTGTGGAACACAGTATGGAAGCTCATCAAGAAATGAAAAATGGCCCTAACTGGTTTGGCTCAATGGATAGAGAGCATCGGCCTGTGAACTGAGGGGTCCTGGGTTCGATTCCAGGCAAGGGCACATGCCTGGATTATGGGCTCAATCTCCAGTAGGAAATATACAGGAGGCAGCCAATCAACAATTCTCTCTCATCATTGATGTTTCTCTCTCTCCCTCTCTCTTCCTCTCTGAAACCAATAAAAAATATATATTTAATTTAAAAAAAAGAAATGAAAAATGGAACTGCCTAAGGACCCATGGATTCCTCTTCTGGGAACCTAAAGAAATCCAAGACTCTGAACTTCCGAGGTTTTCTGAGCCCTTTGCTTTGTTTTGTTTTGCCATCCAATGAAGCTGACTTGCACACTTTTGAGGAAGGAGAAGTGAAGAAGGCACACATGTCTTGCTCCAGTGGGTCGGCCCAGAGCTCTGTCCAGCTCTTAAAACACACTCCCATGGCCAGCCAACCCCTGAGGAGTCTCAGCTCTGGAAATTAGGGGCCGCAGCTCTAGGTTGGCAGGGTGACGGGCTACATGATGGGGAGGCAGTGGACTCACCGAGATCTTGGTGAAAATGTAGAGCAACAGGGACAGAATGGAGAGGTAGATCTGGATCCGTTTGCCTCCAAATCGCTTCCTCAGGTACTCTGGCATCGTCACCACCTGCATGGGATGTAAGAGAGGTCACTGCCAGCCTGAGGGGCCGGAAGGCCCAGAGCAAGCAGAACAGTGGCAGCCACAATGGTGTCAGAGGTGTGTGTGATTGAGGCTTAACCCTTGTTGGTCAGAGAAGTCTGTGATACAGCCAGGCGGCTGTCCTCCAGCCATTTGCTCATTTCCATCGCACATGCCTTACTGCAGAGGTAACTGTGTGTTGTCCCAGGTCACAGAAGGTGCCCGATAAACATTCTGTTTCATGAATACATGACTACACATAACCAAGGAGGCTGATCTTTGCCCTAGAGGAAGTGGGGGTTGTTAGATAGATATTCCTGTACAAAGCACCTACTGTGAACAAGACATCATCAGAACAGTAGCATCGTTTCAATGCACCGCACAAGGTGGCCAGGCTGGGTGTGTGCTTCACCCGCTCTGCACACAGGGTGGCGGCTGCGGGTCTGCTAAGCCGTTCTCCAGGTCCCTTTCTGCAAATGCCAACCGCACTCGGTCTTGGTCCCTCAGCCCTGAGCCTGCTGTCTCCTGGGGTCCCACGGCTGTCCCCAACAGCCTGCAGAAGTTGCACAGTCTGCCCCGTGTTTCTTCCACATCGCTCTCAACAGACTTACACATAGTAGGTGCTCGTTATATCTCACTGAGAGATGAACTAAAGCTGCCTTAGAGAAGGTGGCAGCATTTTCTTTGAGAGTCGGGGCATGCATTTGATAGCTGAGTGCCAGTTGCACACTCAGCAAACAAACCTGCGGGTGGACCTGAATGAGGGGGAAATGTAATCCTTTGCTCATGCTGTTCCCTTTCTGGGGGCAGAGGCGCACAGCTACAGATCATGCGCACAAGCAAGGATCTGTAAATACACACCCAGCCTGAGAGGACGGGATGCTTCAGAGGGTGCCAACTAGAGTGAGGCTGCTGAGAAGGCTTCCTACAGGGACAAGGCATGACTTAGCAGTGGTTGGCAAACTCATTAGTCCTCGGAGCCAAATATCCACAGTACAACGATTAAAATTTCTTTGGAGAGCCGAAAACCGACTTCTGCGCATGAGCCATGAAGTTTCAATCCCACTGCATGTTTCAATCACACAGATATTTTGTGGAAGAGCCACACTCAAGGGGCCAAAGAGCCGCTGGTGGCTCTTGAGCCACGGTTTGCCAACCACTGGCTTAGTGCATCTAATTAGTGTCCCTCACGAGACACAGGCTTGCTCTGCAGTTCATCCTGTACAGTCTCCTCTGTCTTCCAGGAGGACGAGCTGGTGTGTGTGTGTGTTGTGTGTGTGTGTGTGTGTGTGGTGTGTGTGTGTGTGTGTCGTGTGTGTGTGTGTGTCGTGTGTGTGTGTCTGTGTGTGTGTCGTGTGTGTGTGTGTATCGTGTGTGTGTGTGTCGTGTGTGTGTGTGTGTCGTGTGTGTGTGTCGTGTGTCTGTGTGTGTGTGTGTGTGTGTGTGTACACACGCACATTAGACCCTTACCCCGGCCTTGATGTAAATGGGGACAAACAGCCAGCCCAGCACAACCACAAAAATCAGGGCCTGAAACCAAAACAGAAACGGAGTCAGATCACGCCGCCCGGGGTCCCCACCACTGCGGAACCATCCCCCAGGACAATGAGGACAACTCCCTGCCCTCGCCCCCCCCCCGCCCCCGGTGTGGCCTACAAAGAGCTGAGGGGGGTCTTTGCTGCCTCCAGGGGAATGGTCGTTGCTCAACCATGAAGGGAACCCCTGCTGACTGCCCAGTGACCTTGCAACTCCTTTTTCCTCTGCCTGGGTTTACAAGGAGAAAAATGCCACTTAGAGACCTCTTTAAAAATAAATAATAATAGCCCTGACTGGTTTGGCTCAGTGGGTAGAGCGTCGGCCTGCAGACTGAAGTTGTACCAGGTTCGATTCCGGTCAAGGGCATGTACCTTGGTTGCAGGCACATCCCCGGTAGGAGGTGTGCAGGAGGCAGCTGATGGCTGTTTCTCTCTCATCGATGTTTCTAACTCTCTGTCCCCCTCCCTTCCTCTCTGTAAAACTCAATAAAATATATTTTTAAAAATAAATAATAAATAATAATAGTAATAATGGGATTGGGTGATAAGCGTTCCTAAGCCTCCAACATGGTTAAAAGGGTAGAGGAGTGCGTGGCTTTTTAAGAGAAGAAAGAACCACCGTTGCCTTCATATCAGTGGTTTCTTCATGCTGCTCCGGTGGAAGGGGAGCGGGGCCCTGGGCCCTGACGCTGGGCTGCTCCTTCAAGGGCACCGCAGGGTGGCGGGAAGAGGTTCCCTAACGCCTCCAGCATCTACCTCTGAGCACAGGTTCAACCCGCTGCCTGACTGCCAGGCCCCTTCCAGCGCCAGGACAGCCAGGACTCGGTGTCTCTGATGGTACTCACGTTCCACTCAAAGCCCCCGGTGGCAATGCCTGCAGCTGCTCCGGTCCCGGCCAGCCCCACAAAGTGGCCGCTTCCGATGTTACTGGCGAAGAGGGAGGCTCCGATCTGGAAACGCAGAGATAAAGGAGGGTGAGGACAGCATGCCCCATGGGGACACTCGGGGGGCAAGCGAGGCAAGGAGAGAAGAGGCGTGTCAGCCAAGAGGAGGATAGATGGGGAAGAGCAGAGACAGACCAGGAATTTGACTGAGCTGGAGGTGCTGGTGGAGACTTGGGTAACAATAGTGAAGAGGAAAGGGAAAGCATTCGAGGAAGGGCCGGCAGGCTGTCTCCCCATATGAGATCATCTGTGAGTCCTTTGTGAGCCCAGTGCACAATAGTGAAGAAGACTTGGGCCGAAACCGGTTTGGCTCAGTGGGTAGAACATCGGCCTGCGGACTGAAAGGTCACAGGTCCAGTTCCAGTCAAGGGCTTGGTTGCGGGCACATCCCCAGTAGAGGGGGGCACATCCCCAGTAGAGGGGGGCACATCCCCAGTAGGGGGGCACATCCCCAGTAGAGGGGGACACATCCCCAGTAGAGGGGGGGCACATCCCCAGTAGGGGGGCACATCCCCAGTAGAGGGGGACACATCCCCAGTAGAGGGGGGGCACATCCCCAGTAGAGGGGGGCACATCCCCAGTAGAGGGGGGCACATCTCCAGTAGAGGGTGTGCAAGAAGCAGCTGGTCATGTTTCTGACTTTCTATCCCTTTCCCTTCCTCTCTGTAAAAAAAAAAAAAAAAAATCAATAAAAAATATTTTTTTTAAAAGAAGAAGAAGAAGACTTGGGAAGCCCCACAGCCCAGCAGGCCTTCCCTAGAAGTCAGCCACTCTGAGATCATCCCAGCAAAGCAAAGACCCCTGAGCAGGAAGGTCTGCTCATGGAGGAGAAGCAGGGCCAAGGTCAGAGTGGCTGAAGTGTGGTGGGCAAGGAGCAGGGTGGTGTGAGGTGAGGCTGGAAAGCTAGGTGGGGATACATTCCATTGGTCTTAGCAGGCCAGGATAGGAAGTGTAGATTTTATTCCAAATGTGATGGGAAGCCACTGGGTAGGGACAGGATCTAATTTGCTTTTTATTTTTTTAAATATATATTTTACTGAGCCAAAACCGGTTTGGCTCAGTGGATAGAGCGTCGGCCTACGGACTAAAGGGTCCCAGGTTTGATTCCGGTCAAGGGCATGTACCTTGGTTGCGGGCACATCCCCAGTAGGGGGTGTGCAGGAGGCAGCTGATGGATGTTTCTCTCTCATGGATGTTTCTAACTTTCTATCCCGCTCCCCTCCTCTCTGTAAAAAGGAGGGGAGAGGGAGAGAGAGAGAGAAATATCAATGATAAGAATCATTGATCAGCTGCCTCCTGCACGCCTCACGCTGGGGATCGAGCCCGCAATCCAGGCAGGTGCTCTTGACTGGAATCAAACCCGGGACCCTTCGATCAGCAGGTCAACCCTTTATCCACTGACCCAAACCACGCAGGGTTGATTCGCTTTCGAAAGATTGCTCTCAGGCATGTGGAAAGTGTAGGGTTGGGGACAAGGAAGAAAAGAGAAACCATGGGGGAGGCTGTTGGTGCATATAGGTGAGAGAGTGGCAGCAGGAGAGACCAAGACAACCGCAGAGATTAGGGTCTGCCTTAACCGGTTTGGCTCAGTGGATAGAGCGTCGGCCTGCGGACTGAAAGGTCCCGGGTTGGATTCCGGTCAAGGGCATGTACCGTGGCTGTGGGTACATCCCCAGTAGAAGGTGTGCAGGAGGCTGCTGATTGATGTTTCTCTGTCATCGATGTTTCTGACTTTCTATCTCTCTCCTTTCCTCTCTATAAAAAAATCAATAAAATATATTTTTTTTAAAAAAGGGTCTGCCTTAGAAACAAAGTTGAGGGGCCTTGTTGATGGGTCAACAGAGAGAAGGGATGGAAAGAGTCATTAAGGGTCACTCCAAATTTGGGACTTGAGCAGTAACTAGGCGGACACCTTTCATTAAGAAAGGGAAACTATGTACTTCGGCTAGTGCCACTGAAGAGTTTTAATCTTTAGTCGTCTGCACTTTGAAGTGTTTTGTACAACGTAGGCATGTTTGCCGTTGCTAAAAGAATAGCACCAAGTAAAACTTGCACAAGAAATACATTGCTGTTGCCTCTGCCTGTAAGTGAAATTCTCAGGGTGTGAAAAGTTCTATTGGCCCAGACTGCATCCTGTCCTCCGTATGGCATAAACATTAAAATGTTTTGTATGTTCAGGGGAAAAAGAAGAAAGAGGGAGAGGAGGAGGGGGGGAGAAGGGGAGACGGGAAAGGAGAAAAAGAAGGAGAGACTGAGAGGAAAACAGGCTGTTTAGAAATCTACATTTTTCTCCTCAAAGATCAATGGGGATAACAGTCCACTTTAATCAAATTTCCCTTTATGCATGCAGCCTGCCTGTCCTGACCCATTATCTCTTCATTTATCACCTGATAAATTATTAAGCCTAATGTACTATTAAGGGGATAATTACCAGTAATGACTAACTGCATTAGATTAACCTTAAGTTCAAGAAGTCCTCTCCAGCATCCCCCAACGAGGTGCACTGGACTCTAAGCAGTTACAGGCTTTCTTGAGGTACCTCCTCACCACCTGATGGAATGGGGGGGCGGGAGAGCTTTGGAGGTTACCCAATGAATTGGGTACCCCCAAACGCATTTCATTTCCATCAGGGGCACTGTTGTCCCCCCAGTTGCTCTCCTTGGCCTCCCTCTTCCAGGACGCCCTCCCTTTGCCCACGGCCGGCACTCCATCATTTACCAAAGCCTGACTCTGACCTCACAAGGTCATGGGCATCTGGCACTTCTTATGTCGCCCTCGCTGGCTGTCATCATCTCTCAACAGTGTCATGGCAACAGGTTCTAGATGATCACCAGTCACCCACACCCACACTCCCCACATGGCCAGTTACCTCTCCCAAAGCACAGCTCGAATCACGTCTCTTCCCTATTCGGAGACCCTCCCCAGGCCCCCAAATGGACCTGCCAAGCAGGCTTCTTGGCAACTCCAAGTTTAAAGACATAGTCCCTAGGAATTCAGCAAGGTTTCAATGGAAGTCCCCTCTCTGACATGGTGGCATGAGCTTAGAAATTAGAGTTTGAATGCTTTCTTGACCTCTTACTATCTGGGTGATCCTAACACCTGTGAGCTTCAGTCTTCTCTCATAACGGGGTCGTACAGGAGCCAAATAAATAAATAAATAAATAAATCATGAATCAGTCATGACTGACACCCAGCTGGCCCTCAATCAGTTCCTTCCTCCCCTCCAAGAGGACAGTCACTTACTTCACCCTCAAAGGCAGTTTACAAGAACTGCAATGAACACTATCTTGGTCTGAATTATGTTCCCCCAAGATGGATACGTTGAAGCCCTAATCCCCAATGTGACTATGTTTGGAGATAGGGCCTTTAGGAGGGCAATTAAGGTACAATTGGGTCTTAAGGCCGGGTCTCTAATCCCATAGGACAGGTCGATGCGCACACAGAAAAGGGGCCAGGTGACTGCCGAGAGAGAAGGCAGCCACCTAGCCAGAAAGAGATGTGTCACCAGAAACCCACCCTAATCCTTGATCATGGATTTATAATCTCCAAATTGTGTGGGGAAAAAATACATTGCCCTAGCCGGTTTGGCTCAGTGGATGGAGTGTTGGCCTACTGACTGAAGAAGGGTCCTGGGTTCAATTCCAGTCAAGGGCACATGCCCAGGTTGTGGGCTCAATCCCCAGTAGGGGGCATGCAGGAGGCAGACAATCAATGATTATCTCTCATAATTGATGTTCCTATCTCTCTCTCCCTCTCTCTATCTCTCTGAAATCAATTAAAAAAAATTTTTTAATACATTTCTGTTGTTTAAGCTGCCCAGTCCGTGATGTTTTGGTATATGGCAGCTCCTGCAAGCTAATACAGACAGACACCATTGCATTATGCTCTGCTCTCCCACACCAGGTCCGCACACTGCCCTCCCTCTGACGGGAGCTCATTCACAATGCTTTCACCGCCCTGATTTCCCAAAACACTCTCTGAGCCCACTCCTCACCCACATTCGTGCCCATCTGGGAGCCGTGCCCCAAGCAGGGAGTCACCCAGAGCCGTGTTCTTCTCCGTAATTTCCTCCCACATTCCTTCTGGACACAGGATTGCAGGCTGGGTCTAAAATATCCCCAGCTTGACCTTGCTTCTGACTAACTTCTCCGCCAGCCTTTCTCATCCCCTGTGGGGCTCTGGCATTACAAGCATTCGGATGGTTTTGCCGACATGGTGCAAGAGGAGCTGAGTCTAGCCAAACCCAATAGCTTTGTTTGATAGCATGGGAGTGGGCAGGTAACATGATGTCGCAACACAAAAGGAGAAAAGACTGTGTTTTCCTTTGACGTTAGGGAATTCACGATCACATTCTACTGCCTCCACCTCCTACCAGAACACCATTTTTTAAAACCTTTAACAAGAAATGGCAACAAGCCCTAACCGGTTTGTTCAGTGGATAGAGCATCAGCCTGCGGACTGAAAGGTCCCAGGTTCAATTCCGGTCAAGGGCATGTACCTTGGTTGTGGGCACAGCCCCAGTAGAGAATGTGCAAGAGGCAGCTGATTGATATTTCTAACTCTCTATCTCTCTCCCTTCTTCTCTGTAAAAAATAAAATAATAATCAATAAAATATATTTTTTTAAAGGAAAGAAAGAAAGGGCAGCAATTCCGGAGCTGTCTCCAAGTCACTCACACGGCCTGAGACCTGGGAACAACTCATGCCAGGAAGTTACCTGTTTCTTTGCAGCGGGAGAGGGTTATAGAAAAAAACACGAAGATGTCACTGAAGGCTAAAATTTTGTTTTGTGTGTCAGGAAATAGAAAATAAGACATCTCAGCCCAGGCATCTTACGTGAGAATTATCTTGGGAATGATTAAGGTCAACCTTTCCTTTTCGAGTTAAAACAAAGCAATAGCCCGGAGGAAGAAAGTAATTCAAGTTTACACATTAATTTTATTTTTACTTCCATACCCTCAGGAAAGTAACAGCATGTGTACACACTCAACCACTAGCCCAGGTGTCAAGAATTGCCTAACTCACGTTGGCTGACCTTGGCCTGAAATTCCCAGGAGGCCCCGGGGCCAGTCCACAATGAAGAACCGCCAACCACCTCTCAGTGACACACTCGAGAGGCAGACTCAGCAGGCACCAAAGCCCCGCTGAAGTAAGTCCTGCTCCACGGTGATCCTCCATGATGGGCACAGCCAGTCCTTGCAATCACTCAGCCTTGGGAGTAAATCCCATGGATGCGCCAACAGCAATCAAGACTTCACTATAACAGGAGGGTGTACCCAGCTCACATGGGAGGGGAAGTGGGAGGGAGGGCACACCTGGATTGCCAGCTCAGGGAACAAGGAAGCTGCGTCACTGGACCCTACAGGACACCTACTTCCTAAGGCCACTCTAACAAGACCAGGAGACATAGCAACTTTACCTAATACACAAAAGCAAACATGGGGAGGCTGCCAAAATGAGGACACCAAGAAACATGTCCCAGATGAAAGAACAGAACAAAACTCCAGGCAAAGAACTCAACACAATGGAGACAAGCAATGTCCTAGATGCAGAGTTCAAAACACTGGTTATAAAGATGCTCAATGAATTTAGGAGAAGAGTAGATGAACTTAGTGAGAAGTTCAACAAAAGGATCGGAAACATAAAAACAGAGCCAGAAAGCCCTGGCCAGTGTGACCCAATTGGCTGGAGCATGGCCTGTACACCAGAAGGTCACAAGTTCGATTCCCAGTCAGGGCACATACCCAGGTTGTGGTTTCAATCCCTAGTCGGGGCATGTGCGGGAGGCAACCAATTGATGTTCACTCTCACATCAATGTTTCTCTCTCTATTCCTCTCCCTCTAAAATCAATAAAAACATGTCCTCTGGTAAAGATTTAAAGAAAAACAGAACTAGAAAACATTAAAAAGAACCAGTCAGACATGAAGAATACATTAACTGAAATATTCAGTGATGAAAAGCAAGGACCTACAACCATGATTACTCCACCCAGCAAAGCTTCATTTAGAATTGAAAGACATATAAAGAGTTTTCTCACACAAGAAAAAGCTCAACCAAACCAGTAATACATGCAATGTTAAAGGGTCTTATTGAAGAAGAAGAAGAAGAAGGAGGAGGAGGAGGAGGAGGAGGAGGAGGAGGAGGAGGAGGAGGAGGAGGGAAAAGATTACAAATATGAATAATAAAATAGCAATAGATACGTTTCTATCAACAACTGAATCTAAAAAACAAAATAAATGAACAAGCAGAACAGAAGCACTCCCGTAGATGTAGGGAACATTTTGACAATTGCCAGATGGGCAGGAAGTTGGGGGGATGGATGGAAAAGGAGATGGGATTAAGAAGTACAAATTGGTAGTTACAGAAGTAAAAAATAAGCCCTAACCAGTTTGGCTCAGTGGATAAACCATCAGTCTTCAGACTGAAGGGTCCCGGGTTCGATTCCGGTCAAGGGCATGTACCTTGGTTGCAGGCACATCCCCAGTGGGAGGTGTGCAAGAGGCAGCGGATTGATGTTTCTCTCCAATCAATGTTTCTAACTCTCTATCCCTCTCTCTTCCTCCCTGTAAAAAGTCGATAAAATATATTTTAAAATAATAATAATAATAATTGCTTCCATCAACGAACAACACCTGTGTGTGTCTTCCTAACATCAGAGGCTACCAGTGGATTTAATAAGAGTGGCTGAATCACACACTTGAAAGCACAAGTAATGGTGTGGGTCCCCTCTTCTTCCCTTCTGACCTGGTTCTCCTCTTGATTCTACCCGAGCAAATCACGTGACCGTGAACCAATCACTTTACTGCCTTGTGCCTCCGTTTCCTTCCCTGAAAACCCAGGATGAGAACCCCTCTTAACCGACCTCAAACAGATATTCCCAGGCTGAAATGAACTGATAAAATGAGAAACTTTTAAGAAAGTTTTGCCCCACATATATATGTGATGCTGAAGAAATACTATTCATGATGCTTTGACACGGCCCCTGTTTTTATGGAGCGCGCTGAGTTTCCTAAAGGACTCAGAATGGTCATTTTCTCTTGGAGGGGGCAAGGTCTTCACAGTTCTAATGGCAGATGCACTCAGCTAACTTCAGAAAACTGCTTTCTTTGTTCATGAACCATGTAATATCCAGAATGCCCAGAGCTCTGGCGATGGTTTCTGCTCCCAGCTTCTGCTTTCCCTTTTAAGAAAGGGAAAGAGGGCCGAAACCGGTTCGGCTCAGCGGATAGAGCGTCGGCCTGCAGCCTGCGAGGCAGGTATTATTCTCGCCTTAATTTCACAGGTGAGGAAAGTGCGGGCCAGAGCAACGGCCTGATTTCCTCAGGTCTTACAGGCCAGCGTGGCCGACAGCCAGGGGACAGAGGGGAGGCCAAAGGACCACGTGGACTTCCGCCTTCCCCACACACTCCCCTCTGGACTTCCCCAAAGGGCACAGTAGGGTCAGATGCTCTAGCCCCCTCACTGTGAACTTGGAAACAGCACATGCCTGCCTGCATGTCCGCCATGTCCGCCGTCTCTCTCAGAGAATCACACTTCCTCCAATGGGACAGAGGAGAAGGTGAGGCTTGTCTATCCAGACTATTTTATTTCTGAGATTCAGGTAAATATTTAGACACGGGCCCTGTTCCAGACACAGTATAATCTCTGTTTACTCTACATCAGCTCCCATCTGCCCTCCCCCGCCCCTCCCGCTCATGGACAATGGGTGCCTTTCACTCATTATCTTCATCAACACCTCTCCTTGCGCCAAGAACCAAAGAGGCAATAAATCAAGAAACCACTGCCAGCGTGATCTTTTCCCACAGGTTATGTTCACAAAAGGCAGGTAAGGCTTTCTGTTGGCATTTACAGATCAAGGAGGCCCATCCTATCAATTCAGGCGAGCTCACCTTTGCAATCACCAACCACTTGAGGCACCTCATCGATATGCATGGTCTCTCCCCGCCACTGGTCCCCCTTTAGGTCCTCCAGTATCCCCAAACTCCTTTTCACCTCAAGCCTTGGACCATTCTGTTCCTAACAGGGTTGCAGGGTTCCAGTGTGGGGAGTGCAGGAGGCAGCCGATCGATGGTTCTCTCTCATCATTGAGACTTCTGTCTCTCTCTCCCCCTCTCCCTGCCTCTCTGAAATCAATGAAATTAAAAAAAAAAAAAAAAAACCACAGCTCAGCCGAAACCAGTTTGGCTCAATGGATAGTGCATCGGCCTGTGGACTGAAAGGTCCCAGGTTTGATTCCAGTCAAGGGCATGTACCTTGGTTGCAGGCACATCCCCAGTAGGAGGTGTGCAAGGGCAGCTGATGGATGTTTCTCTCTCATCGGTGTTTCTGACTTTCTATCCCTCTCCCTTCCTCTCTGTAAAAAATCAATAAAATATATATATATTTTTAAAAGAATTTGACATGTGAAATTCAAATGTGAAAAAGTTTTAAAAAACAAAACACAACACAACTCAGCCCTGGGAGAATGGAAAGCACACACAGCTACCTGCGAGTGGAAAGCAAGCAGAGCCGGAAGAGAGGGCCACCTGGGACTTGGCACTCACCTCCATCCAGGCTCACGAAGGGCAAGTACTTGTCAGTCTTATGCCTTCCTGACCCTGACTCCCTTGGTGAGCTCTCTGCCTTTTCTGTGGCCATTTGCCTTATTCCCATTCTTCCTCTCTCCTTGAGGACTGCCCGCCTAGGTCTCAGGCCGGCTTAGCCTCTCCCAGGACGGCCAGCGGCCACTCTGGTAGCATCCCATGTGGCTGAACTTGGATGGGATTGTTAGATTTTAGAGACTTAGAGCTACCGTGAGATGCACGTTACCCAGGAGAGTTTAAGAAGTGTGCGAAGCTGTCCTCCTCCCTCAGAAAAAAGACTTCCATCGGGGTCTCGGGTCAGCCCTCAAAGAGAGAATGTCTTGGTTTTCAGACAAACCCTTAGACCATACCTACTGGTCTCAGAGATTTCCATAGGATAGGAGAAAGGGACCTGAATAACCAGAAGAACCGAGAGAGCCCTGGCTCTGGCATTAGCATGTGTGAACTTGGGCAACCCGTGGGGTTGATCATCATTCTTGCTGGATTCGATCAGATAGGCAGCCCTGACCCCATTTGGCTCAGTGGACAGAGCATCGACCTATGGACTGAAGGGTCCCAGGTTCGATTCCGGTCAAGGGCATGTACCTCGGTTGCAGGCACATCCCCAGTAGGGGGTGTTCAGGAGGCAGCTGATCGATGTTTCTAACTCTCTATGCTTCTCCCTTCCTCTCTGTAAAAAAAAAAAAAAAATCAATAAAATATTTTTAAATAAGAGATCACTTAAAAAAATAAAATCAGAGAGGTGATGTGATAGTCCCTCAAAGACAAGCACTAAACCAGACACTGTTCTGAGCCTGCGCATGTGTCCTCGCAACTTCAGGCAGGCACTAGCACCCCTGTTGTAAAGATGACACCTGTAAGGCACAGAGATGTTTAGCAGCTCATCCTGGGTCACACCGCTAGTTAAGGGGCAGAGGCTGGATTCGAACCCAACGAGCATGATTCCAGAGCCCAGGACTGAGCAAGGGGTCCACGAATGAGGGTCTATGGGCCAAACCTAGCCCTCCAGCTGTTTTTTGTAAATAAAGTTTTATTAGAACATGGCCCCGCCTGTCCATTTATGTATCATCATGGTTGCTTTCTCGCTAGCAGCAGAGTTGAGTCGTGGTGATAGAAATCACACAGCCTCCAAAAATAGTTACAGTCGGGCCCTGTACAGAGAGTTTTCCATTCTTACTGAAACCATTTGATACACTCCTCCACGATGATTGTCTAGTAATAAAGGAAGGGAAGAAACCGGGCTATTGGGAGACACGGGCATTCCGTTTTCAAAAACCCTCCCTGGAGATGGACTGACCAGCCTGCCCACACCCATTTCCCTCGTGCTCCTTCCCTCCTCTGTGGGGTGGAACCTCAGAATTTTATTCCTGGGAGAGTCTTTGAGATCCTTAGTCTGATCGTCTCCCCTTGGAGAGGAGACTCCCCGGGGTTCAGAGTGGCTAACGATTTGCCTGACATCACAAAGCCAGGACAAGCCAAGTCCTCTGCTTCCTGCGAGGTCCCCTCTCCCTTTGGAGTGCTTCCTTGTGTGCTGAAGGGGGTTGTGGCAGGGCTGGCTCCACCCCATTGCACTCCCGGCCGCACCCGGGGAGCTGCCTCTGGTATGTATACCCACACTCTCCCCCAAGTCAAGAGTCCTCCATCGGCCTGGGGCCCTGGGGCCCTGTCATTGTTGGTGCTTCCAAGCTCACACTCTGCTTTCACATCTCTCACATCTCCAAATAGTCATACAACACAGCTCCCGGGCAGCTGTTGGTTAAAGGTGCCACCAACCAGGGAATCCCGGACCGCAAACCAGCCCATGACAGGTATTGCTTCATGGTTTCATGTTACTCGGTTGGCTGGGCTAGCCTCGTGTGTGACTCAGGCCACTGCGGGCCTGCCTGGCTGGCTCCCTGCGTAAGCTGCCTCCTTCAGGAGCCCAGCCCTCTCCAATTGTCTCTCACGCCATCCCCAGGCCAAGGCACAAAGCCCTTTCTCTCTCTGGGCCTTCATGGTGTTTGAGATCCAGAGCTCCTAGATCTTCACCTGTTACAGGTTACAATCGCTCCTTTCAAAGTCCCCAAAGCTCCCCAACCTGGCCTCTCTTCTGTCCAATCTCTTTTCAGACTTTAGGAGCTGTCATTTCCGCCCGCCTTATTTTCATGGCTGACTACCCAAACCTTCCAAGCCTGGGATGTATCAACCAAGGTCAACTCAGGTCCTCCCTTCCTAAAATTCCCCAAGGATTCTCTTCCCAATGCTCCTCTGGTTGCTAACTCTTCCTGCAGCACCAAGTCGGGGGCAAAGCAGATGAAGGGGGGGGGGGGGGGCAGTGTCCCATTGGAGGGCCTTTCTCCATATCCTAGTGTTCCCATTAATTGAGCCCCTGCCAAGCACAGTGCTGAATGATGCACAGGAAATGTCTCATTTAATCCTGATAAGAACCCTCTTTTTTTATTTTTTACTTTTTTGAGAGAGAGAGAGAGAGGAAGAGAGAAGGAGAGAGAGAAACATCGATGTGAGAAGACTGCCTCCCCCATGCAGGCCCACTGGGGATCAAACCCGAAGGCCGGGTATGTGCCCAGACTGGGAACTGAACCGGCAACCTGTCAGTGCACAGGACAATGCTCAGCCAACTGAGCCTCAGCAGCCAGTGCATTATTCTCCTCTTCTGTAGAAGAAGAAATGGAAGCTCAGGGAAATTCATCAACTTGCCCACTCAGCACTGGCAAATGTGGGTGGTCAGATATGCTGACTTCAAAGCCCAGGCCGTTCTACTTTCTAGAATATTCTAGAAAACTCTAGAGTTGGGAAAGACTTAGAGGTCGCTGCTTCCCCATTTAAGAATCTCCCTTCGCAGCATCCCTAACAGACGGTGATGTTTTCAGTCAGTCTGACCAGATAGAGAAGAATCTACCCAAACATGTGATTGTCAAAGCTGCCTGATCATCAAAAGGATCTAGGATGCTTTTAAAAGTGCAGATGCCTAGGACTATCTTACAATGTGTGTTTTTTTTCCTAAGCAGGTCTGGGATGCAGCCCTGGGATCTTCGTCTTTAGAAAGCACGCCCAGGTGATTCCAATGCATGGGCAGATTTAGAAACTGTCAATGCCACCTCATGATCCCTTACGTAGATGCAAATCATTGTTGGGAGGAGAAGGGTTGAATTTCAGCCTCATCAAGGAAGCAGTGACTTTTGCACAAAAGAAGAATGATGCAATGTTTCTCTGTTGGTTACAATCACTCGATACTGAGGCATGAGTAAGAAAAGCACCGTTCACAGGAAACCCCACAAGAACCCTTAAACCCTGTCTGCCTCGGGTGCGGCTAATTCCTCTTACCAAACAACTCTCAGCCCAGACCCGTACCTGGCACTCTCAGGAAGAGAGTCCTCACTGCCAGTGGAAGTGTGGGGTGGTCCGGGCCTAGTCCAAAATGCACATCTCCTAAGGGAGGTTCTGCCCACGCTCCCCCCCCATTGCCTTCCCCCAAGAGATTGGAAGCTAAGATCTTCTCCCCAATAATTCTGCCATCATGGGGGGAAGGGTTTAGGAGGAGAAAAGGGGGACTGGATGAGCACTTGGCAGGTTTACTATAGAGAGGACACTGAAGTACTCAATGGGCATGGGGGTTTTCAAAATAATCAAAGTAAACTTCGTGGTTCTATTTAGCCATCTAATTCAGCAAACCCTCAGGCCCACTAGGATTTCATGCCAGCCTTGGCTCTGACACCTATAGAGTGCCTCTGTCACTAGAACTTTCTACCACGCTGGAAGTGTTCTAGATCTGCACTGTCTGTTGTGGTCAGAACAGACCATCTATGAGGGACCCCCCACAGAAATTAGCTTCCATCCACACACACCTGTCAAGCACTTGAAATATGGCTAGTGTGATTTAGGGGAAAAAATGTTTAATTTTATCTCATTGTAATTTTAATTCAAATAGCCATCCAGGCCGGCATGGCTCCATGGTTGAGTGTCGACCTATGAACCAGAAGGTCACAGTTCGATTCTGGGTGGAGGCACATGCCAGAATTGCAGGCTCCATCCTCTGTAGAGGGTGTGCAGGAGGCAGCCGATCAACGATTCTCTCTCATCATTGACGTTTCTAGCTCTCTCTCCCTCTCCCTTCGTCTCTCTGAAATCAATAAAAAAATATTTTAAATAAAATAATAATAATAAGTAAATAAACAGCCAGTGTGATTCGTGGCTACCATATTGGATAGAGCAGTTCTAGAGGGACGATCCCAGGCTTGTCTTGCCCTTTGTGATCTGAGCTGCCTACTCAACACCAGCGTCTAGGAAATCACCCAAGTCCAAAGCATGAGAAGACAAATGCCCTGACAAAGAACAGAAAGGAGACGTCAGAATAGGCACGCCTCTACCCACACGGGGTGTCAGCAGAGACCACGGCGAGGGACCCCCCACAGAGATCAGCCTCTGCCTAGCATTGTTGGAAACCCCACACCAACCACTGAACCCTGCCTGCCTTGGGTGGGGCTAATTCCTTAAGGATAAAGAAAAAATGACTTCAAGGAAATTCCAAGCAACAGTGATTAAAATCCACCTCAACTCAACAATCAAAGGCCACATGTGGCGTGATTGCCTGGTAACTTTTTTCTCTGTGCTATGCAAAACAATGACTTTCCTTCCTTTACTTTCTTGTTTCTCTTCCTCCAATCAAGCTAGGCTGTCCCCCGCTCTTCTCATTGGATAGATGTTTCCTGACCCCACCTCCCACCAGCCTCTCTTGCCTGTATCCCAAGCCCAAGGAATGGCCTGATTTAGCCAATTTGGTCAAACCCGTCCTTTTGGTGAGAACTCTGGATGGAGACGGTCAGTGGACTGGACAGATAAACCAGCCAGAGCCCTGCGCTGACAGCCGGACGGGACCTCGCCGATTCTCTTCAGCCCACGCTCGTGTGCTTTGACTGGAGTAGCTCTGCCCACATATACGTGTCAGAGAAAGGGCCTCTTAAGGATACAAAACCCTCTCCCATCCGTTTAAAGAACATGTTCCAAGAGCCCTCCCTGTATCCATCACTGCCTTAGGCTCCCTCGGTGGGACAGATAAAGTCTTTCTTCCCTGGGACCTATAGTAGCAAAAGGGAGCTACTGCTTAGTACGTTGCAGCGGCTAAGGGGTGTCCACATCTCATACACTGCCGGGAGGTAAAAACTGCCGTCCGTATTTTATAGACACAGAAGTGCAAGTTCGGATCTGCCCCCAAATCTCCTCGGTCCGCGTGTGTTCTTTTTGCTTCTCTTCACCGCCTGCTAGTGCATTCCCTTCCTCTCTCTCATCAAGGATTCCAGCCATCCTCCTTTAAGGCTGTGCCCTCACCACAAGAGGCTGAGGGGGCCCCAAAACCCGGTGGGCCAGAGACCCATTATCAGGGGTCTAAGGCGGGAAGGAGGAATGACCGCCACCCCAACCCAAGGAGAACACAGCCTCCTCCAGGGACTGTCGCAGTTAAGCAAACAGTATTTCCGGGGGGAACTTACCGGCCACCACACCATACTTCGTCCTGCCAGGAAGAAGCCTCCGACGGTCCCACGGTTGGTGGAAAACATAGCCTGAGGAGGAAAAGGTCAGAAGTTTAATAGAAAACCAGAACAGAGTGACCTTGCCAGCCCAAAGGACACACCTCCCCGTTAGCTCGTGCTTTCTCCCACCCACCTCACTTTCTGAAATGCTTCCACATTCCTTGCCCCCTGGGGCTCCAGAATAGTCAGACGGAGGAGGGAGGAAGAGGGAGGGACCTACATTTGACAGACAAGGACACTGAGGCTCAGCTTGGCCTGGTGCTAACTCGCAGTGAGCTTATGGTGTGGCTTCGAGAAATTCACTCCACCTGGGTCTGTCTGTTTCTGTTCGGTAAGGGGGGCATGGACATGTTTATGGCCTGTTTACAAACGTACTGAAGGTGCGTGATGGGTGTCAGGTCTTCAAAGCACCATTTGGTATGTGAATTATACCTCAATAACACGGGAGGGAGGGAGGGAGGGATGGAGGGAGAGAGAAGGAGAGAGAGGAGGAGGCAGAGGAGGCGGAAAAGAAGGAGAGGAAGAAAAAGTAGAAGGAAGAGGAGGAGAAGGAGAAAGGGAAGGGGATGGGGAAGGGGAGAGGGAGAGGAAGAGGAAGGAGAAAAGAAGGAAGGAAGGGAGGGAGGGCAGAAGGGAAGGGATGGAGGGAAGCAAAGAAGTTACAAAAAATGCACAGTTTGTACTTAATATTACATAAAAGACTAGGGTGTGGGGGAAATGGAGAGATTTTGGTCAAAGGCACAGAATCTCAGTTATAGGATGACTAAGTTCTGAGAGCTCATGGACAGCATGGTGAGCGTAGTTCACAATACCGTATGGCATCGTCACATTTGCTAAGCAAGCACATCCTGAGTGCTCTCGCCCCCTAAAAACACTGCCACCACACGAGGGGATGGCTGTGTTCGTTAGCTAGACTGTAAAATGATGACCCTCCATAGTGCTTAATGCCCTGTGCATGGTGCACGGTCAGTAAAAAGTTAAGTGAATGGGATTCTCAGTTCGCTCAGGTTCCTCTCCTCCCCTTTCTCCAACACACACACATGCACACACACGCGCACACACACACATGCGCACACACGCACACATGCACACACACATGCACACACACGTGCACACACACATGCACACACACATGCACACACACATGCACACACAGGCGGGTGGCCTGCAGGCAGCAGCCCCATCCGGTCGGTGCTTCCAGGCGCGTGCATAGCAGCTCACGTCCCTGCCTCCTTTCTCCCGCTGGTCACTCCCTACCAATAGAAAGACACCGTCTCCGCGAGCACATCCCAGGCCCCCCTCTGTAAACCACAGCGTCCCATTGGCCTGTGTAGTCCGCCACTGGAAGAGGAAGATCTCACTACGGCAAGCCGCGGGAGCCAAAGAAGCGCCATTGCTGACCCACGTGCTTTTTTCTCAATGGAATGAACATATCATTGAGCAAAAGGAAGGCGCTTCACACCTCCGAAGCTTAAAAAACCGGGATGCTGGGCCTGCAGAAGAGAAGACGCGGTGTGGCCTGTGGTCTTGATACGTGGAGTGGGACAGACTCACTCCGTGTGGCCGGCACAAGGCACAACCAGACCCAACGGGAGACGCCCCCGGGCCTGGGATCTGAGCTCAGAAGAAGGAAGAACATCCTCGCTGCAGGAGAAGCCGCTGGAGGTGGACCTGGTGCCGCAGGGGAGAGTTTGGGCTGTGAGCACTCCAGTGAGGTGACAGCTTGTCAAGCTGACTTTGTCAAGCCGGTTAGAGGGGAGGCTCAGGCGTAGCATGAAGATAAACGTAGGCCCCGCTTTATGAAATATGCGAGGCAAGAAGAAATTCAGCAGCCCCGGGACAGTGCCACAGCAATGCACATGGTGCTGAGGACCCTGGAGAGGACAGTCCCAGGGAAAAAAAACAAAATCGTATCTTAGGGGGGCGGGGGGAAGTGAGGTCCCGCAGAGAGCATTGCCTCGGGACTCTCGAGCCCTGAGTTCTAGGCCCAGCTCTGATACTCGGGCATCTGAGCGACGCCTGGTCACCCTCTCCGACCCTCATCTGTAAAATGAAAATGCCTGGCTTTCCTGGGGCCATCGCTGCTCGGGTCTCCAATGCTGCCGTTCGTGCAAACGATCCCACAAGCCGGAGCTCGTCACGTGCTGTCTGCTCACAGAAAGGCTCAGACGGTAAACGGGTTTTGTGAGAAACACGTCATCTCCATCGCGCATCCTTCTGGTTGTGTTTTGTATTTTACAACCGTTGACAAGTGTGAAGACCCTTCTATAACTTGAGAGTCACACAAAACAGGCTGTGAGCCAGATGTGGCCCAGGGGCCAGAGGGAACAGCCCGTGGCTTAAAGGGTTTGAGGACAGCGTCATGAGACCTTCCAGAAAGAACAGGTTAAGACGGTGGTCGGCAAACCCATTCGTCCACAGAGCCAAATAGCAACAGGACAACGATGGAAATTTCTCTTGAGAGCCGAATTTTTTAAACTTAAACTTCTTCTAATGCCACTTCTCCAACATAGACTCGCCCAGGCCGTGGTATTTTGTGGAAGAGCCACACTCAAGGGGCCAAAGAGCCGCATGTGGCTCGTGAGCCACAGTTTGCCGACCGCTGGGTTAAGAGATTCAGCCTAAAAGAATACAACCCCCACCCCCGCAAGAAACAAACTGAGAGGTAGTGAAAAAAATGGAAATCTGTAGTTGATTCGGGGGCAACATGGGGGTAGAGGTGCTGACCCCCCACAAAACTGAAAATCCACATATAACGTTTGACTCCTCCAATACTTAACTACAGTGGCCCCTCGGTGTCCACCGATTGGTCCCAGGACTCCCATGGATCCCAAATTCACAGGTGCCCAAGACCCTTATACAAAATGGTGTAGAACTGTGGTGGGCAAACTGCGGCTCGAGAGCCACGTGCGGCTCTTTGACCCCGTGCGTGTGGGTCTTCCACAAAATACCACCGCCTGGGCGAGTCTATTTTGAAGAAGTGGCGTTAGAAGAAGTTTAAGTTTAAAATTTTTGGCTCTCCAAAGCAATTTCAATCGTTGTATTGTTGATATTTGGCTCTGTTGACTAGTGAGTTTGCTGACCACTGGTGTAGAACAATGCACACAGTCAGTCCTCCATATTTGCGAATTCCCAACCGAGGATTGGAAATCGTTTTCTAAAGCCAAACTGAGAAAGACAAATATCACATAATCTCGCTTACTTGTGGAATCTAATGAACAAAATGCGTCAGCCAACAAAATAAGACCCAAAGCAGGGAACAGACATACCTCCATGTGGGGCTGGGGGGACGAGAAGAGATAAACCAAAGAACTGATATGCTTAGATGTATATCCCATGGACAAGGGCAATAGGGTAATGAAGACTTGGGGAGGGGGGCGTAGGGGCTGGGAGGAAGGGGGAGAAAGGGGAAAATGGGAGATACTATAATACTATCCTAGCTAATAAAAGAGTAATATGCATATTGACCATCACTCCAACACACAATATGGCTGCCCCCATGTGATCAAAGATCCTGCCCCCATGTGGACACAAGATGGCCACCAAAGGTGGCTTATGGGGAAGGGCATTTGGGGAGGGGACGCAGGCCTCAGGGGAGAGCAGTTGGGGGTACCAAGCCTGCAGCAGAGGGCAGTTAAGGGTGACCATAACTGCATGGGATGGCAGTTAGGGGCAAACAGGCTGGCAGGGGAGCAGTTAAGCATCAATCCGGCTGGCAGGGAGTTGTTAGGGGGTGATCAGGCTGGCAGGCAGAAGCTGTTAGGGGCAATAAGGAAGGCAAGCAGGTGAGCAGTTGGATTGTGAGAGGGACGTCCCAGATTGGAGAAGGTGCAGACTGGACTGAGGGACATCCCCCCATGCATGAATTTCATGCACCGGGCCTCTAGTCGACAATAAAAAAAAATTTTTTTGTAATGGGGAAAAAAGAAGAATATAGCATTCTATCTGCAGTTGATTGGATTCACAAATGTGAAACCCCAGGACACAGCGGGTCGACCAGATATTTATTGAAAAAGAATTCACATAGAATCGGACCCACCGAGTTCAGGGTCAGCTGGACACCGAAGAATAAGCTCGCGCCCCAATATGATTGGACGAGGCAGCGTTGGAAGAGGACAAAGCAGAACAAAATAACGTTGGGAGAGGTGGGGATGGTGACAGAGGGACGGAGGTTGTGTCTTTTCTACGGTGAGGAAGCACGGGGGTGGGGGGGGGGCTGGCTGGCTCTGTCTCTGCAGCCCAGAGGTTGTCCAGGAGTCGGGACGCCCGCCCCTGACCCACGCCACTCTGGATGCTCCAGGAGAGAAAAAAAAAAAAGAAGAATGCAAAAGGGGAAGGAATCCAGCACGTTCCGTGACCAGGCTCCAGAGGCACTGGCTGACGGGGAAAGAGGAAACGCGGACAGATGCTGGCGGGCTCATTCACAGGACGTGGAGCAGGACAAGTGATCACGAATGGCGGATTTGTGGGAAGTGCAAACAACGTAATCACCAGGACTGGCGGGCTAAAGGAGAGGGCTTCAGGGGACGGAGGTTGTCGGGGTTGCCTGGGAAACGGGCAGGAGGACACAGCCACACAGCGAGCCAGTGATGGGCTGTCCTCCTGGCTGCAGCGCTTCTAAGCTACGGAGGGGCAGGGAGGGGAAGGCAGGCCCGGTGGTCAGGTACCTGGTGCCGTGGAAAGGGGGGCCTGAGTTCCAGGAACAGTTGCCCGCACTGCAACCTCAGAGCCATCACAACCACGTGAGGCTTCTGTTTCCTCTTCTGTGACATGGGGACTCACAGGCCTGCCCGCCCCGTCTCCCTGCTTTTTTTTGCTTTTTTTTTTTTTTGGTCAAGCTGGCCCCCCCAGTGAACCGCTTGTCACTTGTGTCCATTTTGCTTAAGAGAACAAACGTAACTCAGGGCCGGGGTCCCAGACCCTCCGGGGCAGATAACTATTTCTAAAGCTGTCCAGCACCCGGAGTGAGCATTCAGGTGCAGCCCTGCCGATCTTCACAACAACCTGGGGGAGGCAGGCGGAGAGGTAAGGTTGTGCCCGTTTGACACGCAAGGAAACGGGGGCTGAGGAGGGCTATTCCCAAGGTCACGTGTCCCAAACCCTGTCAAAGCCGTGACTAAACGTGAGAATCCCGGCTCCTGGTTGGACACGTCAGAGAAGCTGAGAGTTTCGAGGAACAGTCAGCCACCCCGGCCCCTGGTGACACCTGGGGAGGCCTTTCGTCACCTGTGCTTTCTGTGATTACTTTTAAAAAGAAATCTTCCTTTTATTTAAAAAAAAAAAAAAACAAGACCTTGTGGCCATGGCAGGGTTAATGTCCACCCTCCTCTCCGCTGGCCTGCCACCAACCAGGAGCACCTTTGTGCGGGGCTGGGATTTCTGTGCATTTAGAACACCTCCTCGGCTGGCGGCTGGGTGTGCCAGCCTCCGTCACAAGTGAAATTTCCATATCCAAGCTGCTCAGAACAAGTTCCTCTGGTTTGGTGTGTCCCCAGAGTCCCGAAGGGAAGCCACCCGCAGTTCCCTCTTCCCGGTGCAGGTGCCGGCTGCCCTGCCCCCCTCCTCCTCCTCCTCCTCCTGCTCCTCCTCCTCCTCCTCCTCTTCCCCCTCCTCCTCCTTCCCCTCTTCCACTCCTCCTACCCCCTCCTCCTCTCCCTCCTCCATCCCCTCTTTCCCCTCCTCCCCCTTCCTCTTCCTCCTCCTCCTTCCCCTCATCCCCCTCCTCCTTCCCCCCTTCCTCCTCCTCCTCTTCCTCCTCCCCCTGCTCCTCTTCCTCCTCCTTCTTCTCCTCCTCCTCCCCCTCCTCCTCCTCCTGCTCCTCTTCCTCCTCCTTCTTCTCCTCCTCCTCCCCCTCCTCCTCCTCACCAGCTTTCCCAACTCTCACTCACTCCAGCCCCTGGGATCCCAGGGCACCAGGCCTTCAGGTCAGCCTATCCCAGGAGGGGGACACCAGGCAGCCCCTTCCCTGGGCTTCCCTCCCAGTCACCTGTCCCATCCCTGTCCCCCCAAACACACACACACACACACACACACACACACACACACACACACACACCTGCAGCCGCAGCGGCTGTGTCCTTCCCCGTCTCCAGTCTCTTTCCCATCGGAACTGGATGGCTGAGAGGCAGGACAACGGTCACCTCCTCCCAAGCTTGGGACCCTCCCTTGCAGCTACGGGCTGGCCCTCTCCTGCCCCTGGCACCACGGACCCCATCTCCCACTCTCCTGTGCGCACAGGCCCGGGGCGCCCACCTTCCATGCTGGCCAGCACCCCCTTCCCTCTGCGCATCCCCGCATCATCCTCCCCTCACCCTGTGCCCCCCAACCTCCTCCTAAGCGCCTCCAATTCATGGCCACTGCGCCCTCGCGCGCGCACGCCTTTAAGGCCATCCTCCCTCCCCCCTGGCACTTGCTCAGCTGTGCGCCCCCCGCTTCCTCCCTCCCGCTGGCCCCGGGGGGACCCCCACCTACCCACAGCCCCACGGCCATGACCACCACGAAGTAGACCACGATGACGGAGATGTCGGCCGCGTTGCGGATGCGCTCGTGGGAGGCGAGGGGCGCCTCGGTGACGGCGGTCGCGGGGCTCCAGGTGGTGCTGTCCATGGCTGCGGCCGCGCCGGGTGTCCCTCTCTCCGAGGCCGCCGGCTCCTTATAGGGCCTCCGGGTTAATGATCAGCCCCTGAGGAGGGCGCCCACGAGGTCGGGGCAGCCGGGGGGGTGGTGCGTCCGTCCGTCCGTCCGTCGGTCCGGGGACCCCTGCGCTGCGCTGCGCCCGCCGTCGAGGGAGCGGTCCCGGGCACTGGCGCTGGGAGCGAGGCGCACGCAGAAGTGCCGGCGGGTCGGCCGTGGGCCGGCAGGTAAGGGCTCACCTGGTAGCGGGGAGGGGCCGGCCAGGGGGAGGTGCCCGCCTGGGCCTGGCACAAAGGCCCGCGGTGCTCCCTCCCGCAGCGGGCACGGGGCCGGGCCGCCCCTCCCCAAGCTGAGCGGGCGCGGCTCCATGGGGAAAGCGGCTGCCTGGGGCGGAGAGCCCGGGGACTTCGGGTCACCGCCTGGCACCTGCCCTGGGAGCGGGCTCACGTCCTCTGCGGGCCTGGCGGCCGCTCCACGTGGCCAATGGGTGCGGGACGGACTGTGCCCGGGAATCAGCTGCGCGCCTGGCCTCCGTGGGCAGCCTCGGGGAGCGTGGAAGTTGTTGAGCGCTGCGGGTTAGAGTTCCCTCAATTGCATGCTCTTGGCGTCTGATTGGGCATCCTCCGCACACATTTCTGACTCCCCTTCTGCAGCCCCTAGCCCTCGGGGGCCCTGTTCCCGCCACTGAGAGGAGGAAAAAGGGGAGAGGAGGCGAGGGAATCCCACCAGGAGCTATTTCCTTGCCCCCCACCCCACCCCCACACACACACCCGCTCTGCCCATAAGGATTGGGGTCCTTCCCTGGCAGGCAGGCAGGAGGGAAAACACTAGAGAATCCTCTCCAAGGAGCTCACCCAGCCCTGACCCTTCCCGGGGACTCAATGTGTCTGGAAGCACACGGTGAGCCGAAGTCGGGGCTCAGAACAGAGACACTGAGAGAGGAGGCACGACTCACCCAAGATCAATGGGTGAGGGTGAGCCGGGGATGAATGTGGCCCGGGGGCCCAGGCCAGGGCAGGCCCGGTTCCAACAGAGGATGGTTGGGGGATGCTCTGAGGGGGTGGAGCTGGGACTGGGGGAGCCTTGCTGGGGTGATGGGATGCAGGGAGGGGAAGGACCACACAAACCCTGCTCGGATGCCTCTGCCAGCCACAACCAGCCAGGGCCCACCCCCCAGCAGCCTGTCCCTTCGCTCGGGACTGCCTCTGCGGCCAAGCCCCTCCCCCCCCCCCCCCATCAGTGCTCCAGCTTCCCACTGAGGCTGTAGACTTGGCCGTTTCCCCTCACCCCAGGACTGTAAACTCTGAGGCAGCGTCCAGGGCCCGTCCTGAGGCCTGACCCCAAGGGGCAGGAGCTCTCTTTCTTCTCCAAGCTCCTCCCAAGCTCCTCCACCCTCGCTGCTTGCAGAGCTTGGAGTAACTCACCTTTCATCCTGTCCATTCGTTCCCGCATTCGGTAAAGCTTTTGTAACCGACTCTGTGCCAAGCAGAGCCCCTGCCCTCGGGGAGCTCGCTGCTGGTCTGGTCTGATCGGGAAGTAAGCCCATCCACAGGAATCATTCAGCCTTGCCCCCCTCCTCCGGGCCCCCGCCAAGTTCCAAGAGGGAAGGTGAAGTCTGTGGAAACGAACAAACCCGAAATGTGAGCAGGAGTGGAACCGGAAGTGCTAACGGACCTCCAAGGAGGGGCCAGGACCATGCGTTGGTCTTTCTAGGAGAGCAGAGCATGGGTGGCCAGAGAAGGAAAGGGATGGCAGCCCGGGGAGACCAGAAAGTGCAGTCATTCATTCATTCATTCATTCACTCAGGCAACAAAAGAGCCGCTTCTGAGGCTATGGCTGTAAGCGAGACTCGCAGGGTTCTTGCCCTCACAAAGCTTCCAGAACAACGTCCGAGACAAACACCTATAAAACTAGCATCATGATATGTGTTTTTGAAACATGCTCCTTCCCAGCAAGGATTTTGACCCGGGGATGAGTGAGGGTGGAGGAAGGCGTGGAAAAGCGCTGGTTTGGGCAGGGCCCTGAAAGAGAAGGGGTGGGTGAGTCGGCTGAGAGTGAGTGATGTACCGGGAAAGGGCAAGTGTGGGTGAAGCGAGGCTGTCCACAATGGATAGGGAGGGACCAGCTGAGGTGAAAAATAAAACTATGGCCCAGCTGGTGTGGCTTTGTGGTCAAGCATTGACCTATGAACCAGGAGGTCACAGTTCGATTCCCAGTCAGGGCACAGGCCCGGGTTGTGGGCTCGATCCCCAGTGGGGGGCGTGCAGGAGGCAGCCGGTCCATGATTCTTTCTCATCGTGGATGTTTCTATCTCTCTCTCTCTCCCTCTCCTTTCCTCTCTGAAATCAATAAAATATATTTTTAAAAATAGGGGGGGAAAAAGAGAAAGAAAACATATACCGTGTGTCGGACAAGCGGAAAAACTTCAGTCTTCACAATGACAGTCGTATTGAATCAAAGGCAACTCCAAAATACTTACAAGGATGAGTAACTCGGTGTTATTTCACGATGACAGTTGGCAGGCGTCGGTAAAGAATGACGTATGACACCTTAAGCTGCCTAACAAGGATGAGGCTTCCTGGAGTAGAAACCCTGGCAGACAGGGATCATGTTGGGGAAACCACACTCAGTGTCAAATACGAAACAAACAAGACATCTGTCAAAACAGCAGAAACGGAGTCCCTGAGATTTCAGGGCCTTGAGCCATGGAGGCCGCCCGCCGGCAGCGAAGGGCTCCAGATGCCAGAGAATCATGAGTAGGCGGGAAGCTCAGAAGCCGAGACTGTGCGGATACTGAGCTCGGCTCTGAATCAGCCCTCGGGGATTTCCTCAGCCGTAGACTCACTATCTGTAACCAACTCCAACCGAAAAAGTAAATGGTTCGTGTCAAAGGAAACACAAATGACACATCAGCATATTAACAGATACCCCCATCTCCCGCTCAAAGAAAAATGCAAATTAATACTACAGGGATAGACTATTTTATACCTCCCAGCCTGAAATAGATGACCAAAAAGATGGATAATGTATTATGTTGTAAGAGAAATATGAACTGTCACACCACAGTGGTGGGAGCATAAATCAGTGTCACCCTTAACAGACTAATTTGAGAACATCTATCAAAATTATTTCAGGAGAATGAGAAGACAAGCCACCGCCTGCGGGGAAACTGCAAGGACACATCTATAGGGGACTGTTAACTAAAATATACAAAGAACTCTTAAGATTCCACAACAAGAAAATGAACACCTAATTTAAAAATGGGCAAGAGATCTGAACAGACACCTCATCCAAGAAGATACACAGATATCTTCTGACGTGCAAATAAAGCTATGCAAATAAGCATATGAAAAAAAATGCTCAGCATCTTGTGTCGTTAGGGAATTGCAAAATAAAATAAGATATCACTACACACCTATTAGAATGGCCAAAATCCAAAACACAACACCAAATGCTGGCAGAGATGTGGAACAGCAGGAGCTCTCATTTTTTGCCAGTGGGGATGCAGAATGGTACAGCCATCCCCAGCCGGCATGGCTCGGGGGTTGAGCACGGACCTATGGACCAGGAGGTCCTTGTTCGATTCCCGGTCAGGGCACACGCCTCTGTTGTGGGCTCAATTCCAAGTCGATTCTCTCTCATCAATGGTGTTTCTCTTTCTCTCTCGTCTCCCTTCCTCTCTGAAATCAATAAAAAATTTTTTTAATCGTACAGCCACTGTAGAAGACAGTTTGGCAGTTTCTTACAAAATTAAGCATACTTCTATATGATTCAGCAGCTGTGCTCCTTAGTATTTACCCAAAGGAGTTAAAAACATGTTTGTACAGCCGAGACCGGTTTGGCTCAGTGGATAGAGTGTCGGACTGCGTACTGAAGGGTCCCGGTTCGATTCCGGCAAGGGCATGTACCTTGGCTGTGGGCACATCCCGGGTGGGGGGCGTGCAAGAGGCAGCTGATCGATGTCTCTCTCATCGATGTTTCTGACTTTCTATCCCTCTCCCTTCCGCTCTGTAAAAAAAATCAATAAAATATATTTTAAAAAAAAACATGTTTGTACAAAAACCAGACACAGATGTTTATAGCAGCTTTATTCGTATCTGCAAAAACTTGGAAGCAACCAAAATGTCCCTGAGTAGATGAATGAATAAATAAAATGCGGTACATCCAGACAATGGGATATTACTCAATGATAAGAAGAAATAAGCTATCAAGCCTCAAAAAAAGACATGAAAGAATGCTAACTATAGATTAATAAGTGAAAGAGGCTGATGTGAGAAAGACAAATATCAGATGACCTCGCGTATTTGTGGAATCTAATGAACAGAATGAACTGACCAACAAAACAAGACCCAAAGCAGGGAGGCATGGAACAGACTGACACACCTTGACATGGGGTTGGGGAGACAAGAATAAACAAACCAAAGAGCTTATATACTTATTAGAGGCCCGGTGCACAAAATTCATGCACAAGGGGCTGTCCCTCAGCCCAGCCTGCAGCCTCTCCAATCTGGGAACCCTCGAGAGATGTCCAATTGCAGGTTTAGGCTTGCCTCCCTGCCTTCCTGATTGCCCCTATCTGCTTCTGCCCCTGCCAGCCTGATCACCCCCTAACCACTCCCCTGCCAGCCTGTTTGCCCCTAACTGCCCTCCCCTGCAGGCTTGGTCACCCCTAACTGCCCTCCCCTGAAGGCCTGGTCACCCCCAATTGCCCTCCCCTGCTGGCCATCTTGTGGCAGCCATCTTGTGTCCACATGGAGGCAGCCATCTTGTGTGTTGGAGTGATGGTCAATTTGCATATTGTTCTTTTATTAGATAAGACATGGGCAATAGGGTAGTGAAGACCTGGTAGGGGGAGAGGGGGAGGGGGAGGCATGGGAGGACGGGAGTAATAGGGGGGATGGAAGATATCTGTAAAACTAGCAACAATAAAAAATATATTAACAATTAATTAATTCTTAAAAGAAGCCAATCTGAAAAGGTTATGTACTTTTGTAATTCCAACAATATGACATCTGGGGAAAGGCAAAACTATGGATTAGTGGTTTCCAGGGGTGAGAGAGAAAAGGGGAACAAATAGGCGAGCACAGAGGATGTGACATTTTAGAGCAATGGAATTATTCTATATGATACTCTAATAGTGGGCACATGTCATTATATGTCATCAAAACTCATAGAATGTACAATGTCAAGAGTGTTCCCCGATGATGGCGGGGGATGGAGCGGGGGGCGAATATCTGTACTTTCAGCTCCATTTCGCTGTGAACCTAAAACTGCTCTAAAAAAATAGTCTACTAAAATGTTAAACACATACACACCCTTGGACCCAATAATCTTAGAATTTGTGCTCCAGATAGGCTTACGTAAGGACAAAAATGACCTTTGTTCAAAGTTATTTATTGCTGCAGTATATATAATCGGAACAGATCAGGAGCAACCTAAATGGCCATTCATAAAGGACTGGTTAAATACATCACAGTTTATCCACCTAGACCAGTGATTGGCAAACTCATTATCAACAGAGCCAAATATCAACAGAACAGCGATCGAAATTTCTTTTGAGAGTCAGATATTTTCAACTTAAACTTCTTCTAACGCCACTTCTTCAAAATAGACTCTCCCAGACTGTGGTATTTCGTGGAAGAGCCACACTCACGGGGCCAAAGAGCCGCATGTGGCTCTCAAGCCGCGGTTTGCCGACCACTGACCTAGAGGAACAATACGTGCAGCCATAAAGAAATGAAAGCTCTGGCATATTGATATGGATTGGTCTCAAAGGTATTTTGTTAGGTGAAAAAAGCAAAGTGTGCAAAATGACATAGTATGCTAAAATTAGTGTAAAATACCAGGAAGTGGGGAAGAATATAGGTACATATTTGCCTACAAGTGCATTAAGAAATATCTCTTGGGGAAAAATACATCTCCTGGATATACAAGAAACTGGCAAAACTGACTGCCTTCAGGGAGAAAATTTGGAAGACTTTGGCTTTCTCTATATATGCGTGTGTACTTTCTGAACCACGAGAATGTATTATTTACAAGTTCAACAGGTAGTAGGAAGAAGGGATGGAGAAAGAGAAAGAAAATAAATACATACACTATGATCACTGAATAACCAGCTAAGCTTGGCTATTCAAACTTGACTCCAGGATGTATTCACTGACTCAGCAAATATCACCTGAGTATCCTATTGACGCTTGGCACCGGTCTAGCTGCTGTAGGAGGAAGGTGCAAAGATGTGGGAGAGCCAAAACAGATGTGGCTCAGTGGATAGAGCATCAGCCTGCGGACTGAGGGGTCCCAGGTTCGATTCCGGTCAAGGGCATGCGTGTACCTTGGTTGTGGGCACATCCCCGGGGGGGGGGGGTGCAGGAGGCAGCCGATCTATGTTTCTCATCGGTGTTTCAAACTCTCTATCCCTCTCCCTTCCTCTCTGTAAAAACTCAATAAAATATATATTTTTTAAAAAAGATGTGGGAGAACACAGTCTAATGGAAAAAGGCCTTGCAGTTTACGGGTGAGAAACTGAGGCCCAGAGAATGGGCAGACCTTGGTCAAGGTCACCCAGGTTGCCAGTGGGAGAGTTAGGGATGAAATCCGTGTCTTCAGGCTCCTGTTTGGCTCTGTGATCTGTAGGGCTTGAAGGACAGTGAAGGAAATGGACTTGATGACACGCCCAAGGTTTGCAAATGTGAAGATAAATGAACCACAAAACGGGCTTCCGGAAAGAGAGCTTTCTTCTCCTGCACACTTTCAAACAGACCTTGTCCCTGCAGAGTCACCAAAAACGTTAAGACCGAGCAATGAGGCAGAAACTCAGCCAAATAATGACCTTCTGTCTGGCTGGTGTGGCTCAGTGGTTGAGTGTCGACCTATGAACCAGGAGGTCACAGTTCAGATTCCCAGCGGAGGCACCTGTTCCGGTTGGGGACTTGATCCCCAGTAGGGGGCGTGCAGGAGGCAGCCGATCAATGATTCTCTCTCATCATTGTTGTTTCTCTCTCTCTCCCTCTCCCTTCCTCTCTGAAATCAATAAAAATACATTAAACTTTTTTTTAAAAGTGTGTGTCCACAAATTATACGTATATCAAAGCATCTCATTGTACACTAAAAAAATATACAATTTTATTTGTCGGTTATACCTAAATAAAGTTGGAAAGAAATGGGGTGGGGGAGAATGTGTCCAGAGAGAATGCTCTGGAAGGAAAAATACGCTAGGAGGGAACTCAAAATGCAGACTTCCAAAAAATGGACACCGACAACAGGGGTGTGAGGGCATGAGTGGGGGGCATGAGAGGGTAATGGGGGAATAAGGACACATATGTAACACCTTAATCAATAAAAAAAATTTTTTTTTAAATGCAGGATTCCAGGTCCTGCTCCACCCCTGCCTCACAGTGTCACCCTGACAAATCCTTTCCCCTCTGTGACCCGCCACTTCCCTGTGAAACCATGGCATCTAGCAGCACACCTCCTCCTGCACCTCCCTGGTCTCTCGGCCCATCGGCCTCCTTCATCCTTTCAGGGATCCCGGCATCACGCTATGACCCCCTTCCCACATTCCCAGCGTTGGCAGACTCAGGTTCTGACGGGGGCCCAAGTCTTGCCAGCCTGTGGGTGGAGGGAGGGAAAGGAGATTCCAGGGTACTCCGCTGGCTCGGCCCTTTCTCCACGACCTTTAGCAAGGCCCATACCCGAGCCTTATCGCGTTGTAAGTCTGGTACTTTCAGAGGCCAATAAACAGCACACTCCCCTTTCCGAGGTACATCACTTAGGCGATAACCTGGGTCATGCCAACATGCCCCCACTGCAAAAAAATAAAACAAAAAAAAAATGCTTAAGGGAGCAGAGTACCAAAGGCTGTTAGCACAGCTCTCTGATTACACACATGTAACAAAGCCGTCACAGCTCCTCAGCCAGCCCCACCCGGAGCCCAGAGCCGAGGTCTTGGGAAAGCCAGGTCACCGCCTCCAGGAAGCCACCTGGACTGCATTTTCAAACCTGCCCACCTCAGTCCCAGCTCTCCCGGCTTCTTGCAAAGACCTGGAAATTACATGGCTTGAATGGGAGCTCTGGACAGGCCGCTAAAGATGTGACTCCCGCCCTAACCGGTGTGGCTCAGTGGATAGAGCGTCGGCCTGCGGACCGAAGGGTCCCGGGTTCGATTACGGTCGAGGACGTGTATCTTGGTTGCGGGCACATCCCCAGCACGGGGTGTGCAGGAGACCTGGGAAACAGGAACTTGGGGAAAGCTCCCCAGAAGAGTGATGTGAGTGGAGACTGGAATGACCGGTGATAATGACCCAGGAGAAGGGAGCAAATTGGACAAGCTGGACAGAAAGCACATCATGAGAGCCCTGGCTGTGTGGCTCAGTGGCTAGAGTGCTGGCCTGTGGACTGAAGGGTCCTGGATTCAACTCTGGTCAAGGGCACATACCTCAGATGCAGGTCTCCCCGGCCCCGGTTGGGGTGTGTGCAGGAGGCAACCAATCGATATGACTCTCTCTGTCTCTCCCTCTCCTTTCCGCTCTCTCTAAAAATCAATGGGAAATTATCCTCAGGTCAGGATTAACAAAATAAAGGGAGATCCCTAACCGGTTTGGCTCAGTGGATAGAGCCTTGGCCTGTGGACTGAAGGGTCCCAGGTTCGATTCCAGTCAAGGACATGTACCTTGGTTGCGGGCACATCCCCAGTAGAGGGTGTGCAGGAGGCAGCTGATGGATGTTCCTCTCTCATCCATGTTTCTAACTCTCTATTTCTCTCCCTTCCTCTCTGTAAAAAATCAGTAAACTATGTTTAAAAAATAAAATAAAGGGGGGTGGGGAAGAAAGCACATTATGTGACCAGGAGCACAGAGACACGTTGGAGCACCACGGCATTCTGCACACAGCTGGCTCCTCATAAAGTATTTGCCAAACAAGAGGCAGCCGGGGTGGAAGGAAGTTATGGGACGTCTGTGACATTGGGGAATTCCCACCCCCGCCCTGAGCTCACTGTCCTTAGGTGATGCATGAGGCCAGCCCCATTCCTTGGGGTGAGATTTGGGAAGGAGCCCTGGGCCTTGGCCTGGGACTCTGACCCTCCTGCAGCTGAGTTAAGAGGCGCATGTGTTCGCCCACTCCATTCAAGAAGACTTTGGTCTAAGAGGCTGGTGTCACCCAGTTCGGGTCACACCTGTGTCTGAAGCAAGAAACACTAATCACTTTGGGTGCCTTGTCACACCCTCTCCCTGGGAAACTTTCCTCTTCACAGCTGGGCTGGGGAGCGCACACACTCCTGGGAGCCGCCTGGCTTCAGAGTCTGGCTACAGGACACCTGGGTGGGTCAGGGGCAGTCGCAGACTCTAGGGCAACAATAAGCAACTTCGGCCGAAGCCAATTTGGCTCAGTGGGTGGAGCATCGGCCTGGGGACTGAAGGGTTCCAGGTTCAATTCCGGTCAAGGGCATGTACCTTGGTTGCGGGCACATCCCCAGTGGAGAGTGTGCAGGAGGCAGCTGATCGATGTTTCTCTCTCATCGATGTTTCTGGCTTTCTATCCCTCTCCCTTCCGCTCTGTAAAAAATCAATAAAATATATTTTTTTAAAAAAAGGATTGCTGAGATGATTAGATGAGACAGGATATGTAAAGTGCTTAACTTAATCACCAACATCCAGTGAGCACTCGATGAATAGAAATTAGTATTCTTATTATTTATTATTTTTTCCACTTCGTTTCTGTCCTTCCAAACTTGAGTCTTCTAAGGGTGTGGGGTAGGGGTGATTTTATTGTGGTTTGGCTTGGTTTTTGCTATATGTGCACAATTTGGTAGATATTTGCCTGCGTGGCAAATTTCCAGGAGCACGTGGGCCCGGAAGGAGGTGCCCAGGGAGACACGTGTTTGCGTGTTGGTAGTAAGCAGTGTGTGTGAATGTATATCTGTGTATATGCAAAACATCGTTTCCCACCCAACGGGTGTGGCTCAGTGACTGAGCGGCGACCTATGAACCGGGAGGTCACGGTTCGATTCCCAGTCAGGGCACACGCCTGTGTTTCGGGCTCCTTCCCCAATGGGCAGGAGGCAGCCAATCAACGACTCCCTCTCATCATTGATGTTCTCTCTCTCTGAAATCAATAAAAACTTTTTTTTTTTTTTTTTGCAAAATAAAACACTGTTGCCTTGGAAGACTTCGTTATCAATGAAATAATTCAGAAGTCATTTCCTCTTACTTACCAACCAATATTAGTGAGTAAGAAGGTAATTAAAAATTGCTTGGTCAAAGGGGAAGGTTATGTTTTGATTGATGTCTCTTATACTATCCAAAGGTTCTAGATAGTGAAGAGAATTGTGGTGACTGGTTATAAACATCCCGTTCTAGCCTGGCTCTGGTTCCGTGGTTGAGTGGTTCGATTCCTGGTCGGGGCACATGCCCAGGTCTCATCTCGATCCCCAGTTAGGGGCAGGAGGGTGAGGAAGCAGCCAATGGATGTTTCTCATTGATGTTTCTATCCCCCTATCCCTCTTAGGTTCTGTACCCAGAAACAATCAAGCAATGCATACAAAGGCAGGATCCGAACCTGCAGCACTACTGAACCCCGGCCCCACACTAGGGATAGAAACGTGACCTTCTGGTTCATAGGTTGACACTCAACCACGGAGCCACACCAGCGCCCAGTCCATTTTTAAGATCCAGAAAAGGCACTAGACTGGGGAGACCTGAGTTCAAACTCCAGCTCTGCCATGAACTCCCTGGCCAACCCAGTCTCCTCTCCAGGCTGTTTTGCCTTGGGGAAAGGGTCTGGCTAAGAACAGGGTGACTTCCAAGCCCCCCTCAACTCTGCTCTGGGCCGCCCCACATCCTCCGTGGGGTGTGTGTGTGTGTGTGTGTGTGTGTGTGTGTGTGGTGTGTGTGCGCGCGCGCATATGCCTGGGACAGGGTCCAAGTAATTCCTAAAGGGTCAGACGATTAACCATTGGTCTGGGCCGGTTCCAGAAAACACTCAAAAATTAACCTTGTTCCTCCTATTTCCCCTTTTAATCTTTACCACTTGTAACTCTGGGAGGTATTGTTTCTCTCCTGCCTCCATGGTCGAGCTGCCATCCCTGACCCTCCACCCCTAACCCTCCATCACCCCAACTCCTCCGCCCCCCCCAAACTAAACTCTGCCAATCCTCACTTCCTCCATGAAACCTTGCCTGACACCCCGAGCCCTGTGACCCACAGCCCTCTGAACACCTCACTCTTACTGTATCCCACGGTGAGGTTGTAGTGGCCTCCCCCCCGGGGACTTCTTCCCACTCGGCTACTCCCCCTGGGAGCTGAGACTGTGCTGTGTTCAACCGCTCACCCTGTGCACGGATTCAGTGTGCAGGACACCGGGATACTTAACACGCCTTGTGCCAGGCTGAGAAATGAGCCCTGGCCGCCAGGAGAAGTTCTCCACTCTTCCGAGCTCCTGTGAGTTCTCTTGGCTCCCTGATCCTCACTGGGAGGCCGGCGGACCACGTCGCTGGGGCGGGAGGCACTGAACAGGGAGGTGAGGTCATCTCCTTCAGACCATGTGGCGGGCCGGCTGTGTAGAGCCCGAAGCACGCCCCGGAGTTCCAGCCTCTGGATCCTGGGCTTCGGGGGGTGCAGCATGCAGTGAAATCACAGCCTTGCCCCGTTTGTAAGAGGCTGCGGCCTGGGGCCAGCCCTGCAACATGTGGATACACACACACACACACACACACACACACACACACACTTTATAAGTGCCTCACACTGGCTCTGCCCTGCTTGGGGCTTCTCCCCTTTAGAGTCTACAGTTGTTTTTCTGCCCTTTTATCATCGTTCTCTAAGGTCGGGGAAGGAAGACCATTTTTTTTGCCCAACGGCCATTTGGAAATTTATGACATCATTCCTGAGCCATACAAAATTTAAAAGTGAGCCTGGCCCTGACCGGCGTGGCTCAGTGGACAGAGCGTCGGCCTGTGGACTGAAGGGTCCCGGGTTCGATTCCGATCAAGGGCATGTACCTTGGTTGCGGGCACATCCCCAGTAAGGGGGTGTGCAGGAGGCGGCAGCTGATGGATGTTTCTCTCTCATCGATGTTTCTAACTCTCTATCCCTCTCCCTTCCTCTCTGTAAAAAAAAAAAAAAAAAAATCAATGAAACATTTTCTTTAAAAGTTAGCCTGCTATATTTGGTCAAACGCTTAATTCACTCACCCCTAATGCCTTGCCAGGGCCAGACGAAACGATTTTGCGGGTCTTATACGGCCCTCGGGCCGGACGTTCCCCACCTCTGCTCTCAGGGAACAGAACCTGGAACAGTTCCCAGGCCGATACATTTTCTCCAAGAGGTTTAAGGGGCCAAGAGATGCTGAAGGGGATCCTACTTGCTCCGCGGTGCTCCCCTCAGCTCCTGCCCGCCCGCCCCTGTGCACCACCTTGCTTATCATGGAAAGCAGAGGGGTGAAAGCGTTGTGAGGTGTGCAAGCATCCCAGCTCACCACCGAGAGTTGGGCTTCTCCGCTGAAACTCGCCTTGGCCTGCTCTGAGTCCATGGAACCATATTCCCTCCGCCTAGTCATCACCTTTGCTGTTCAGCAAGGTCATTGGGGAATCTGTAAATCCATACACACTATGGGCCCAATGCATGAAATTCGTGCAAGGGGTTCAACCTTCATAGCCCTGGCTTTGTAGGAAGGTGGTTCAGCTGTCTGGAATAATTAGCTTTTATGCTTTTATGATTATGCTCTTATTGTTATAGATATTCATACACATATGACTAGCAGGTGCAGGTGTGGATGTATAGGTGCACTGATGCTGTTCTGTTTCGTTTGAGTGTGTGTGTGTGTGTGTGTGTGTGTGTGTTAGAGGCATACTGTGGACAGCCACGGGTTTTACAGGTGCCTTCCACAAAATGTATACACAGGTGGCCCCGCCAGTGTGGTTCAGCAGTTGAGCATCAACCCGGGAACCAAGAGGTCACTGGTTCGATTCCCAATCAGGACACATGCCTGCTTTGCAATCTCAATCCCCAGTAAGGGGTGTACAGGAGGCAGCTAGTTGATGATGTTTCTCTCTCATCAATGTTTCTATCTACCCTTCTCTCTCCCTCTCTCTCTAAAAAATCAGTAAAAACTTTATTTTTAAATGTATACACATGTGGACGAGTATGTGGGAGGAGGACATAAACATTTTTCATTCACTCTTCACCCACCAGTCCAAGGGAGATGTCCTGATGTTGCAAGCACTGTACAAGGTTCTGGGGGGGGTGAATAAGAAAGAGCATGTGGATGGATATGGTCCCGGGTACACGAGTGGTAAGGTGTTTGTTTGCTTATTTGTTTTAAATATACTTTATTGATTTTTTTTACAGAGAGGAAGGGAGAGGGATAGAGAGTCAGAAACATCGATGAGAGAGAAACATCCATCAGCTGCCTCTCGCACACCCCCCACTGGGGATGTGCCCGAAGCCAAAGTACATGCCCTTGACCGGAATCGATCCTGGGACCGTTCAGTCTGCAGGCCGACGCTCTATCCACTGAGCCAAACCGGTTTCAGCAGGTAAGTGTGTTTTTTCAGTACTATGTAGATGTCTACGAAATCACGTACATACGTATGTGTTCATCTGGGCCCACAGCAAACTAGGGACGCTCCCGATGGCATGAGTGAGGGCGAATCTTCAGCTGATGCTGAAAGATGCTGGGATCAGATTCTAAACACTCCTCAGGCAATAGAAGTACCCTCTGCCCACCGCTCTGCCAGGGCATAAGCCTAGCATGGTGGGTCCCCCTCATCGCTCCAGCCGCCCCACCCTCCCCACCCATTGGGAGCAGAGCCAGCGTTTTCTAACAACAGGGCACCAAGAGTCCAGGCTGCTGGGAGCCGCCTGAGCTTCACGTGTTTTTATGGTTTCACAGTTAATGTTTGGCCCCGGGGTTATTTCTGCTCTAGGAGGTCAGCCAGAAGAGGCAGGGAAGACATGGGGGCGGGGAGATAAGGTGCCAGGTCACCTGCAGGAGGCACCCGCCCTGGCAGCCACTTTCGGTCCCACAATGCCAGCAGGATGCCAGGTCCGGTCGAAGGAGGGAGCCACTCAAAGAAAAGAGGGCAAGGGTCCTGAAACCGGTGTGGCTCAGTGGGTAGAGCGTCGGCCTGCAGACTCAAGGGTCCCAGGTTCGATTCTGGTCAAGGGCATGTACCTTGGTCTCGGGCACATCCCCAGTGGAGGGGGGGGGGGGTGTGCAGGAGGCAGCTGATGGATGTTTCTCTCTCATCGATGTTTCTAACTCTCTATCCCTTTCCTCTCTGCAAAAAAATCAATAAAATACATTTTTTTTAAAAAAAGAAAGAAAAGAAAAGAAAAGAGGGCAAGGGCTTGTGGGAATAGGGATGGAAAAGAGAGCCTTCGAAGGGATCCAGGAAGCTCCTCTCTCAACATGTCACCCCGTCTCCGCGTGGGCAGCTCCGAGGACGCGAGGCGCTCACACCTCCAAATGCTCTCAGGTGTCTCTGTTGAGCTAGAACAAAAATCTACCTCCTGGCGACTTCCATTTATCGGTCCTACTGTCCCTCTCAAAAAAAAAAAAATTTAATCTTCCTGGGAATAACCAACCACCCTGTGGTTAATGTCTCCAGAAAGTCCCTATTTCAGATGCTAATATATAACCTGGGGAAGATACAGTATTCCTTTATAGCTGTTTCGAGGGCTTTTCTTTCCCACTTGAAGTCTTTAAATTCCTTACGAGGAGGGCGATTCTATACACACCGGTGGCCCCTGAACAGCACACGTTGGTACTGCACGGGCCCAGTTGCCATGGACTTTTTTCAGTAAACGCAGTAAATGATTTTCCTCTTCCTGAAGACTTCCTTTTTTTACCTTTATTGTTGAGAGTATTACAGATGTCTCCCATTTTTTCCTTTTTTAAAAACATAGTTTATTGATTTTTCACAGAGAGGAAAGGAGAGGGATAGAAAGCTAGAAACATCCATCAGCTGCCTCCTGCACACACACACACACACCCCTGCTGGGGATGTGCCCGCAAGCAAGGTACATGCCCTTGACCGGGATCGAACCTGGGACAATGTATGAAAGGCCACTAAATTACACACCTAAATAGTTAATGTCATGTTGTGTGAAGTTTACTTTAATTTAGAAGAAGAAGAAGAAGGAGAAGAAGAAGAAGAAGAAGAAGGAGAAGGAGAAGGAGAAGGAGAAGGAGGAGAAGGAGAAGGAGAAGGAGAAGGAGAAGGAGAAGGAGAAGGAGAAGGAGAAGAAGAAGAAGAAGAAGAAGAAGAAGAAGAAGAAGAAGAAGAAGAAGAAGGAGAATTAGGAGGAGGAGGAGGAGGAGGAGGAGGAGGAGGAGGAGGAGAAGAAGAAGAAGAAGAAGAAGAAGAAGAAGAAGAAGGAGAAGGAGAAGGAGAAGGAGAAGAAGAAGAAGAAGAAGAAGAAGAAGAAGAAGAAGAAGAAGAAGAAGAAGGAGAAGGAGAAGGAGAAGGAGAAGGAGAAGGAGAAGGAGAAGGAGAAGGAGAAGGAGAAGAAGAAGAAGAAGAAGAAGAAGAAGAAGAAGAAGAAGGAGAATTAGGAGGAGGAGGAGGAGGAGGAGGAGGAGGAGGAGGAGGAGGAGGAGGAGGAGGAGAAGGAGAAGGAGGAGAAGGAGGAGAAGGAGAAGGAGAAGGAGAAGGAGAAGGAGAAGGAGAAGAAGGAGAAGAAGGAGGAGAAGAAGAAGAAGGAGGAGAAGAAGAAGAAGAAGAAGAAGAAGAAGAAGAAGAAGAAGAAGAAGAAGAAGAAGAAGAAGAAGAAGAAGAAGGAGAAGTAGGAGGAGGAGGAGGAGGAGGAGGAGGAGGAGGAGGAGGAGGAGGAGGAGTAGAAGGAGGAGAAGGGGTAGAAGAAGAAGAAGTAGGAGGAGAAGGAGGAGAAGGAGAAGGAGAAGGAGAAGGAGAAGGAGAAGGAGAAGGAGAAGAAGGAGAAGAAGGAGGAGAAGAAGGAGGAGAAGGAGAAGGAGAAGGAGAAAGAGAAGGAGAAGGAGAAGGAGAAGGAGAAGGAGAAGGAGAAAGAGAAGGAGAAGGAGAAGGAGGGGGAGGGGGAGGGAGAGGGGGAGGGGGAGGAGGAGGAAGAAGAGGAGGAGGAGGAGGAGGAGGAGGAGGTCTGGGCTACCTGGGCCTCTTAAATAACTCTGCAGAGGCATTGCCTTCTCCACCAAGGTGGACACCCCAGGCCTCTGCCTAACAGAGCCAGGGAGTCAGAGCTAGGGACCTTTACCAAACAGGCCAACCATTGAGGCAGAGCGCCCCCTCATGGTTCCCCTCCTCTCCACCTCAGCAACTCTCCCTCGGCTTAGTGAGGCCACAAGTGCCCCCTGCCCCAGGGCCCCCAAAGGTGTTAGAGCAAGAAATGAGGGGAAAAGGCAGCTTCTTAGGTGCTGACCTTCCTTTGAACTGACCGGGTGGCCCCTCCACGGGTTTGCACATTCAATAATTTACCAGCCTGCCAAGGCGACCGTGCTATTAAAGGGCCCTGAGCGGGTGCGGGACACTCTCTCTGCTCCGCCACAGATAAGGACCATTCACTGATGGTCTGCGATGGGCCATCACAATACATGGGATTTTACTTAATTATCCTCTTTAATCCTCACAATAACCCTTTAAGGTGGACGTGATCAGGACCACAGTAGGACTTTTGTGGAGGCGAAGCACTGTTGCCTCATGGGTCCCATTCTCAACAACAACAACAAAATGTTAAACATTCTATTTCATGACTGCATTTGGTTAAAGATATTATTATTTATTGTCTTAATGTTGTATCGTAAGACATTTTCCTTGCCCTAACTGGTTTTGCTTAGTGGATAGAGAGTCAACCTGTGGACTCAAGGGTCCCAGGTTCGATTCCGGTCAAGGGCATGTACCTTGGTCTAAGGCACAGCCCCAGTAGGAGGTGTGCAGGAGGCAGCTGATGGATGTTTCTCTCTCATCGACGTTTCTAACTCTCTATCCCTCTCCCTTCCTCTCTGTAAAAAAAAAATCAATTTTAAAAATTGATGTTAAACAGACTACAATCTGAAGCAAAATCCCCCCTAACCTGGAAATCCAGGCCTCTCAAGATCTGGCGCCAACTTCCTTTTCCTGGGACTTGCTCCACATGCCCAGCATTCTAGCCAACCAGCTCTGTCGGCACTTACCCGACTCAGGTCTTTTCCTGCTGCCCGGGGGCCTGGAGACCCCTCTCTCCACACCCGCCACTGCATGGCCAAACCCTACCCCTCTGCTCTGAGGCCACCTTCTCTGAGGTCAAACTTACACACACACACACACACACACACACACACACACACACACACACACGCAGGCATTAATTTTGCTTCCTCTGTGCTCTCGTCAGCCTCCATTTATACCTCCACGCATTTGTCACTGGGTTAGGCAGGGGCAAATATAGTTGAACATACATCATTCAAGGACAGTTCAATCAGCACCTCAAAGCACCTGGGCACAGTTTCTGGCACACACAGTGGGTGCTCACCAACATCACACCAAACTAGCAGAAGCTGGCTCAGTGTCACCCCCCAGTCACCTCTCCGCTCTCTTTCGGCTAATGGCCCTTTTCCTGGCAACTAGCAACACCACAGGCAGTTTGAACAAGGTGTTTAGAATGTTAATGGGTGGAAATGGGCTCCAGCCACATCTATGTCAGGTAAGTGATGAGTTTTATGGCCTCGGTCACCTTGACTACCCCGCTGTTGGCTGGCACACCCTGCTTCGTCCCCGGGGTGGGAATGTCCGCCCGGGGTGATATGAAGGGGATGAGAATTCAGCGCCTTCCGAGTCCTTCACACTGTCACCATATCGGGGTCCTTCCTCACTTCCAACGGAGACGGCCAGCGGGGTGGGAAGTCCAGAGGGGTGTGTACAGGTCTGCCATGAGAAGGTCCCAGGAAGCAAAGAGAGCAAGGGAGAGCCAGGCCAGCAACCCCCACTCTGGGTGTCATGTAGGATTGCCCTCATCGGACGTGCCCTTCACATTCCTGGTCACTGCTGCCCCCTAGTGTCCTGGTCCGTCACATCTTACAACTCTCGACAGGCTAGGTCAGCACTTCCCAATAGAAATACTACTGTGGGGACCACAACTGTAATTTGACATGTCTCAGTAGCCACATTTGTTTAAATGTATTTTTTATTAATTTCAGAGAGGGAGGAGGAGGGAGAGAGAGTTAGAAACATCCATGACGGTAGTCCTTCCACTAGAGATGGGCTGCCGCCTGGCCCCCCATTTTTCCAAATTAATATTTTTCTGAGTTTTTGTTCATTTGCATGCGGCCTTCTCCAGAACCCGAACCCTGAACTGGAACCCTGAACCACATGGGACATGAAAAGGATTCCAACATCTGGCGCCTGAATTCGAGCGCAGCCCACCACGAGACAGACCACCACACAAACGTGAAGTTTTGGAATATTTATTTGCTGATTCGAACCAGGGCCTCCACCGTCCAAACACAAATCGTGGTGGAGAGCCCCGATCTTCAGTCAAGCCGATATTTTATACCCCGCGCAGGGGGTGAAGCTTGGCTTGGCAGCTCCTGATTGGCTAATACAAAGCTAAAAACCAGAAAGAAAGAAAGAAAGAAAGAAAGAAAGAAAGAAAGAAAGAAAGAAAGAAATAAAGAAAGAAAGAAAGAAAGAAAGAAAGAAAGAAAGAAAGAAAGAAGAAAGAAAGAAAGAAAGAAGAAAGAAAGAAAGAAAGAAGAAAGAAAGAAAGAAAGAAAGAAAGAAAGAAAGAAAGAAGAAAAAAAAAAAGCAACATCCATGACGAGAGAGAATCATGGACCGGCTGCCTCCTGCACGCCCCCCACTGGGGATCGAGCCCACAACCCAGGCCTGTGCCCTGACCGAGAATGAGCCACGCCGGGCGGGGCGTAGCCACATTTTAAAAGGTTAAAAAAAAAAAAACCATGAAATTAATTGTAATAATATATTCTATTGAACTCAAAATATCCAAAATATCCCTCCCCTTCTGTCTGCCCCGGGGCCTCCCCCTCCTGCTCTCTAGCCGGGGTTGGCGGGTCCCCTGCAGACCTGAGGGTGGGAGGGAAGTTCCGCTTCCCCTGGGACCCCCTGGTATCCTGGCATCCTGGCATCCTGACGGCCCAAAGTCCGGTTGGGGCGACGGGACGGTGGGACCCCCTCAGGCCAGGCTGGCCGCAGAGCTCTGCGGGGGTGGAGGCCCCAGAAATCCTGGTTGACTCTGCAGGGACCTGGAAGGCCAGCGCAGGTGGAATTCAAATTTAAATCCCTGTTCCTGGGCCCACAACTGCCCCCCCAACACACACACACACACACACACACACACACACACACACCATTTGCTTTAAACACACCGCCTGCCCCCACGCCCCCCTCTGGCTGGGCCTCAGCAGCTCCCCTGCCCTCACCTGCCTTCCAGAGGGAGAGCGTGGTGGACATCGGGGCGCCCCCTAGGTGGCAGCAAAGGCCCGAGAAGGTGATCCCAGCATGGTCTCCCTCCGGCCCCAGAGCCAGCCGGGTCTGCAAGGACAGACACTTCATAGAGGGGAGACCTGGGGTGCAGAGCGCAGGAACAGGCTCCCACCACACAGCCCTTTGAACTCTGACCTCCTGCCCCAGGAGGAAAGATAATTGGGGGCGAAAAGGGCACCTGCTCCACAGATTAACTAAGATGCCATGTGGACATCACTTCGTGCAGTGGCTGGCCTGGCACGGAGTTGGTGCTCAGTCAATAGCCACGTTCATCATTGAGAAGCGGCATGCACAGGCCACCAGCACCATACCTGGGGGAACCTGGGTGTGATGCTCTCTTGCCAAACCGTCTAAGTGACAGGCCCAGTTATCCAATCAAACGCTAATTTAGATGTTGCTGCTGATGGCATTTTGCAGATGCAATCAGTATGAATCATGCTGGGCGAGATAAGCCAGAGAAAAACAAGTATCACATGATCTCGCTCAGATGCGGAGTCTAATGAACAAAATAAACCGATGAACAACATAGATCCAGAGACACAGAAGCACCCGACAGGCTGCGGAACCTCAGAGGGAAGGCGGGGGAGGGTGGGTGGGTGGTTGGAAAGAGATTAAAGAACTTGTATGCATGTCTGCATAGCCCATGGACACAGACAATAGGGTGGGGAAGGCCTGCAGTGGGCGGTGGGCGGTGGGCGGTGGGCGATGGGCTAGAAGGGGTCAATGGGGGGGGGGGGAGAGGGTCCTATGTAATACTTTCAACAATAAAGATTTAATTTTTAAAAAGATAAAAGTCCATTATGGCCGAGACCGGTTTGGCTCAGTGGATAGAGCGTCGGCCTGCAGACTGAAAGGTTCCAGGTTTGATTCTGGTCAAGGGCATGCACCTTGGTTGCGGGCACATCCCCAGTAGGGGGTGTACAGGAGGCAGCTGATCAATGATCTTTTCCCATCGATGTTTCTGACTCTATCCCTCTCCCTTCCTCTCTGTAAAAAAATCAATAAAGTAATGCATATTTTTAAAGTCCATTATGAATTGACTTGAAGAGAGAGTATCTGAGATAATCTGGGCGGGCCTGATTCAATCGGAGGAAAAGCTCTACAATCAGAGCTGAGGCTTCCCAGACGCAGAAATTCTGCCTGCGGACAGCAGCGTCAGCCCTGGGCCAGGGTTCGAGCACGCACCTCCTGACTTCAGCCTTGCCTCGCCGGCTCCACAACCGCATACGTCAACTCCTTGCGCGCGCGCACACACACACACACACACACACAACCTCTTAATATTCACCTCCTACTGGAACTGTTCCTCTGCTTGAACCCTGACTGATGCATAAAGGAAATGAAGGGTGTGTGTGTGTACGCACACGCATGCCCTGGAATCATAGGGCCCAATCCTCCTATTTATTCACTCCTTTTTTTAAATATATTTTTATTAATTTCAGAGAGGAAGGAAGAGAGAGAAATAGAAACATCAATGAGAGAGAATCATTGATCAGCTGCCTCTTGCACACCCCCCACTGGGGATCAAGCCTGCAACCTGGGGATGTGCCCTGACCAGAATCGAACCCGGGACCCTTCAGTACACAGACCGATGCTCTATCCACTGAGCCACACCAACCAGGCTTCACTCTTTCCTAAACTCAGGGCGGTTTGTGCCTTCCTGAATCCTGCAATTGGAGGCCGTAGCAAAACCATGGCTGTTTAATGGTGGGGCTGAGAGTAGGCCTAGTCCAGTGGTCGGCAAACTCATCAGCCAACAGGGCCAAATATCCACAGCACAACAATTGAAATTTCTCTGGAGAGCCACATTTTTTAAACTTAAACTTCTTCCAACGCCGCTTCTTCAACATAGACCCGCCCAGGCCGTGGTGTTTTGTGGAAGAGCCGCACTCAAGGGGCCAAAGAGCCGCAGGTGGCTCGCGAGCTGCAGTTTGCCGACCGCTAGGAAGTGGATGGGGGCAGAGGGCCCACGCACAGGCCGCTTAGTTCCTTCCCCCACCCCTGCCCCCGGCTTAGGCACCTCCATGTTTCCAAGCTTTCCCTGCCCATCCTCCGCCCCCAGCAGCAGCTGCAGGGTTGGGAATGAGGGGTGCAAACCGTGCTGTCTCCTGGGGAGCCAGCCGGTGAGGAGGAGGCGCCTCCCACAGCCAGCTGGCCCATATGTCACCGTGCCCAGCCCCTCCCGCCTCCGTCCCCCCGGGGCCGTGTGTCCTGTGCACACCCCCACCCACCTCTTGCCCTCCAGGTCTGATTCTAACGGTCCCTAAGGTTCATCACCGACACTCCCTTCCGCCTCGGCACCGATCTACGGGGCCGACGTGGCTGCCGTCCTCATCCCCATGTTACAGAGGAGCAAACTGAGGCACTCAGAGGTGTGCTCTCAGCCCCCCCGCACCCCCCCTCCTCCTGGGGAGACAGGCTGGGCAGAACCTTAGAAGCCGGTGGAGAGCACCAGAGGTGGAGAGGAAGCAGCCGTGATGGGGCGGGGGGGTCTCACCCCCTCTCAGACCCTCTGTCGGCTCCCAGCACACATGGTGGAGGTGAGGATCGAGGAGGTGGCCGGCCTGACAGCACCTGGCTTACCCCCCCTCCCTCCTTCCTCTCACGGGCCCCTGGGGAGGCGTGGCCGGCCAGCCCTTGTCTGGGTTCTGGCGTGGCCTCTTGCAACCCGGTGGACTTCAGCAAGTTCTGGAATCGGTCTGAGCCTCAGTTTTCCTCGTCTGTAGGATGGGCTCCCAGGGGTGTAAGGAAAGCAGCTGGTGCCCACTGGCACTCGGGCCTCGGGTCTGCCACCTGCTCTCTCCACGTTAACGAGGGGGTTGGGGGCAGTGAAGACGCCACACCTCCCTCGGTCCCAGTCCTCGCTTCCTCTTCTGAGAGGAGGACAGTCTCGCCCCCACCCCAGGTCACTCGTGCCAAGTACCATCCTGGGTCCTTCCTTTCCTTTGTGTGTGTGTGTGTGTGTGTGTGTGTGTGTGTGTGTGTGTGTGTTTATCTGGGTTAATCCTCACGGGAGGATGTTTTCCCATTGGTTTCCAGGGCGAGTGGAGGACAAAGGGGAAGACAGAAACACGGATGTGAGAGAAACACATGGATTGGTGGCCTCCCGCACCCGTGCCCTGACCGGGGCCTGGGCCGGGGACTCAGCCTGTAACTGAGGTACGTGCCCTTGACCGGAATCAAACCCGGGACCCTTTGGTCCGCAGGCCGACGTCTATCCCCTGAGCCACGCCAGCTAGGGCCTGAGTCCTTCCTTACCTCCACTCCAGACTAGTCCTCCCACAAATCCTGCCGGCTCCGCCTCCCAAATGCATCCACTGCGCCTCCGTCTCACTGTCGCCACCCGGAGCCCCGCCACTCTCCGCCCACGGTCAGCAAGGCTGAGATTTGAAAAGTACCAACAGGATCGAGGGCCTCCCCGGTGCTCTGGCTTCCAACGCCCCCTGAGGCCTGGTCCTGCCACGCTCTCCGCCCTCATTCTCACCTGGCTCCCCCTGCCCTCCCCTGGCCTGCTTAGAGCTCCCGGCACTCTGCACGCTCCCTCAGCGCATGCTGTTCTCTTTGCCCAAACAGACCTCTCCCTGTCTCCATCCCTCACCCTTTAGTCAGCTCTTCTCCTGCCCTGGCTGCTTCTGGTACTTCTGTTTTTTTTTGGGGGGGGGGGTTTAAAAAGATATTTTTATTGCCCAAACCGGCTTGGGTCAGTGAATAGAGAGCATCAGCCTGCGGACTGAAAGGTCCCGGGTTCGATTCTGGCTGGTCAAGGGCATGTACCTTGGCTGCAGGCACATCCCCAGCAGGGGGTGTGCAAGAGGCAGCTGATGGATGTTTCTCTCTCATCGATGTTTCTGACTTCCTATCCCTCTCCCTTCCTCTCTGTCAAGAAAATCCATAAAATGTATTTTTCAAAAATATAATTTTTATTGACTTCAGAGAGGAAGGAAGAGGGAGATAGAAGCATCCATGATGAGAGAGAGAATCACAGATCAACTGCCTCCTGCACGCCCCCCACTGGGGATGGAGCCCGCAACCCCGGCCTGTGCCCTGACCCGGAATCGAACCGTGACCTCCTGGTTCATAGGTCAGATGCTCAGCCGCTGAGCCATGCCATGCCCGCCAGGGTGACCCTTCTGTTAACACATCCCTGGCGGTCTGCGTGTTCCCTCCCAAGCACCGCTCTCAGCGTGCACGGGGTGACTGCAGGATGTCCCTGGGCCCCAGCACACCCAGGACTGTGCGCTCCGTTAGGACAGGGACCGGGCTGGCTTTGCTCAGTGTGGGGGCCCGGTGCCCACACGCAGGAAGAGCTGAATCCCCGCTAATGAGGTGAGGGAGTGAGGCCAGGCACCTTCCTGAAATGAAGGTGGGCGGGGCCCCATGCCCTGGTTTACTTAAGGAGGCCCAGTTTCCATTTGTCGTCCCCGGCGTCCTCATCATGATGCCCTGGTTCACGCTCCGGTGTCCCAGTTGGGTGACATATTGTGCGTCCAGCCTAGTTATGGGAAGGGGAGAATGGGGGTTCACCCCGAGAGCTCCTGCTCTTTCCCAGCCCCTCACTGGGTTCCCATGTTTCCCCTCGAAGCCCCAAAGCTTTTTTTTCTTGCTCCTGAAATGCTCCCAACCCCCAGAAATACATAAGAATTCTGTTTTGCCCATTGCACTGCAGATCTGTCCTCCTGGAGGGTTGCCATGGTGATCGAATGATGTCATTGCCCTGGAAACGGTTGCCTAGGAGACGAGTGATGTCACTTCCAGGAGATGATTGCCGTGGTAACCATCTCAGTGGAGCTAGGGGGTGGCCGGGAAAGCGAAGAGGGTGGAGGGCGGATGCAGAGGGGACAGATGTGAGGGGCGGAAGGAAAAGGGGGGTGGCGCAGGGGGAGGAGGCCAGGAAGAGGATGAGGACCATCCCAGAGACGTGAAAAATAACAGAATCTCAGAGACAGAAAGGCGCCCGAGACCCTCCCCTCCAAAAGCACTCGCCTCCTTTTCAGGGGCTGCTGAGAGGCCTGAACTTGTCAAGGTCACACCACGGATTTAGAGGTGATGTCAGAACCCACCCTGAGGCCCATGGCCCTCGGTCTCTCACATGGCTCATCAGTCGTAGACTTGGGTGAGACTAAAAGATTCCCTTCGGTCATTGCATTTTTTTTTTTTTAATTCTGGCCTCAGCCAAAACCGGTTTGGCTCAGTGGATGGAGCGTCGGCCTGCGGACTGAAAGGACCCAGGTTCGATTCCGGTCAAGGGCATGGACCTTGATTTCGGGCACATCCCCAGTAGGCGGTGTGCAGGAGGCAGCTGATCGATTTCTCTCATCGATGTTTCTAACTATCCCTCTCCCTTCCTCTCTGTAAAAAAATCAGTAAAATATATATTTTTTTAAAAAGGAAGTGTTTTTTTTTTCCCCACAGCCCTTGCTCTGAAGAGCATCTGCAATGTCGGAATCGTTTTTGGTGTGTTTTTTATTGATTTCTGAGAGAAGGGAGAGAAACATCCATGAGAAACATTGTTGTTTGCCTCCCACGGAGGTCCCAACAGGGGATCGAACCCGTAGCCCACGCATGTGCCCTGACCAGGAATCAAACCGCCCGCCACCTCTGGGTGTACAGGACGACGCCCCAAACCCCAGCCTCGGCAGCCGGGGCGTGAGAACGCTCCCAGTGTCTGCATGTTTGTCAAGGCCAAGTGCGTTGGCCAGGTCAAGCTGGCAGCTTTAAAATACCCGACCTCGTTGACGTGAAACTCGGTAACCATTTCAGCAATTAGGCCAACTTGAAGCAAGCTTCCTAGGTTCTTCCCAACCTGTGGGTCATCCCTCTACTCCAGAATGAGAAAGCAGGTTAAACCTCATTGCCTCAGAGTCCTGCGCGCCACCACGACAGAAGCTCAAGGACAGAAATTGGGTCATTTCGCCGGGCTAAAAGCAAGCTTCAGTCAAGAGTAAAGTAGTTCCCGAAACCGGTTTGGCTCCGTGGACAGAGTATCGGCCTGGGGACTCAAGGGTTCCGGGTTCAGTTCTGGTCAAGGGCATGTTCCTTGGTTGCGGGCACATCCCCCTTGGGGGGGGGGGGGGCGTGTAGGAGGCAGCTGATCGATATTTCTCTCTCATCGATATTTCTATCTATCCCTCTTCCTTCCTCTCTGTAAAAAAACCAATAAAACATTTTTTTTATATAAAAAGAATAAAGTAGTGAAGCCCTGGCCAGTGGCTCAGTTGGTTGGAGCATCATCCTCTACATGAAGAGGTTGGGGGTTCGATTCCTGGTCAGGGCACATACCTAGGTTGCGGGGCATGTACGGGAGGCAACCGGCGTTTTCTAAAATCAACTGAAGCCATCTGCTGGCCCCAGGCACCGCCCGGGGTGGTAACGATCGTGAGGGGCTGCAGTCATCCCCTGGAGGTGCCGAGCCTCCAGTGCTGGCGAGCCAGAAAGGGGGAGCATCCTAAGAGGTCAGGTCTTCTTCCTTTCAAACTCACACGGAGGCTCGTTTTTCCAGTTTAAAGACTTCTCAGAGCTTTAATATTAGCCAGGAAAGGCTATTTCAGGAATCCCGGTAGTGTCCCTAGTTAACACTTTCTTACACCCAGTACAGGGTCAAGATTAAAACCTGAGGTGCGGCTGGTGCGGCCCAGCGGCCGAGCGGCGACCCCGGCACCAAGAGGTCGCTGGTTTCCGGTCGCGCACACACGCCCCGGGCTGTGGCTTGGTCCCGTCGGGGGTGTGCAGGAGGCAGCCGGTCAGTGGTTCCCTCTCATCGTGGATGTCTTTCTCTCTTCTCTCCCTCTCCGAAATCAATAAAAGTAAATTATAAAGAGGCTTAAAGAACAAGTTTTAGAGGACATGTGTAAGTTCAGTATGTACCTTGAGCTGAAGTACCAACCAGCACCCAGGAGGGTGGGACCAACACACTCCCTCCCGAGCTAAACAAGGCCTGACCTTCAGAGGCTCCCGCGTGAGCACCAGTGTCCGGGGAGAGTGAGCAGACGAGAGCCTGTGCTGGCTCCCAGAACGCTATTTGAAACGCGGGGGTCTGATGTGTGTATCACAAAACGTGTGATGGAATCAGGAGGCAAAAAGAGTTCCCGTAGAGACATGCTTCGTGTTTGAGACACAAACCGGGATGCAGCGTGATGAGCTGTCACCCGGCTCCCTCAGGAGGGGAAAGGAAGACCATACACCTAGAGATCTCCCCAAAGCAGCATTTATTTCCCCACTGAATTCCAAAACATTTGATTGAGAAGTCTGGCGTTTCAATAGTTGCCCATCGTGACTGGCATGGGCGGACACGGGGCGCGCGCGGTCAGGACACACGGGACAACAGCCAGAGGGTTAAGAAAACAAACCCATGATTCTTAAACAATCGCAACCAAAAAAAAAAAAAAAAGTTACAGGTATCAAAACTTCAGATGCATTGCGTTTAAAAGGTTTGTGCACATCATAATTTAAAGAGGCAAAACAGGGCGCTACGGAAACCTCACGCGAACAGGTTCTAGAAAGCTGATGGAAAGAAGCAAGTGTTCTCCTCGTGTCAGCTTCCCTTAACAGTTTTCCATCAGCTGAAGGAAGAAGAGGCGGGAGGGATGGATTCCTTTTTGCATGCACAAGATGTACTGCTTATTAACAAGTAACACTATCAGCTCACTTTAAATGGGTCATTTGAATATCCTCGGAGCCGGTTTGGGCTAATTCTCCTTTCTAAACTTCCCCACTGCTCTCACAGCTACCCACGGGCGTCGTGAGATGCCTCCTGCAGAACGACCTGTCCACACAGTTCGAACCACAGCTCCCGTGGCCTCCGGGCAGCCGCGGGTCCAGCAGCGCCCGGGAGGGATCTGAAACTGCTTCCCGGGGGCGGGGGAGCAGGGGAGCAGGTCTGGGGGCGGTGCTGCCGATACAGAGGTGTAGCACTAGATACGTGGTGGTTGTGGCCAGAAGAATCGGTGACGGTGGGGGCGGGGGGGCGGGGGGGGGGGCCCGGGACCCGGGGGCTCTTCAGTTGCCCTCTCCCGCGTCGTCGTCCTGCTGGTCGCTCGTCCACAGGGTGAGGTTGTCGCGCAGCAGCTGCATGATGAGCGTGGAGTCCTTGTAGGAGTCCTCGTTCAGCGTGTCCAGCTCGGCGATGGCGTCGTCGAAGGCCTGCTTGGCCAGGAGGCAGGCCTGCTCGGGCGCGTTCTGGATCTCGTAGTAGAAGACGGAGAAGTTGAGGGCCAGGCCCAGGCGGATGGGGTGCGTGGGCTGCATGTGCTCTTTGCTGATCTCAAAGGCCTCCTTGTAGGCCGCCTCGGACGCTTCCACCACGCTGCTCTTCTTCTCCCCGGCGGCCACCTCGGCCAGGTAGCGGTAGTAGTCGCCTTTCATCTTCAGGTAGAACACCTTGCTCTCGTACTGGAAGTCGTTGCAGTTCTTGATGAGGAACTTGTCCAGCAGGGCCAGCACGTCGTTGCACACGGTCTCCAGCTCCTTCTCGATCTTCTCCCGGTACGCTTTCACCTTCTCCAGCTTCTTCTCGTTCCCGTCGGCCATGGTCTTCTGCTCGATGCTGCTGATGACCCGCCAGGAAGACCGCCGGGCGCCGACCACGTTCTTGTAGGCCACGGACAGCAGGTTCCGGTCCTCGTTGGAGAGCGGCTCGTTGAGCTCCGTCACCTGCAAAATGCCGGAGACGTTAACGCTGAGACCCGAGGCCGACAATCTTGGAAAGAAGCCTTCCCTTCGTTCTACCCAACAACCCTTCTCGACGGCAAGCTGTGGACAAGCCCGTCTGGAGGAAAACCAATCAGGCGCGACCCTATCTGCGGGAAGATTGTAATCTAACCGGAGAAACCACCACTTGAAACTCAAAGTATTCAATGATAAGGGCTTTGAGAAATCCCCGACTCAGACCCTATAAGCTGTTGCCCTCGCCTGGGCAGAGGTGAGGGGGGAAGGAAACCATGGGAAGGTCAGAGGTGATGGCAGAGTGGGTGGGAAGACCCCGAATAAGACCGTGCGATTCCTTTGTCAAAACTTACAGACAAGAAGTCTGTTCCAGATTCTACTTCCAACTTTATGTTCTAGAAAGAAGCAATGACACCTCCCTCATACACTTATTACACTAATTAGTAGGTCAGCTCCCCAGATGAGGTCACACCCCACAGACCCAGTGGCCGGTGTCAGCCTGTGTAGCTCCATGGAGTCCCGCTGGGCCACCAGCCAGCCCTCCCGGAAGCCACAGCGGACGCGTTAGGGCCAGTGGAGTGCCCCGGCCTCCGCTGGAAGGAAGCAGGGCTGCTCAGCAGCAAGTTTCACTCCACTCCCTGACAGGACCCCGACTGGCCACCAGGGATGGAAGCACCACCTGTTGACCTGGTCCTGTTCAATGTCACAGGCTGTAACTTCCATTTCTCAGTTCTCCACGGTGCCACCTCCAAGCGAGCCAGCGATGCCATTGGTGGAAAGAACAATGGACTGTGCTGTTGTGAAGTGTCCCCCAAAAAGGTATGTCGAAGCCCTAATCTGTAGCACCTGGTTAGGCGACCGTATTTGGAAACGGGGCCTTACAGATGTAATCAGTTAGGATGAAGTCATACTGCATTAGGGCGGATCCCACAGCCAATGCCTGCTGTCCTTATAAGGAAAAGGAGGCTTGGAGACAAACAAACACACAGAGAACACCCTGTGATGGTGGAGGCAGAACTGGAGTGCTCTGTCTACAGGCCTGGGAACATCAATGACAACCAGAAGATAGGACAGGCAAGGCCAAGTTCGTCCCCAAAGCGTCGGAGGGGGCACAGCTCTGCACACTTCTGTGGCTATAAGCGCTCCATGGGTGGTACTTTGGGTGGCAGCACTAGGGAACTAATGCAAACCTGGAGTGAAAAAACCTTGGTCTAGGCCTCAGCAAAGCCAGCGAGTTGCTGAACTGGCCTGTGTCGTCTATAAAAAGTAGGGCGATTCCTTAATTGTAGGACCTGCTGGTCAAGAGGCACTTGGGAAACCATAAAATAATCAACAACACAAAGGTATTAGTGTAAATCCAACCAAATAAGGACAGAATCTCTTCCAGGGCAGGGGAAAAGCCAAGTTCAATGGAGAAAGCTGTTAACAGCATGTTAAAACCAGACATGCTTATTAACACGGGTTGAGAAGACAGCAGTAAGAATCCAAAATTTTAAAAACATGAGCAACAAATGTAATCATTTTGTGTAAAATCGGGAAACTTGTGCCAAGTTCTTAAAAAGTGAAACAAGCAATTACCCACTCCCCCCAACTCTTCACCAAAGCCCGGCAAAACGCAATACCAGCTCCCTCTTCCAGGCCACTTGCTCCCCTGTCCCCGGTCCCCCGTTCTTTTGCCATGATCCTCAGCCTAGTCTTCTCCTCCTCTGCCTCCTCAGTGAACCCAACCCCCCTTTTCTCCAGCGTTGTCTTTGCCACAGCCGCCCCTGCCCATTCCCCAGGGCTGCCTGCAAGCAGGTTCCTCACTCCTCCTCCCGCTGGCAGAGTGGGTCTCAGCTCTGTGGTCTACGATCTGCCCATCTTCTCTGCTAACCCACATCCATGCTCCCTTCAGCCCCAGCCTGAGACCTGTAACCGACTAGCTTCTCCAACAGTGCGTGCCTTTACTCACTCATGTTTATCAGAAATAGTCTTTGTAGACACTTGCTTGATCATGGGGTCTCTTAAGGAAGAAACCCTTGTAAATCAAAATTCTGTCTCAAATACTCTGGAAAGTCTCAGAACGCTTGAATGATGTGGAACGGCTCTTTTCTAGGGTCAGCAGTCAATAAAACATGACCTGAAGCAAGGACAGAATTTAGAGAGCCCCTGAGATCTTGCCGTCAGCCTGACAAAGGCCACTTGACATGAAAATGCAAATGTATCAGGGGGGGCGGGGGGGGGAGTAGGGGTCCCTGTATCCTTCCTCCCTGACTGACGAAGCTGCTTGTTAGACTGCTGCAAAGACACACAAAGGTGCCCTGACCGGTGTGGCTCAGTGGATAGAGCGTCGGACTGCAGACTGAGGGGTCCCGGGTTCGACTGTGGTCAAGGGCATGTGCCTTGGTTGTGGGCACATCCCCAGTGGAGAGGTGCGGGGGGCAGCTGATCGATGTTTTTCATCCACATTTCTAACTCTATCCCTCTCCTTTCCTCTCTGTGAAAAATCAATGGAATATATATATTTTTTAAAAAGATACCCAAAGGTAACTCTCCACAGCACACCATCAAGCCCCAGTGCACGTCTGATACGTTACACATCACACAGGATGTCTGTCCCGGGGCAGTGTCATTACTTGAACAAAAACCTAAGCCATTGGGGGGTTAGCCTGAGCTCGCTGTGGGACCGGCAGAAATCACCACCTTTCACCAAAAGAAGGGGGATCAGCCCAAATGGTCTCCAAGGACTACGGCTCCCCAATCCTAGGATTCCATTTTTCCCGGTAAGTAAAAGGCCTGGTTAAGGCATGAGGCTGATGTTCTTGATGGAAATGAAAGGTGGGTGTACCTGCGGGGTTCGGGAATTCATGCAGCATTCCCTGTGCCCATCAGGAATGAACTGGCAGAAAAGGCTACTGGGCAGTGTCCTCAGTGGCCCTCCACAAGGGAAATGACGGACTGGGCGCACTGGTGTTTCGGAGCGATGCCCTGGTTGCCTGCCAGGCTGCGTGAGTCACCGGCCCATCAGCTGAGGGTGACTAACCCCGGCCGGCCTCACTGGACACCGCAAATACGGCTTTTCTCAATCATCCTGGGTTCCGACTCAGCCAACAGAGAGCCTTACGGGATGAAGACGGGCTTATTCTTTAATCCGGTAACTCAAGGAAACCGGGGGTGTTCCCAGGCGGGAAGGAAAATTATGTGCAAGGAAAATCAGACTCGGGGCCGGTGTTGACTGGCGAGCCTTGTCGTAAAGGGCCTTCCGAACGTGAGCCGGCCCGCTCCCACTGCAAACCCCAACTGCCGGCCGGACGGGAGCAGCCGGCGGGGCCGGGGGCGCAGACACCGGGGGCGAGGCCTCACCAAAGGAAGGGCAGCACCGCCTGCTGGCCCAGCCGAGTGGCCGCGGAGCCAGCCCGTCCTCCGGGGCTCTCTGGGGGGACTGACCGGTCAGCGTCTCCCGGTGGCTCCCCATTAGGAACGAGGACACCTAGACAATGGCTCCCAACCTTCCTTCCGCTCCTCCCGCCGCCGGCAAGGCAACCCCACCCGTGAGGCTCCCCACTCGGCTCCCAGCCCCGGCCCCACCGCTTCATCCTGCTCCGTCTCCCTGTCCACCTCGGTCCGGCGGGGGCGGGGGCCGGATAACTGGACTCCCAGAAACGCGGGGGGCGGGTTTGACCCACTCAGCCCCCGGCCTCCCCCTCCGGCTCGCCGGCAATAACTGTGTGTGAGCAGAAATAGACCCGCGGCTAAAAACAGCGCCCGGAGCGTGTGGGAAAACTTACAGTTCTTATTCTGGGAAACAGCCAGCCCCAAAATAACACCGAGCAACCGAAAACGCCCTCTCTGAGCGGCAGGCCACCGCGGGGCTGCTCCTCCTGCCCCCCCCCCTCCCCCCCCCCCCCCCCCCCCCCGCAGCGGGGCTCCCCACGCCATCGCCCGCCTTCCACCCCGACCCACCACCTTTCATACTGACCCACCCGCACCCACCCCGCCTTCCACCCTGACCCACCACCTTTCATACTGACCCCACCCACACCCACCCACCCCGCCTTCCACCCTGACCCACCCGCACCCACCACCTTTCATACTGACCCACCCGCACCCACCACCTTTCATACTGACCCACCCGCACCCACCCCGCCTTCCACCCTGACCCACCACCTTTCATACTGACCCCACCCGCACCCCACCAGCTAGTTTGCTTTTGATACCGGTTTATAACAGAAGAAAACGATTTTCATAAACAATCGGGTAAACATAACCTCATCATACAGTCTTTCCGCCTCTGCGGCAGAACAATCCTGCACTCCTGTCCTCGTGGTTTTCAAACTGAGCTAAGGGATGAAGGCTGTCTTGGCCGACTCTTCCTCAAGTCAAGCCCTCAGAGTAAGGCTTCCGCCTGGCTCCCAGCGGGCTCCCGGCGGGCACAGCGCCATCGGCCACCAGCGCCCGGGCCGGAGACCGCGCCCGTCCGCACCGGGTGAGGCCGGCTGGGGCCACCAGCGGCTCACCTGCAGCTCAGGGCGGAGGGGCAGGCAGGCAGGTCCACTCGAGCTCAGTGTCAACACACGTAAGTGACCGATGTCGCCACCCTCGGGATCACTGAGACTGCCTGCGTCCTGCTCTTGACATGGACGGACAGTCGCAGGCACCGGCAGGAGTGACGTCCAACCCCACCTGCGTGGCACACGGCACGGCTTCTCCTGGAAGCACCAGGCCGAAGGTCTCGGCCGTGCCAGACTCTGATCACGGGGAAGCGCCAGCACCCGCCACCAGCAGACATGGCAGCGAGAGGGAGGGGCACAGGAAATAGGGGCCTCCACTGGGACACTAACCATTTTAGCAACAACCTAGCGCCTGAAACCTGGGGGTCACTGGCTTATGGCTTTCACTAAAGGCAATACGGAAATTACAGAAATGCATAATTTAACACAGCCCTGCACTTAACGCATAGCCGGGCCTCAAAGCCCATTATTTTCTCCATTAAGCTGGGGAAAAAAAATCTTGGGCCTTCAAGAGAATAAGCAAAATATAAGCAAAACCCCGTCCTGACCAGTTTTCTCAGTGGTTAGAGCACCAGCCTGCAGCCCAAAAGGTCTTGCGTGCAATGCCCTCAGTCAGGGGCAGGTACTTCAGCTGCAGGGTCGTCAGCCCCAGCAGAGGCATGTGCAGGAGACAACGGCCCAACGCTCTCTCGTTGCCTTCCCCCCCCTCCTCCCTCCTCCCTCTAGAACCAATGGAAAAATGTCCTCGGGCGAGAATTAAACAGCGACTCGGCTGGGGTGGCTCGGTGGCTGCTGAGCCCGGTGGTCACGGTTCCATCCGGGTCAGGGCACGTGCCCAAGCTGCAGGCTCCACCCCCGGCAGAGGGCGTGCGGGAGGCAGCCGATCAGTGATCCTCCTCACTGATGTTTTCTCTCTCTCTCTCAAATCAATTTTAGAAAAACAAGAGAATAAGCAAAATCCAAATGTGTGATTTTGCCTTTTATGCTCCTCTGCTGCAGCTAAGATGTTAAGTCGCAGATTCTAATTTACGTTTTTAATGGATTTGAGAGAAAGGAAAGGAAGAAGGGAAAGAGGCCAACAGAGTTGTTGTCCCACTTATTTATGCATCCGTTAGTTGGTTCTCACAGGTGCCCTGACTGGGGCCGGGACCAGTAGATTCCAGTCCTACTCGAAGTCGGCAAAAATCACATCTAATAGGTGAGCGTGTGTGTTCAGGAAGCCCACTGGTGTAAAAGGCTTGGGGTTTCATCGCCGACAGCAGCAGCTAACATACCAGAACGCACATTAGAAATGTCAGCCCTCAGCCTCACAGGGCACTATCTTGTGGCGCTTAAAGCGAGAGTTCTAACTTTGAGAGTTAGAATCCTAGCTTTACAACTTGAGGAGGAGAAAATTAAACTCTAAATTCCATTTGAAAATAAAGCTAGTAAGGGGATCTATCCAGAGTGGCCATAAAGATCACCTGAGAACACGCACATGGAATACCGGACCCATTTACCGAGTGCCTAATAAGTCAAGTGACCACGTCCACAGACTTGGTGAATTGTAACATGGAGAATACATTTGGGGTGCCCCCTTGCAAGCCACATTCTGGAAAACAGCCCACCACTAATATAAAATTCCATTTTGGGGTCCTTTAAGGCAGAGGAGGGTTCCTAGATTATGGGGGCTCCTCTGGAGAGATTGCAGGAACCACAGACCCAGATGGGGGCCCCGACGCCCACCCCGTGCAGCACGGCTGTGACCCGCTCGCTGTCTGCGGGCCTTCTGACTCGGATACTGTGCAGACCCAGAGCCTTCTTCCTCCCTCAGACAAGGATGACAAAGCAGGCATCCATCTCAGATGTCCGGCTAGTGGGACAGGCCTCGTCTGTGTCTGCACTGCAGGCTGCAGCGCCAGCGGCTTTAAGGCTCCGCACTAACCAGTGTTGGCACCTCAGGTCACCGTTAGCTCTACCCTCGGCAGCACCGGTTCTCACCGCGGCCACTGGGCACCTGCTCGCGCCCCCATTTGCCATGACCTCACAGCTGTCGGAGTCAGAGCCCCTTGCCCCCGCCTGGGCCAGTGCCTCTTCCCCTCCGACTCGCTTGTTTCCTGCCTACACATACTGGAGACCCCCCCATCCTGTCAGTGCTGAAAACACGTGGGGTCCTGGCGTCTTTCCGCGTTTCCTCCCCCCTCACACTCCCGTAAGCTGCCAGGTCTGCGATGCGGAGGGCCTGCAGGCACTCCTGTATTTCGCCTGGGCCATTTCTTGCCTCTTCAAATTCCGGGGCGAGCGGGCATGGCATCCTCAGCTGAGGGAGACGCCCGATTCCCACGCCCGTGCCTTTCCTTAGAGCTTGCCCACAGCCTCCTCCAGGTGGCGCTGGCGGCACCAAAACATCCATCATCACAAGCAGGCGGATTATTAGATGACCATTTATATGATCAAGGAAGAAAGAAGAGTTAGGAGAATGAAGGCTGAAATCAGCTCAACAGTTACACCGTTAGTTTGACACTGCAGGGGACCCCAAGCCCAGAGGGAAGTGTCAAGGTCACAGAGCGGTGGCCTCGATCGCTCCTTCCCTCAGGGGTGCTGCTCGGCCCTCCGCCCAGCAGTCCACTTACCTGCCCCGGAGGAAACCCACACCCAGCCACAGGGCTGCTGGAGTTCGCTGTCCCCGAGCTCCTAAGGCCTGTGACGTTAATAAAACGGAGACTGCGTCTTCTCAATAGCGTTAAGAATGGAAGGTTCAAACATCAGCTTAGGTTTCCCACCGAGCCCTGCCAACTCCCTCCAATCAACATAGTCCATTCATTTCGATGGCAAAAATGTTTTTATCAGACGAAACAAGAAAAGCTCTTTTCTTTTTTTTTTTTTTTTTTACAGGAGTTACCTTGAGGAAGTGGTTTATCCCAATTCTGAGATGACATTATTATAGCTTGGGTTGAATTTTTGATGCCGGGTGGCTTGGCCAACCCATCCATCAGCTCAGTTCCGCTGTCTGATTCCCACCCCCCGGACGGAGGGTCTGGGTTTAGAAACACTACCTTACAAGCCCCGGGGGAAAACTGGACACGGAGCTGCAGGAAAGCATCTTTCCAGCCTGGACATGAGGAACAGAAAGCCGATGTTTCCCCGCCCCAACTATTTTCCTGCTGTTTCCCTCCACTCTTCTCCCCTTCCCACGGGAGGGCGCCTCGGGTTTCCTCCCGCTCGGAACACACCTTCGGCCGCTCCGCTGTGGCCTCCTCCACCTGCTCTCAGGCCTCATGCCTCCACTCCCCAAAAGGCTCCAATGCTCACAGGGCGAAGCCAGGGACTCCCCAAAATGTCCAGAGCCCCCCACCCCACTCCCTGGGCCTAATCCCAGCACCGCTGGGTCACTGGGGAGAAGAGGCCCCCCCAGTGTGGCTCGCTGTGCGGCCACACGTGGCGTTCTCACTAAGAAATAAAAGCTCAGAACCTCTTCCACAGAAATGAGGCCACACGGCCAGTCCTGCTCGGGAAAAATTTCCCAAATGAGTTACCCTGTTTCCCCAAAAGTAAGACAGTGTCTTATATTACTTTTTGCTCCCAAAGATGCAATAGATCTTATTTTGGGGGGGGGGGGGGGATGCCTTATATTACAGGGAGTAGGTCTTATTTTCGGGGGGGGGGGGGGTCTTACTTTCGGGGAAACAGGGTATCTTTTCCGTTTATTTCCTTAAACGGGCCCTCCACAGGGATCGCCCAGACTTCAGTTCCAAACCTCGACGACACCGCGCCGAGCCGCCCCTGAACGGACACTGGGGCTGTGGCTGTGCTTGCAAACACGCCTTGCCCGTGTGCAGTAAGGATGCTCCTGGAAACAGGACACTTTCTAGTGTGTTTCTTACCTGGATACTCCCAAAGCCTGACCTCGGCAACATACTCCACACCGACTAACAGCCAAAGCCTCAACAGGAGCTTTTCAGATGACTCGGAAATCGTACGGCACCTCTGGATTGGTGGCTTTTTCCCTAAGAAATCCCCTCGGTCAAACCCCAGAGAGTAATTCTCAAACGTAAGCCCGCGAACACGTGCCACCAGGGCTGATAAAAAAAATATAATAATGCCGATTTCTTGGGGCCCGCCCCCCACCGTTAGAGGCTCTTTTAGGTCTAAGGTGGGGCCCCCGACGAGTCCTTCCCGGTCTCAGGAGGGTGCCCATGGGGTGGCCGCAGCTGGAGCTCTCACCACAGTGTGACCTTGAGGCAGAGAGAAGCAACGTGCATTTCAGAGAAAACGTGGCGGTCAGGTTAGGAGGCGGGGGCAGGTGCCGGATAACTGGAACTCCCAGAAACGCGGGTGGCGGGTGCCTAATCGACGGTTCGGGTGTGGCTGCCCTCCCCACCCCGCACCCCGCACCGGAAATCAGGCTGCAGAATGGATCGGTGAGGGGCTGGAGAATGCAAAGGCGCACACACTGGCTCCCCGCGCTCAGGAGTCACGCCTGGTTCTCAGCTCCGGGCAGTGGGGCGCCGCATCCAAAGCCGGAAGCGGGGCCCCACGCCCAAGCCCCCCGCCTGGACTGCAGGATGGGGGGGTCTCCCGCACACAAAGCCGGACCCCCCTCCCCCAGGCGTGGGGGTGGGGGACCCCGACGAGCACGATCCGACCGGAATTACAGACTTCAGGCCGTGGCAGCAAAAAAAAAAAAAAAACGGGGAGGAGAGACAGGGCGCCACTGGCTGGGGGATTCTTTATTGCAAGTTGGGGTGCGGAGGAAGGCAGCGGGGCGTGAGCCCCAGGTCTGGAAGAAGGCTCTAGAAGGAGGACTGTGTCTGCCTCACGATCCCTCAGGCCACCCCCTCCCCCGAGGCGAGAGCTCCGAGCTGGGAGGAGGCGACCCCCGCCCTCCCGCCCGCCCGCCCGCCCGCGGGGGACCCCGTCACCCGCCCGTCCATCAGGGCTGCACGCGCGATCCCGACCGGCGGCTCCGGCCCTGGGGACCCCACCCGAGTCCGGCCGCAGGAAATGGCGGGGCGCCCGGCGAGCGCGAGAAGCACGGGCTGCGGGCGGGGCGGCCGCGCCCAACGGGGTCGCGGGGTCGCCTGTGGCCCGGAGGGAGCCGCCGCCGCCGCCGCCACCGGGCCTCCCCTCCCGCCCCCTCTCCGGGGCCCCCCCGCCACAGCCCCCGACCCCCTGCCGCCCGCCCGCCCGCCCGCCCGGGCTCTCGGCGCGCTCACCGCCTTCATGGCGGAGGCCATGTCGTCGTAGCGCTCCGCCTGCTCGGCCAGTCGCGCCCGCTGCAGCAGCTGCTCCCGGTCCCCCATGTCGCTGTGGCTCGGCCTCGCCTCGCGCCCCGAAACCGCTCGCTCGCTCGCTGACTCGGTCGCCCGGTCGCCGAGGAGGCCGCCGCCGCCGCGCACGCGCACTGGCTCGCCCGCTAGCCCGAGGCTCAGGCTGCAGACAGCGCCACCGCTCGCGCCCTCTCGCTGGCTCGCCCCGCGCGCTCTGCCCGCCGCCTTCGCCTTCGCCGCCGCCGCCGCCGCGGGAGGAGAGGCTGCCGCCGAGGGGAGGGGCGGGCCGCAGGGCGCCTGCGCAGTGGGAGCCGCCGGGCGGGCTGCGGGGAGCGGCGCGAGTGGGAGGGGGGAGGGCGGGCCGGCCCTAACGGTCTATTTCAAGGTGACGTCACCTACTATAAATAGCTGCCGCCGCGGCCCCGCCCCCCAGGGCCGCGCAGGCGCCCTGTGCGTGCTGCAGTTGCCGCCGCAGCCAGAGGCGGGAGCGGGACGCGGGGAGCAGTGCGGGCCGGAGGAGGGGGCGCGGGGGCGGCTCTTGCGCAGGCACTGCAATGGCTCACCCCACCCGGGACAGCGCCCCCCGGATCCAGGCGAGAGGTCTGGCCTGGGAAGGACCCGAAACGCAAATAAATTCGGTGCTGGGAGCATCCGGGAGGCCGAGTGCCCGGAGGGGCGGGTCGAACCCGCCCAGCCCTCTCTCCCGCCCTGAGCCCGGGCAGCGGCTGGGCCACACCCTGCACCGGCCCCCGCGAGATCGCATCGGGCCTTTGGGGACACTCCCTCTGCCCCGGCACCCCAGCCCCGCACACACACACCCAGATCAATGCACGACCTGCCCCACCCCGATCCATGGCGTTAGGCATTCTGTACTTTTTAAAAAATATATATTTTATTTATTTTTTTACAGTGAGGGATAGAAAGTCAAATACATGGAGGAGAGAGAAACATTGGTCAGCTGCCTTCTGCACACCCCCTACTGGGGATGTGCCCGCAACCAAGGTACATGCCCTTGATGGGAATCGAACCTGGGACCCTTCAGTCTGCAGGCCCACGCTCTATCCACTGAGCCAAACCGGTTTCAGCTGGGACCAGGATCTGAGTTCAAACCCAAGCTGGACTTCCTCCTGTGCCAAAGAGGGGGTGAAAGGCTGGCTGGTCCCTAAGCCCCTCCCAGGCCTGCCATTCGGTGCTGATACGCCGAGGGTGCCCATGCCAGTCCCCGGGCTGGGCACGCCCTGGACAAACCAGGAAAAGCCCAGTGGCTAAAACAGGCGCTAAGGAGAATGTGCAATATGCAAAGAGCAGGTCGGGACAAAGGGCCTTGTGCGCTGAGAATTTACCTGAGCACCTACTGCGTGCTCAGCCCTGCGGGGGCGGGGGGGAGTCCCTGGAAAGTGGGTCTTTGCCGGACCTGAGTGGCACCATCTGGACCTCGGACTGGAAGGACTGCTAAAAGCAACTGTAGGACAGCAATCTCGGGGTGTCAGAGGAAGGCTGGCGGGGTGGCTCAGCCATCGAGCCTCCAATCCCAGTGGGGACCCTGCAGGAGGCAGCCAATCGACGACGTCCCCTCTCATAGATGTTTCTATCTCTATCCTCTCCCTCTCTCTCTCAAAATCAATAAAATATACATATATATATATATATATATTTTTTTTTTTAAGTCAACCACTGTCTGACCCATTAGCAGAAGAGGAAACTGAGATTGGAGGGGCGGAGAGGCTGGCCCCGGTTTGCAGTCTGCAGCCTCCGGGCCGCCTCTGCGTGTGATGCTAAAATGAGGAAGGCAGCACCCCGAGTGTGGGAGGAGGCCCCGCCCCGGGTTTCACCCGGCTTTGAAGTCATCTTTGCTAACCACACATGGAACAGAGGTTCACAAACCGGGCTCCTGTTTCCCCCTCTTTAAAGAGCCCGGTATCCGAGGCCGGTTTGGCTCAGTGGATAGAGGGTCGGGCCTGCGGACTGAGGGGTCCCAGGTTCGATTCCCATCAGGGGCATGTACCTTGGTTGTGGGCGCATCCCTAGTGGGGTGGGGGGGTGCAGGAGGCAGCTGATGGATGTTTCTAACTCTCTATCCCTCTCCCTTCCTCTCTGTGAAAAATCAATAAAATGTATTTTTAAAAATAAATAATAAAAAACAAAGAGGCTGAGCTGAAACCGGTTTGGCTCAGTGGATAGAGCGTCGGCCTGCGGACTGAAGGGATAGAAAGTCAGAAACATCGACGGGCTAGGGGCGTGCTCCCTTCTCTACTGGGGATGTGCCCGCAACCAAGGTCCATGCCCTTGACCGGAATCGAACCTGAGACCTTTCAGCCCGCAGGCCGACGCTCTATCCACTGAGCCACAGGGACAAGGGCAAGGCCATGTTTCTGGATGAGACTTGGAACCATGGGAGAAGGTGAGGTGTCTGAGGTGGCTGCCCTGGTCTTTGCTGGGGACGTTTGGGGGTATCAGCAGCTCTCCCCGTTGCTGAGGAACCCCTGCATTTCAGGGTAGGCTGAGGTCAGCCCACACCGGAGACAGGAGAGGCGTGGCCAGAGCAGCAGAGGCAAGCCAGGAGAGTGCGGGGTCCGGGAAGCGGAAAGGCCAAGGCGGGGAGGACTACAGGTGACCTTGGATTTGACAGCAGGAGCCTGGCTCGGGTGGCCGCAGCGGAGGAGCTGAGGGTGGGGTGGAAGCTGCGGAAGTGGAGACTGAAGCTTGACGGGAAGGAAAGAAAGCTTTGTGGGAGGACCAGCGTGTGTCCCACGCTTGTCAAAATCAGTCAGGACGAGAACTGACGTGGATTAGAATGCTGCCATCTACCCCACGTTCCCTGTGTTGAAATCCATCTCAGGCCAACATGATTAGAAAAGCTAGAAGGCCTCTAACCCCTCCCTCTAAGAGTTGGAGGAAACTGGGGTCCGGTGCTGGGAACCCTGTCCTCGTGGAGGGCGGGGCTGGTGGGTGACAGTTATTACCTCCCAGGCTCTTTGGGGTTTTTTTCTGTTTTTTTAAATATATTTTATTGATTTTTCACAGAGAGGAACGGAGAGGGATAGAAAGTCAGGAACATCGATGAGAGAAAAATACTGATCAGCTAGCTGCCTCCTGCACACCCCGCACTGGGGATGTGCCCGCAACCAACGTACAAGCCCTTGACAGGAATCGAACCCAGGACCCTTGAGTCTGCAGGCCACCGCTCTATCCACTGAGCCAAACCGGTTAAGGCAAATCAATAAAAAAAATTTTAAAAAAGAAAAAGAAATGCGGCCTTTGAACGCCTCCAGAGAGCAGCATTCCTGAGCCCGGTGTAGGGGGCGCCGATGAGTAAGGTCAGACAGAGCAGGTTCCGGGCGGGGGGGGGGGGGGGGGGGGGGGGGGCAGGTCTGCTGTGTCTTCACCTGGTACAGGTCTCCGAGGGGAACAGAGCGAACCCCTCGGAGTGGGTGATGGAGGAGAAGAGTCTGGACTTGCCTCGGAACCCTCTCTGCCCGGTCCCAGCTGAGGGCCCTTGCGCAGGCCACCTGCCAAAAGGGGCTCAGCACACCTGTCTCTTAGGATTGGGGGTCAGCCTGGTGCCAGCGACAGGCAGCGCCAGCCGTCACAGCCGCTCACGCGTCCTTGCTCTCCCCCCCCCCCCCCCCCAGCCCCCGGTCCCGCCCGCTCCTCACTCGGGACCGGGTCCGCAGGGCATCGCCAGCACCTCCCGCCGGAGCCCGGTGAATGGGTGACCCAGAAAAGGCACGTCCTGCTTTTCCTCTCGGGCACTCGGGGACACGCCAGCTCCCCGGCAAGCCTGGACACCAAGGGACATATTAAAAAGAGGCTCTGGCATTGTTCTGGGAGAGACGGCGGCGTTCGCCCCCGTGGCACGGTTACCGTCTTGAGCAGGAGGGGGGCCACCCGCCCACAGATTGGTGTCACCCAGATAGGGTTTTGGGGTTTTTTAATATATTTTATTGATTTTTTTTTTTTTTTTTTTACAGCGAGGAAGGGACAGGGAGAGAGAGCTAGAAACACCAATGAGAGAGAAACACCGATCAGCTGCCTCCTGCACACCCTCCACTGGGGATATGCCCACAACCAAGGTACAAGCCCTTGATCGGAATCGAACCCGGGACCTTTCAGTCCACAGGCCAACACTCTATCCACTGAGCTAAACCGGTTTCGGCCCAAATAGGGTTTTAATTGAGCCCCCTCACATACAGGTCTCCTGCTGCCCCGGGTGACCCCACCATCAACAACATCTCAGCTGGTGAATCCCTGGCCGGCTCCCTGCCTGGCTTCGGGGGGGGGGGTGGATTTTACCCCCTTAGGCTGTCTCCCCACATCCTGACAAGTCCTGGAGGGAGGTGGTGATCCCCACGATACAGACGAGGAAGATGAGGCCTAGAAGGGTCAGGCACTCACTTGCCCAGGGTTCAAGGCAGTCATCGTGACCCCCCATTCATGCCACTTCCTGTCCTGTTGCTGCTCCCTGAATGCCCCCCGCTGTGTCTGAGATCAGCCTGCGCTCACAGATTGCAGGACCGGCCAGTGCCTGCCGCCACTCGTCCCCGTAGGAAGCAGATTGGCTCCGGGGGCAGCTGTTGGCATTAAGACGTGTGAGAACGTCCTGGTCGCTGCAATCTGTGAGCTGGTGGAGCTCAGAGCCCCATTCCCAGTTCCCCCTCCACCCCCCACCCCATCCCCTCGCCCGCCACCCCTCCAAGCTCGGCTCCCGGGGAGAAGGCGAGACTGTGAGATCTGGTTAAAATCAGGGGGAAAAGGCTTTTGCTTCAGTCCTGCAGAGGGTCATGGAGCTTGTGACCCTTAGCCAGAATTTTCTAGATCCTTTGCCTGGAACCATCTGGATAATTGCCTCGGGTTTCTGTGTGGTGGTTCCCACAAGGTGGGGCCGAGGTGGGAGGGGCCGTGTGGACAGGAAGGAGGACCGGGCCTGAGATGGCTGGGGCGTCCCCTCTCTGAGCCTTGGAGCTCCTGTCTGAAATGGGAGACCGCACTGGTGGGTGACAGCGTTCTCTTTCTTTTTTCTTAAAAAAAATATTTATTGATTTAAAAAATATATATATATATAGAAAGGGAGAGAGAGGGATAGAGAGTTGGAAACATGGAGGAGAGAGAAACATCGATCAGCTGCCTCCTGCACACCCTCTACTGGGGATGTGCCTGCAACCTTTCAGTCCACAGACTGACGCTCTATCCACTGAGCCAAACCGGTGAGGGCCAGAGTCCTTTCTTTCTCCCAGCTCCGAAGGTCTGGGTAGCTCGCCATCAGCAGTCCGGCAAACAACGCAAGAGGATGAGCCAGGGATGCATCAGAGGCCCAGTGTGGGGACCAGGTCAGTACACGGAGTGGAGGAAGGGAGCACGCCCCTAGCCCGTCGCAGGTCCTGGGGCAGCAGGGGGCCTGGGAGCGCCCACGCAAGTAAAGGTCAGGTCAGTGGTAATGTTCCCATTTTACAGGCGAGGAAACTGAGTCCCACTGAGCTCCATCGCAGCACCGAGATCGGGGGAGGGCAGGACGCAGAGGGCAGCCCCGCTCCTCCATCAATCACCACGTCCCCACCTCTGCCCCTGCCCCCCCCCCCCCCCCCCCCCGGAGCCTGAGAACTTTCTCTGGGTGTTTTGGCGGAACCTCCTTTTTCTGCGGAAGCAGCGGTACCCTGGGAAGTCCAGGAGGCGGGTTGCTGAGTGCTCCCCAGCGTCCCTGCCTGCCGGGGGTCTGTGCTGGAACATCTCCTTCCTCCCAGGATGTCAGTAGGAAGCGAGCGGATTGGCCGAGCCTCCTGCAGCGCCAGGCTGGCCCCGGCTCTGGGAGTCAGGGGTCTGGGAGTACCAGCGCCCCGAGGAAGGCTGACCCCCAGGGGCCTGGCCTCTGCGGACAGCTCTGAGCTGCCTGCCGCTTAAAGGTACAGCCTCCTGCCAAAGCCGGTTTGGCTCAGTGGATAGAGCATCGGCCTTCGGACTGAACAGTTCCAGGTTGGATTCCAGTCAAGGGTCAAGGGCATGTGCCTTGGTTGCGGGCACATTCCTAGTGGGGGGTGTGCAGGAGGCGGCTGATTGATGTTTCTGACTTTCTATCCCTCTCCCTTCCTCTCTGTAAAAAAAATCAATAAAATGTATTTTTAAATTTTCTTTTTTTTAAAAGGTACAGGCTCCTCCCCTGGCCCTTCAGCACCAGACCTGGCCCCCCTTTGGCAAGCTCGTCCCCTACCCCTGCACAGCCTAGGCCCACCGGGTCCCCAGACGCTGCCCATGTGGAAACGTAGACTGTCCTTCCCCATTCCTCCACCTCCCGGTTCCTTACGCCCTTTGATGCCCAACTGAAATCTCTTCTTTCAGCGAGGGAGGGCGGGAGAGGGAGAGAAACACCCGCGATGAGAGGGAACCATGGGTCGGCGGCCTCCCGCACGCCCCCCGCTGGGGATCGAGCCCACAACCCGGGCCTGGGCCCTGACGGGGAACCGAACCCCTGACCGCCTGGACACCGGCCGGGCTATAGGGCTCTTTCATCAATAGCCTCCTCCCCCTCCCGTCCCTCCGCCCCCCCCCCCCCCCAAGCTAGCCCTGTGCATCAAGCCCTGCGCTGTTGCTAGCCATGGCTTCCCCCAGGCCTCCTAGCCGCCCTGCGAGGGGGTCCAGTCCGCAGATACATGACCAGCAAGGGGTGGAACCAGGATCCAAGCTCTGATCCAGTTCCCTCCGCCTCAAACGCTGCCCCTGCCTCTTTGCAGACCTAACTCGAGCGTCTCCCTCCATTTTCAGCACCACCCTAGCCTCTTTGGAGGGATCCCTCAGCCTCAGGGGGGCAGACACAGGGCTGGGCATTCCCCCCACCCCCTGCAATGAGGCTGTTTCTCCATCTCCTCCACCAGAGAGGGCGTCCCAGGATGCAAGGGCCTCACCACCATCCCCCCCCCCCCCCGCCCCCCGTGCCTGGCATTCAGCAGGTGCTCAGCAGACACCACGCAGATGGCTGAGCGCCCTGTGTCAGCAGCAGGAAGCGGCGGGCCTGAGGGACCCAGACAGGAAGAAAGATCCAGAGCTCCGGCCACGCCTTCCATTAGCGCATCTTCTCTGCTCCTGACGGCCACCCCCCCGGGACCCCATCTGAGCCAGCCGAATCGGATTCCCGAAACGGCTTCACCTTGGAGAGGCAGCCTCGGCCCCCACTCGGCCGCCCGGCAAGCAGCGGTGCCCGGAGCCGCCGGTTAATATTTAATGGGGCCGGCACTGCGGCAGAGCGGCGGGCAGAGGAGCCGGAGGGGGGCAGCAGGGTCCCCGTGGGGCTGCGAGGAGGGCGCGGCCGGGAGAGGGCTTCATACACCAGAGAACCCCAGCAGACAGCATTACACACAGCCATCCGAGCCCCTGGCTTAACTCAGAGCCGGCCAGGGCAGCGCGTGCCCACAGCGGGACAAGGATACGGCTGACTGAGCCCCAGCGGTGAATGTATGGGGGGTCACGGGCTCCCCGGGGACAGTGGGAGGGCAGAGCAGCGGCGCCAGCCAGACCGGACTCCGCTGTGTGGCCTGAGCAGCAACGGTGCCACTGAGCCTCCATTTTCTGATCTCTGAAATGGGCGTAACAAAATACCTCCCTCGAGGGGCCCTTAGGAGCCTTACGTGAGAGAAATGCTGTAAGAGGACCCAGCTCAGCACGTAGTAGGACCTCAGAAAATGCTGAGTTTCTTCTCCCAAGCCAGGCCTGGGTCCTGAGGTTGGAGAGAAGAGATGGGGGAGGGAAGGAGGGAGGAGCACATATTCATTAGCCAGAGTGGCGAGGGGCCACAGGGAGGGTTGAAATATGGTAGCATGCATCTCGGATAAAACTGCCGTTTGCTTAAAACAAAAGGGCGGTTACTTGAGCTTCCAGATTGAGACCTAAACACTCACAGAAATCCCTTTGAGGACCAGAACTGAAAAGGAGTCATTCTTGTTGACTCAGCGGCGCCAGAAGTTGAGCTGTACCATCGGCTTTTGCGAGATAGAACTACCTTCCCACGTCCAGCAGCGTGTATGGTTAGAGATAAGAAGCAGGCAACAGGGCCAATCACAGTCCACCGGCACTTCCCTACCCCAGACGCGACCCTGCAGCCTGTTCTCGGAATTTAAAACAATGAAGACTTATGGTTCAGACCCTATAAAAGCACCGCCTGCCCCCGGGACGGGACGGCCGTTGAGTGTTAGGTCTCCACGCGTGTGGTGCCCTCCATCCGTCCCGGCCCGTTTTCCATAAATCCTCGCTTGCTTATTTCCAACTTCACCGCCTCCGTGGTCATTCGCAACTGGTCGTGGGAGTCGCCCCACAACAGGGCGACCTTGAAGCCAAACATCTCGAGTTTGGACTTGGCATCGTGGTGCGGCAACACCTAGGAGGGATGTCAGAGAGAGGGTGGGCAGAGCGCCCAGGACGGCAGGACAGAAGGGACCCGTCCTTCAGCAGACGAGGCTGCCGAGGGCTCAGGCCGGCCCAGAGGCTCACACAGCCCGGAGCCGGGGCCGGAGCCAGCCGCACAGCCACCTCACCTGTGCGAGGCGGCCTCCGCTGAGGGTGTGACCCCAGGCTCCCCCCACCCCCATCAGGGCGGGGAGGCAGGTGACATGATGAGGTGCCCTCATTCCCTGGGGGGTGAGGGAGGGGACCCCTGCTTCTCTGGCCTGGACACAGCGGACCCCTCGTGCCTCCCACCCCTTCCTGTCTCTCTCCAGTGTGTCTCCCACAAATCCTGGGCGCTCCCCAAAATGTAAATCTGACCGGCCAGCGGAAGCGGCGGCAGCCTCGTCTGTGGAACAGGTCACGCCCCCTCCCCCAGACTCTCCAAACCCATGGGGCGGCCGGGGGGATCAGGCCACGGGGCCGACGGGAGAGTGCGTTGGCGAGCGCGGGCTGTTTGGTGAATAACGGGAGGGTGTGTGTGGGGGGGGTGGTGTTGCTCTTAAACCTGAAAAAAACCATCGGAAACCCGGACTTTCTGCTCAGTCTCGCTATGAACCTAAAATGGCTCTTATAGTAGTCTTTCTTTTTAATTTTTTTCTTTTTTTTCTTCAATATATGTATTTTTTTTCTTTGAAGTATTACAAATAGCAGTACATACATTTCCTCCCCCCCTCCATTCATCTCCCCCCGGCCTCCCCTACCCCCCAGCACATGCCCTCACCTGCACGCCCCACCCCCTCCCGTGTCTCGTACCCATTGGTGATGCTTTCACGCATGCGGACAAGTCCTTCGGTTGATCTCCCACAGCCCCTGCCCCGCACCCTCCCCTGCCTTCCCGCTGTAGTCTGACAGTCTGCTCCATGCTTCTTTGCCTCTGTATCTATCCCCCTACCCCCACCCCCGTTTCTTTTCTTTAGAAAAAAAAAAATCTTGCCTCTGCAGACTCGAAATAAACATATTAAGAACAAAAAATGTTTGAGGCTCAGGTTCAACGTCCAACAGTTCCGAGTCCCCGTTTCAGTGCCAAATAGTTCCTTGGGTGTGCACGTCAGCAATGGTGCCTGGATATTTCTCTTTCTTTTTTCTTTTTTTTTAAGGATCTCTAGCAAGACCCTCGAAAGCCTTTAAGGCATGCAATACGATACAGCTTCTAATGCTGGCTTGCAATTTTCATGACTTTGGGCAAATCAGTGAACCTCCATCAGCAGTCTGGCTTGTCCTCTGCAGAGACAGGGACACTCTGGGGCCAAAGGAGGGCCGGGAAGATGCTAGGAGATACGGTAAATGAGGGAGGGGCAGGCCACTGAGGAGCAGGGCCCCCCACCCGCCTGTGCGAGGAGGTGGGGTTCCCTGTTCCTCTCTGCACCCCCCCCTCCCTTCCCCACATGGAGACTCTCTGCGCTCCACCCCAGGTAGATGGTGACTCAAGTCATCCCGCAGCCACCGGTCCCTCTGCTCCGGTTGCCATGGCGCTGCAGCGCGCGCCGGCCAATCAGGAAGGGGCTGGGCATCGGAGCCTCTGTTGCTAAAGCCCAAGCAGGATGCTCGGCCAATGGGGAGGGCGGCAGAGTGGAGCCACCGTGGAAACCTCAGGCCTGAGATTTTGTTCCAACCAGGTTTTTGCTGTTGGCAGGGGGGGGGGGGGGAGGCTGGGCTTCCTGCCTTCCTTCGCTTGCAAAGAGCCATCTTGCAGTCCGGGGGGGGGGGGGGGGACATTCAGCCAGGGTGCGTGACAAGAGGCCTCTGCAGAGTCACCGAGGACCCCAGCCTGGCAGTGCTCAGCTTCAGATGTCCCCTCATCATCCTCCGCACCCCCCCCCCCCCCCCCCCCCCCCCCCGTGCGCACCATCCCCTGGCCTATGACCTCGGTCCTTCCCCTCAGCTCCCCCAGCCCCATCGGTCCTGATGGGCTGTGAGCTGTGGGCTGCCGGAAAACGCCCACCCCCAAGGGAAAGGAACATGGGGTCCACCTCTAAGGGGACCCATCCACCCTCCAGCTTTGTGGCTTTGCACTCCTACCCTGTTTCCCCGAAAACGAGACAATGTCTTATATGAATTTTTGCTCCCAAAGATGCGCTAGATCTTAATTTCGGGGGGGATGCCTTATGTTACAGTGAGTAGGTCTAATTTTCGGGGGATGCCTTACTTTTGGGGAAACGGGGGTGGTCTAAGCAGGGAGCTGCGGAGGACGGAGACGAGGGTCGGACAGGGGCCAGCCCCTCTGCAGAATTCAAAGATGGAGCCAACGGGCTCTGGACTGCCGCTCGGACCTCACGCCCCAGACTTCATGCTATCCTGGCCTCTGAGCTCTGCAGCAGGGGCACCTCCAAGGCACACATGTGCCAAGGGACACAACTAGGACTCAGGTTGCCCTTAAAATGCCAGGCTGGCAGGGCCATCCATTCCAGAGCCAAGGCCCAGAGCTGCAAAGCTGCCCCTCCACGCCACACAGCTAAGCCCTGGCTCCCAGACCCAGCCCTCCAGCCGGCCCCGTGCAACCTCCTTCCACCAGCCTCCTCGCCCCACCCCCACCCCCGCAGGCAATCAGGGAGCTGTGCACGCCCAGGCTCTCAACACCCCAGATTTCGCAAACACACAAACACGGGCAACTGCAGGGGAGAGTGCGTCCCGCCCCTTCCCAGCCTCGCCCTGGCTTTCGGCTCTGTTGCCTGGCAACAACAGTTCTTTCCAGAAACTTAGATGTCATCCTGAACAAAGGTGCACATCCTTCCCCCCAAATCCATGGATGGCCGGGTCGTATCTCTTTTATCTCCTAAAGGGCCCGTAGTCACCCTCGCCTCCCCTCCCCGGCCACCGCCCCAGTCTGAGGTTCCGGCACAGATTTCCTGGACAGCGACCCTGGCCCCTCGGGGGCTTCCTGCTTTTACACTCGCTCATCCCACGACCCTCCTCCCTCCGCCGCCCCCCCTCCCCGATTCCATTCTGTGTAACCATAGCCAGACAGGCTTTTAAACACCCAAACCTGAGCCTGTCACCTGGTGCTGGCTTAGAAGCTTTAATGATAAAAACAAACAAACAAAAAAAAGGTTTATGCCTTGCCGGTGTGGCTCAGTGGTTGAGCATTGACCTCAACGATGCTCAGTGGTGGGGGTTCGATTCCCGGTCAGGGCACGTGCCTGGGTTGTAGGCTCGAACCCCAATGGGAGGCGTGCGTGCATGAGGCAGCCGATGCATGATTCTCTCTCATCATCGATGTTTCTCTCTCTCTCTCTTTCTTCTCTGAGATCAATAAAAATATATCTATTTTAAAAAATAATAAATGATAGCCTTAGCCAGTTTGGCTCAGTGGATAGAGCATCGGCCTGCGGACTGAAAGGTCCCAGGTTCGATTCCGGTCAAGGGCACATGCCCAGGTTGTGGGCTCAACCCTCAGTAGGGGTGTGCAAGAGGCAGCCAATCAATGATTCTTATTCATCATTGATGTTTCTTTCTCTTTCCCTCTCCCTTCCTCTCTGAAATCAATTAAAAATATATATATATATATACTTAAAAAAATAAAGGATAGCTCCATCTTTAAAATAGTCTATTGCAGCTTACATTCAATGTTATTTTGTGTAGGTTTCAGGTGGACAGCCTGGTGATCAGACCACCATACCCTTCCCAGAGCGCCCGCCCTGTTCCCAGGACCCACCCGGCGTCACCATGGTTACTGAAGCATCACTATGTTCCCTGTGTGGTACTTCCCATCCCCCGGACTTCGGTCACTACCCATCTGTTCTGCTCGGCCCCTGGTCTGCCATCCTCGGTTCTCCCCATCTCTCTCATCCTCTGCCACAGCCAGGAAGCCCACACTCCACTGGTCTGACTTAGCCGCACCTTCTGGTTAAGACGACTAGTCATTTCCTTCTATAACCCTCACCGGGGATATTGTCCCATTGGTGTTCAGGGAGAGTGGGAGGGAGTGGGAGGGAGAGGGAGAGACGGAAACATCGATGTGAGGGAAACACATCGATGGGTTGCCTCCTGTGCGCACCCCGACCAGGACCCGGGCCGGGGAGGAGCCCGCAGCCGAGGTACCAGCCCTTGACCGGAATCGAACTCAGACCCTTTGGTCCGAAGGCCGACACTCTCTCCGCTGAGCCAAATGGGCGAGGGCTTATTTTTAAAACATATTTTTATTGACTTCAGAGAGGAAGGCAGAGGGAGAGACGGAAACATCAGTGATGAGAATCATGGATCGGCTGGCTCCTGCACGCCCTGACCGGTGACCGGGCCTGTGCCCTGAGCTGGAACGAAACCGGGACGTCCTGGTTCCTAGGTCCACGCTCAACCCCCGAGCCACCGCGGCCGGGCTGCCTTTCCTCGATTGTTTTAAAATATATATATATTTTATTGATTTTTTACAGAGAGGAAGAGAGAGTTAGAAACATAGAGAAACATCGATCAGCTGCCTCTTGCACACCTCCTACGAGGGATGTGCCCGCAACCAAGGTACAGGCCCTTGACTGGAATCGAACCTGGGACCTGTTTCAGTCTGCAGGCCGACGCTCTGTCCGCTGAGCCACACCGGTCAGGGCTCTTGCTTGCTTTTAGCGCCAAAGCCCTTTAGCCCTCTGGAATCCCTTGCCCTCCCGCTGCTCCTTGAAGGCCAGCACTCTCACACAGCCTTCGAACCCCAGCCCCCGACGGCCCCCCCGACGGCATGACTTCTCCGCCATAACAACAGTGACCTGTGCCCAGCCCTTTGCTCAGGGACAAGGACGCAGACTGCTCTGAATGTACTGTGGACGGGAGAACAATGGATGAGCGCGTACTGTTAATGAACCCCCCTGTCTTGCAGTGGCGGGCTGGCTGTGACTCCGCTGGGAGCAGGGGACGGGTTCAGGGCCATCTCCCGGAGTCTAAATCACAAACCCGACAGCAACGCGTCTTCCCGTCCCAGGGATGCCGGCCGACGCTGCCCAGGACGTGAGCGGTGGGTCCGCAGACCTGCCAGCCCCCAACCTCAGACCCCAGCAGGAGACGGTGGCGAGGGGACAGGTCCCACTGGCCTCCTGCGAGGGGAAGTGCGCCCCGTTTCGCTTCTGCTTTGAGGTCAGACACTTCCTGTGTGTCAGGCCATCCTGGGAGCGCCCCGTCCTCCGTGCCAGCCGCCCTCGGAGGCCAGTGCGGTGACTGGGGACCGGAGGGCCTGTGGCCGCGGCCCTCACGGCGGTGTGGGGAGAGCCAGGCCCCCCGCCTGCCGTCCCTCCCTCCCAGTGCGGGGAACCACCCACGGCGGGCTTCTTTTCCCCACTCCTTGTTAAAAAAATACATTTTTATTGATTCCAGAGAAAGGAAGGGAGAGGGAGACAGACATGTCAATGATGAGAATCAGGGATGGGCTGCCTCCTGCACGCCCCACACTGGGGACCGAGCCCGCCACCCAGGCCTGCGCCCCGACCGGGACTCACACGTGGCCTCCGGGTGCACAGGTCGGCCCTCCACCCCCCCCCCCCCCGGGGCCAGGGGCCAGGGCTGGGCAACTCTCTGGTGCAGGAGCCACCCCGGGCAGGGCGGTGAAGCGCCCATCAGATGCTGGGGGCCCTGCTGACGGTTCAGACACCCGAGTGTCTCCAGATAATGCCCGACGTTCCCCAAACGGGGGCCAAAGCCTCCCCCGGGGCTCCCCCAGCATGGACCAGGGGCCTGGGAGGTGAGGGGTGGGAGGCGGCGCAGAAACCAGGCTGGGGACGGGGATGTGGCGCTTCACTCCGCGGCCACTATGTACAGGTATGTACACTATGTCACACTATCTTACATCCTGCTCCAGGAGCCCCCTGGGGGTGTGGGTGAGGGGTTACAGGAGGGGCCTCTCCGGGGAGCCGCCCCCTCTCTGAGGACGCTCCTGGGGGCTGCCTGTCCCCTTCCCACGGGCCATCTGGGCCTCCCACCTGCTCTGGGCGGCCGCCAGCCGCTTCCAGAAGCCTCCCCTTCGGGCGGAAGAACGCTGGGGGGCGGGGGGGGCGGCGGCAGCTGCCATCCATGCCCAGAGCCTGGCTGATCCTCCGGAACAACACAACAGGCGGCGGGCGCCCTCCCGTCCTCCGCCCGCCCGCCCCCCGCCCCCGCGCCGGCGTCAGGGGGCGCTGGCGTGCATCCTCTCCAGACAGCCGGCCCAGAAGGCCACCAGCCGGTTGTCCCGGTTGCCGCAGAAGTCGGTGAAGTCCCTCAGCAGCCGGTCGGCGAACCTCTCGTCGCCCGTGGCGCTGGAGCGCCAGGTCTTGGTCAGCATGGTGTTGTAGGCCCAGTTGTAGCCGACGCGCTCCTCGCAGAACAGGCTCTGGGTGGCCGAGCTGGTGGAGTTGCGTCGCCGGCGCGCCTGCCCCGAGAACTTGCGCTTGGAGTAGGGCAGCTGCAGGAACACGGTGCCTGCGGGCGGGGCACGGGCCGGGCTGCAAACACGGGAGGCGCCCGGGGTCGGGGGTGCCCCCCCCCGCCTCCCCCCCCCCCCCCACTTCTATCCAGAGCGCCTCTCACCTGTGACGTGGATGTACTGAGGCTTGTTCTCAGCCGGGAAGTTGAAAGCGGACGCGGAATATTTATCTTGCACGAACCCGAACCTAATGGGGAAAAGACAGGGAAGACGCACTGAGTAGGGCCTCTCAAGGGACCAGGGGCTAACAGGGTCTGGAAAGTTCTCCTGCAAGATGGAACGTGCAGCCCCGGACCGGTTCGGCTCGGTGGCTAGAGCGTCGGCCTGCGGACTGAAAGGTCCCGGGTTCGATTCCCGTCAAGGGCATGGACCTTGGTTGCGGGCACGTCCCCAGTAGGGGGTGTGCAGGAGGCGGCGGATGGCTGTTTCTAATTCTTTATCCCTCTCCCTTGTAAAAAATCAATAAAGTATATTAAAAAAAAAAAAAAGATGGAAAGTGCAGGCTGCTTCCATCGGTGCCCGCTGTGTCCCCACCTCTACCCCCGATGGCTCACAGAACCCCCTCCCATCCGGCCCCCGTTCGCCTCCGGGTGGCTGAGAGCCCCCTCCCCTCCGCCCTCGCCCCCACCCCCTGCTCCTGGCACCCCCAGCCGGCCCATCAGGCCTTCCCGCGGTGTCCACCACATCCTCGGGGCCGCCAGGCCCTCCGGAAAACGGCCCTGGTCTTCACTGACCGCAGCCACACCGCTCTCCCTTCCGTCTCCCACACTAAGCACGTAGTAGGTTCGCATCAAAGGCTCTGAAGGGAAATGAAGTATCTCAATTGAAATCCTATGCTTAGAAGCGCGGACCAGGCTGCGGTCCGGAGTGGGCAGGAGGGGCCGTTTTCTCGCGCACGGCTGTTCCTCCCGGCTCCTCGGCTCCGGCCTGGTCTATTCCTGGTTTTTCTATTTCGCGAGGCCCATTTGTCACGGCTCTACCTGCTAAGTGCCGCAGAGGACACGGTAATGGATGTGGCTCCCGCCCTGAGCCCGGCGGCTTATGTAAGGCGGGCGGGGACACGGCCCCGCTCCTCTCCTGGACCGAGTCACTCGGGGGTGCTGGAGTGGCGGCCTCTACCCGAGTCAGATATGCAAATCACACAGATATGCAAATCACACGCCTGCCAGCCCAGTGCCAGCCGGCTGATTGCACCAGGTGCAGGAGTGGCCCGGGTTGTCCTCTCTCCCTCTCTGCGTCCAGTCGGGCCCTGCATTTCCTCGGCGTGGACCAGCCTGAGCCAGATTCTTGCCTCATCTCTTCCGGAAGTCGCTAGGCAGGAGGACCTTCCATTTTAGAAGGGCAACTTAAGCTCTGCGTGCTGGCAGCGTGGTCACCAACGGGGTGTACCCGGGGCGCCACTGTTGCTAATTGGAAAAACAAAATAATGCGTGGCTCGGTGGCTGAGCATCAGTCTGTGAGCCTGCAGGTCACCGTTCGATTCCCGGTCGGGGCACATGCCGGGTTTCGGGCTCGATCCCCCATGTGGGATGATTCTCTCTCTTCATTGATGTTTCTAGGTCTCTCTCCCTCTCCCTCTCCCTTCCTCTCTGAAATCCATGTGGTTAAATTGCCTTTTAAAATGTATTTTATTGATTTTTCACAGAGAGGAAGGGAAAGGGATAGAAAGTCAGAAACAGCGATGAGAGAGAAGCATCGATCAGCTGCCTCCTGCACACCCCCCCGCCCCCAATGGGGATGCACCTGCAGCCAAGGTACATGCCCTTGACCGGAATCGAACCTGGGACCTTTCAGTCTGCAGGCTGACGCTCTATCCACTGAGCCAAACCAGTCTCGGCTACACACACATTTAAAAAGGCAAGTTAACCACCCGTGGTCCCCCACTCTCCCCGGATAAACAGCCCAGGCTGGGGCAGGCGTCCCTAGGACACGTCTGAAGCGTCAGGAAAGGCCTGCCGACTCCCCTGGCGCTGCGTCAGCACGGACTGTCTTTTCAGCACGTGTCAAGGGACTCTTGACAAACCCCAGCTTCTCGTCTCCTGTCGCCCCCAGGACAGCCTGGCTCGGGTCCTGCTGGAGGCACTGGACGCGACAGAAACCAGGTCCCAGAAGCAACAGCCGTAGGAACCAAGGCCGGGCCCGATCGGAGACAGGCAGTGCACGGGACATGGGGGGGCTAGACCCGTTTCCCCGGAAACGAAACCGACGGGGCTTCCCTCTGGGGACTGCTGTTCCGGACACACGCGGGGGGGCGCCTGCCCGCCGCTCTCTCCTGCGAAGGGGACCCACCTGTGCGCGATGGCTTCCTGGAAGAGGTGCATGCGGTCCCAGTAGGTCTCCGGCTCAAAGCCTGGAAGGGAAAAGGAACAGATGCTCGGCCGTGAGGCTAAGGCGCAGGACTGGCCCGGGGTCCGGCCTTCCGAGCCCCTCTCTGCTCCTGGCAGTGCCTCCCCCTCGGTCACAGGCTAAGCTTTTCCACACGATCTGCTCCGGAGACTGGCCTCCACCCCAAGGGGGTTCGTGCCAAAGAAAGTGACAGCGACAGACTCTCACCCTCCCCTCCCCTCGCCTGTGAGTAGGAGCTGCCGGGACCCACTCCCAGGAGCTCCCGCGTCAGCAGCGGAAAGGAGCATGTCTCAGTGCACACAGGAGAGGAGCTTTCAGGACAAGTCATCTGGCTCCGGCTGGTGTGGCCCAGTGGATACAGCGTCAGCCTGCGGACCAAAGGGCCCCCCGGGTTCGATCCCGGTCAAGGGCGTGTACCTTGGTTGCAGGCTCCTCCCCAGCCCGAGCCCCGGTTGCGGTTCATGCAAGGGGCAACCGACCGATGTGTTTCTCTCACATCGATGCCTCCTCCGTCTTTCCCTCCCTCTTCCCCGCTCCCTAAAAACAATGGGAAAACATCCTTGGACCATCTTGGATGGACCATCTTCCATTTCCCTATGAGGAAAGGCAATACTATAAGCTGGGTGGGGAAATGGAAGCAAATATAAAAACTAAGTTTGGGTACTAACTGGTTTGGCTCAGTGGATAGAGCGTCGGCCTGCGGACTCAAAGGTCCCAGGTTTGATTCCAGTCAAGGGCATGGACCTTGTGGCTGCGGGCACATCCCCAGTGGGGGGGTGCAGGAGGCGGTTGACTGAGGTTTCTCTCTCATGGATGTTTCTCTCTCTCTATCCCTCTCTCTTCCTCTCTGTAATAATAATAATAATAATAATAATAAATCAATAAAACGTGTTTTAAAAAGTAATAATAATTTTGGAAAAGTGATCAGCGGGGGAGGGGCGGGGACACACCCTCCCCACGGGCCGCTTGGCGGTGGGGGCCGGGCAGCCTGTCCCACAGCAGCAGGCCGGCGCCAGGGCCACTCCAGGGACGGAGCCGCCCCTGCAGGAGGCGTTCCCGAGGCCCGCGTGGCTGCAGCGGCCTCGTCACTCCTCCCGCACTTGACACCTTCTCTCGGGGGCGGACCTGAGGATTCTGGGTAACGGGAGAGCAAGGGGGGAGAAAAGCCCTGGCTTCGCTAGGCAAACACACGCCCAGCAGCTTCTTGTCGGGTAAGCATTCGGGTTTCACCGTCATCAGAAGGGGCGATTTGGAAGCGAAGCAGCACAGAAGCAAGAACATCGACTTTCTGATTCCAGCCCTTACTCCGTGAAGCCAGGACGCCGTTCCTTCAGCTGTAACCATGGCAACCCACAGAGGCCGCTGCTCTTGATGGCGGGGTTATGAGTGGCAGAGAAAACCACCAGCTCCCACAAAAACATGGCCCCCGATCGATGCCAGCCCTTCGCGCTGTCCTGTGCCGTCACCGTGAAGGTGGGAGAGACCCCAGAGGGGGCTCGGACGGGGTGGGGGACCATCTCTCTGTCCCCTCGACATCCGGAGAACAGCACTCCGAGGCGGGGCCGGGCTTGAAATGGTCAGACACCCACAATCATCAGGCACTTCCGAACGGCAAGGAGGGTCCTGCTCAGCCACACTGTGAGGTCACGTGTGTGTGTGTGTGTGTGTGTATGTATGTGTGTGTGTGTATGTATGTGTGTGTGTGTATGTGAGTGTGTATGTGTGTGTAGTGTGTGTATGTGTATGTGTGTGTATGTGAGTGTGTATGTGTGTGTAGTGTGTGTATGTATGTGTGTGAGTGTGTGTGTATGTGTGTGTATGTGTGTATGTATGTGTGTATGTGTATGTGTGTGTGAGTGTGTGTGCATGTGTGTGAGTATGTATGTGTGTATGCGAGTGTGTATGTGTGTATGTATGTGTGTATGTGAGTGTGTGTGTATGTGTGTGTATGTGTATGCATGTGTATGAGTGTGTATGTATATGTGTGTGTGTGTGTGTATGTGTGTGTATGTGTGTGTATCTGTGTGTGTGAGTGAGTGTGTGTGTGTGTGTGTGTGTGTGTGGAGTGCTCTGCAGCCCCGCTGGCATGGCTCAGGGGTTGAGCATCAGCCTATGAACCAGGAGGTGAGGGTGTGACTCCCGGTCAGGGCACAGGCCCAGGTTTTGGGCTCGCTGTCCGGTGTGGGCGTGTAGGAGGCAGCCGGTCCACGATTCTCTCCCATCACTGATGTTTCTCTCTCTCTCCCCCTCTCCTCCTTCCTCTCTGAAATCAGTCACAAATACATTAAATAAATAAAAAGGATTTCGAAGCTCAGAGACATTAAGTGACTTGTCAGTCACTAAGTGAAGAATGAGGAATAAAACCCAGATCCTGCTGAAACTGGTGTGGCTCAGTGGATAGAGCCTTGGCCTGCAGACTGAAAGGTCCTGGGTTCGATTCCGGTCAAGGGCATGTACCTTGGCTGCGGGCACATCCCCAGTAGGGGGTGTGCAAGAGGCAGCTGATGGATGTTTCTCTCTCATCGATGTTTCTGACTTTCTATCCCTCTCCCTTCCGCTCTCTCTAAAAAAAAAATCAATAAAATATATATTAAAAAAACAACCAGATCCTTTGGCTCCTTGTCCGAAGGCTCTACTCTACACAGTTGCCTTTGTGGGCTCGCTACCCAGCGTGTCCCGGGGGAGAGAGGGGTCCAGTGTCACCCGGGAGCCTCTTACTGTCGAACAGGTGCTCGCTGCCCTCCTTGAGCAGACAGCTGACGTTGAGCGGGATGAAGAGCTGGGCCCGCAGCGGGTCGCCGTACAGGTAACTGGGCAGCGCAAAGGGGCCCTCCAGCACCGGGACCAGCAGGAAGCCGCAGGAGGTGGCTTTGCGATGCCACCCTTGGACCTGGTGGGGAACACAGACACAGTGTCACCCCCAATCTGGTGCAGACGAGAGGAGGCACGGGGCGGTATGTGGACACGTTTAGCTGTCACAAGGCAAGCGTGCTCCCGGCACTCAGGGATGGAGGCCAGGGACGCTGCGCAACCTCCTACAAAGCACAGGACAGCCCCCCACGGCAGAGCGTGATATGGCCCGATGTTGAGCAATTCTGATCTACACCCTTTCTGACTGCTTGAATTTTTTACTAAGCTTAAACATTTTTAAATATATATATATATATATTATATTTTATTGATTTTTCACAGAGAGGAAGGGAGAGGGATAGAAAGTCAGAAACATCGATGAGAGAGAAACATCCATCAGCTGCCTCCTGCACACCCCCCACTGGGGATGTGCCCGCAGCCACGGTACGTGCCCTTGACCCGAATCGAACCTGGGACCCTTCAGTTGGCAGGCCGACGCTCTATCCACGGAGCCACACCGGCCTCGGCCTGAGCTTAAATATTTTTAAAGAGGCCATTTCAATAATCCAGGTGAGAGGTGATAGGAGCATGAACTCAAAGCAAAGTGAGCCCGGCCAGCTTGGCCCCGTGGCTGAGGGTTCGATTCCCGGTCAGGGCTCATGCCCGGGCTGCGGGCTCGATCCCCAGCGCAGGAGGCAGCCGGTCCGTGAGTCTCTCATCACTGATGCTTCTCTCCCTCTCTCCCTCTCCCTTCCTCTCTGAAATCAACGAAAGCATATATCTTTTAAAGGGACACGGTTCGCTGCTAAGCCCCGGCCGGGCCCCCCGCCAGGCGAGCCGGGCCCCCCGCAGCGGGAGGCGGCGCTCACCATCTCGAAGAGGACGGCGGCGGTCACCGCCATCCAGTGCAGCTTGATCTCGAAGGCGGCGTTCAGGGAGAAGTTGCCGTGGTAATAGCAGCTGCACCACTCCAGCCGGTCCGTGCGGTTGTTCACGTCCACGTCCAGGGTCACCGTCCTCTGCTCCGGGACAGTGGTGGCTGTGTCCGCGCACAGGCGGGGCCGAGAGAGAGAGAGAGAGAGAGAGAGAGAGAGAGGAGGCGGTGAGGAGGAAGAACAAACACCCAGAGAGGAAACTGCAGCATCGTCCAAGAGGAAAACCGCAGAGTCTAGAAGCTTCTGGGAAGACTGCAGAAGCTTCCTGGAAATCACCTAGTCCAGGGGTTGCAAACTTCTGTCAAGGTCCAGATAAGGAACACTAGGTTTCGCAGGCCACGTGGGCCCACACAGAGGCTGCTTCAATGGCTCGGGTCTGCCGTCACAGAGCAAAAGCAGCCACGGCATCAGGGAAACGTAGACGCTATTTACAAAAACAGACGGATTTGCCGAAACCGGTGTGGCTCAGTGGAGAGAGCGTCGGCCTGCGGACTGAAAGGTCCCAGGTTCGATTCCGGTCAGGGGCATGTACCATGGCTGCGGGCACATCCCCAGTAGGGGGCGTGCAGGAGGCAGCTGATCAATGATTCCCTCATCATTGATGCTTCTACCTCTCTCTCCTCTCCCTTCCTCTCTGAAATCAATAAAAAAAATATTTAATAAAAAAAAATTTACTATAAACCAAATTTGACCAGGTAAGCCATGGTTTACCTCTCCCAATCTAACCCCGCCCCTTCATTTAAAGCTGAGGAGACAGCGGCCAAGGAGGGAAAATGGCCGGTGTGACAGGCACGGTGGCTCCGGTCCCCGGGGTCCCGTGGCCACCCGCCGGGGCGCCCCCAGCCCCTCCGTGGGCCGGGCACCTACCCAGCAGCGCGGCGGCCTGGCTCCGCCCCCCGAAGCTGCGGCTGAAGGAGCTGTGGCGGCTGGCGTAGGAGGCCGGCCGGCTGGGCAGCCAGGGCAGGAGGAAGGCGGGGATCTCCGAGTGCAGGAGCTCCTCGGCCACGAAGGCCACCTCGAACCACTTGCGCTGGAAGCTGGCGAAGTCGTCCACCGTGGGCGTGTGCCAGGTGGTGGGCTGCTGCCCGGCCGCTGGGGAAGAAGGGAGAGCGCGCGCCGTGGGCACAGAGGCTGGTGTCCTGACGCGCACGCGCTACCACGCGGGTGAGCCACGAGCGCGTCACGCTGAGCACGAGAAGCCAGGCGCAGAAGCCGCACGGGGAGAGTCCCCTTAAGAGAATGTCCGGCCCTGACCGGTGTGGCTCAGTGGATGGAGCGTCGGCCTGTGGACGGAAGGGTCCCGGGTTCGGTTCCGGTCAAGGGCATGGACCTCGGTTGCGGGCACATCCCCAGTGGGGGGTGTGCAGGAGGCAGCTGATCGATGTTTCTCTCCCATCGATGTTTCTGACTTTCTATCCCTCTCTCCTCCTCTCTGTAAAAAGTCAATTGGATATATTAAAAAGATAAATAAAATGCCCAGAAAAGACGGATCTTTAGAGACGGACAGCAGACTGGTGGTGGCCAGGGCCTGGGGGAGGAGGCTGGGACTGGCTGCTATGGGTCCAGGATCCCTCCCGGGGATGGAAGGATCTGGAACTAGAGACAGTGGTGAGTTCATGACATTATTAAGGTAGCAGGTGCCACCACTGCGTGTTCACTTTGCCCGCCATCTCTTCAACTTGAAGGCACGATAGGTCCCACTCAGAAATGAGGGGGGAGGGGGCAGGGACACGCCAGCGGCCACGAGGGAGGCGACCTGCCCGATCCTCGGGGGAGGGTGGCTCCGGCCACTTTCTGGGCTGCAGGACGGGAGGCACACAGCCCTGCGTGCCGGGGGACGGGAGCTGCCCGAGCCGGCTCCGACCAGCTGGAACTGCTCCCCTCTTGGGGATCCCCTTTCCTCATGAGAACAGCTGGCAAACACACACACGAAGCGTATCTTGGGAAATACGTTAGGTCTCGATAGTCTTCCTGGGGGGAGGAATGGATCTGCAGGCCCAGCGAGGAGAGTGTGCTGCTACCACGTGCAGGGTAGAGCCCTTCATGTCATACTCAGGACCGCCTGCGCCGGGTGGGGGCGCTCGAACCACAGCCAGCTACCTGCGGGAGTCTGCTCACCCCGGATCCCTTGCCCTCCTTTGGGGTCACCTCTCATTCACACTGCTCCCACAGGAACGTCCTGCCGCTTTAAGAAACCTGTGTCGCTCCCGCCATGCTTAATTTATTGATTATTGTTATTTTAAATATATTTTATTGATTTTTTTTTTACAGAGAGGAAGGGAGAGGAATAGAAAGTCAGAAACATCGATGAGAGAGAAACATCGTTCAGCTGCCTCTTGTACACCCCCGAATGGGGATGTGCCAGCAGCCAAGGTCCATGCCCTTGACCGGAATCGAACCCGGGACTCTTCCGTCCGCAGGCCGACGCTCTCTCCGCTGGGCCAAACCGGTTTCGGCTGGCTACGCTTAACTTGAACACCAACGCTCACGGAAGCCCACAGGCCTGGCACAACTTGGAAAACAACGCGACCCAAGAGGCTCAAGCAGCAGCGCCATCCGAGAGAGCGAGCCCCCGGGCAAAGCACCAGCCCCCCCCCCCCCCCGCACCGCGCGCCCCGCCTCTGACCTCGGTCGGGCTCTCTGTCCACGACTATCTTGTAGAAGTAGAAGCCGTAGATGAAGGTCCGCCAGACCTCGCCGGACGCGTGCGTGATGAGCTGCTCCTCCAGCATTTTCTGAGGGAGAGACGGTGAAACTCTGCAATGCCCGCAGAGGGCCGTGTGAGGGGTGCAGCCCCCAGTATAGGACCGCGTGGTCCGACCCTGCACCCTCACCCCCATCAGCCATAGCTGCACCCTGCTGAGTGCTGTGCCTGGTACAGACAATGCTATATATAAAGTATAAATGCGTACTTTAACATCATCAAGTATTTCAAACACACAGAAAAGTATAAAGAAAACCCGACGTCAACCAATTTAATATCTTACTATAGTGACATCAGATCTTTTTAAAATACATTTTTAGCCGAAACCGGTTTGGTTCAGTGGATAGAGCGTCGGCCTGCGGACTGAAAGGTCCCAGGTTCGATTCCGGTCAAGGGCATGTGCCTTGGTTGCGGGCACATCCCCAGTGGGGTGTCTGTGTGTGTGTGTGTGTGTGCAAGAGGCAGCTGATCAATGTTTCTGACTTTCTATCCCTCTCCCCTCCTCTCTGTAAAAGAAATCAATAAAATATATTTACACATAAAATAAAATACATTTTTATTAGTGGGCTCTGTGCGCACTGGACTTCTAAATATATTTGTTTATTGATTTCTGAGAGGAAGGGAGAGGGAGAGAGAGACAGAAACATCCATGAGAGAGAATCAGTGATCGGCTGCCTCCTGCACGCCCCCCACTGGGGATGGAGCCCCCAATCCAGGCCTGTGCCCTGACTGGGAATTGAACCCTGTCCTCCTGGCTTCTAGGTCTACGCTCAACTCCTGAGCCATGCCTGCGGGCTCAGCCAGGTTTTCAAGTCGTGTCTTTCAAAGACAGGCAAGCTCCTCCCTGGACTCCCGACAGTCCTCACACTCGTTAAAAACAGGCCCTCGCCCGCTCCAGACCTCGCGGCCGGAAAGGGCGGCTCCTCCGGAGCCGGGCTGCGACTCCCCGGCCCGCCCGGCGGCCTCACCTGCATGATGTCGATGGCCATGGCCGGCGTGTGCACGCCCTCCACGTTGTTCACCAGCCAGTGCACCACCTCGGCGCTGATGAAGCAGGAGGGCGACAGGCCCTTCTGCTCCGAGAGCAGCTGGACGCCGGTCCTGGTCCCGGCGCGGCGGCAGCGGCGGAGAGAGAAGCCGGTGAAGGAGGGACTCGGGCTAAAGCGCTTACTTTACTACGTGAGTGAGGATCCCCTTGTGCGATTGCTCCCCACTATTTCTGGACCCCGAGAAACCCAGGACAGAACAGAAACGGTGTCACGGCGGGAAGGGAAAGGAGAGAGAGAAAAAGCACCTGGCGGTGAGAGAACACCCACACCCGCCAGGCACTAGACCAGGCGAGTCACGTGACTGTTGTATCTGATCCTAACGTCAAACCTGTGACTCCTATGACCCGTTTTGGGAACAAGCTAAGTCTCAGGGACCAGAGAGGTCAAGGAACTCGCCCCAGGTCTCACAGCTAGAGAGCGAGCAAGTCGGGAGGGACCCCGCCAGACCCTCCCGCCCCGGCGCCCGCGCGCGCCCCGCACTTACGAGGGGTGCTTCATGGCCTCCAGGATCTCGGCCAGCGTGGAGGCCGATGTCAGGGCGCTCGCCAGCACCTGCTGAGAGCTGGGGCCCAGGGCGCCTGGTCAGCAGGCCAGACAGGGGCCTCGGGGGCCTCCCTTCTTCCGGAGCTGGGAGCCCGGACGGCACTGACATGACAGGCGCCCCAGGGGATTCTGGATCGCTATATCCTGGGGTTCTCTTCCGGGAAGAGGTGGGGGTGTTTCCTACTTCAGAAGTGTATGCATTAAAAAACAAACAGAGCCCTAACCGGTGTGGCTCAGTGGATAGAGCATCGGCCTGTGCACTGAGGGGTCCCGGGTTCGATTCCGGTTAAGGGCATGTGCCTTGGCTGCGGGCACATCCCCAGTAGGGGGTGTGCAGGAGGCAGCTGATGGATGTTTCTAACTCTCTATCCCTCTTCCTTCCTCTCTGTAAAAAAAAAAAAAATCAATAAAATAGATTTTAAAAATAAACAAAAAATAATTCCAAGTGATTTTATGTCCACACTTGCTTTTTTTTTTTTAAATACGTTTTGTTGATTTTAGAGGGGAAGGGGTGCCTCCACAGCCACGATGAATGGGGACTGAACCAAGCACCCCGAGTCCCCACTCCCGGGCTCAGACAGGAGGCGGTCCGTCCCACCCGCGTCGGCCGGCAGTGGCCCCGGGCTCAGCCCCCCGCGGCGTGCCAGCCGCCGGCAAGTTCTTTACCACGAAATGGAACCTGCCCTAATTTCCAGTCCCTGGTCCTGATTCCTGTCAACGTTGGTCTCCCGCCTGCACCCTAAACACCCCCAGTTCCTGTTTTCTTTCAAAAGCAGAAGGAAACCTGCGCCCCTGGTCTTGCGCGCAATGAGGAAGCGGGACACGCACCCCGTCCCCAGGGACCAGGCAGCCCCTCCCGCCCTCCCCGGCCAGAGCCGGGGTTGCTAGGGATGAGCCTGGGAGACGCCAGAGACGAGAGCCACCCCCGCCTTGCTGAAACCGGTGTGGCTCAGTGGATAGAGCGTCGGCCTGCGGACTGAGGGGTCCCGGGCTCGATTCCGGTCAAGGGCATGTGCCTTGGTTGCGGGCAGATCCCCAGTGGAGGGCGTGCAGGAGGCAGCTGACTGATGTTTCTCTCTCATCGATGTTTCTAACTCTATCCCTCTCCCTTCCTCTCTGTAAAAAATCAACTAAATATATATTTAAAAGATTAGTTTTTTTAAAAAAAGGAGATGCGCAGGCCTGCTTGTGCCTCCGAACTGATGCTCCACGGGCCAGAGGGCGTGGGCTGCGGGCGGGGACCCGGGCAGCCGGCCCCGGAGGTGCGGTGTGAAGGCAACGGAGCACTTCCGAGGGCGCCGGCCAGGCAGGCTGCCCGGGCCCTTCCCTCCCCGCCAGCCAGGGAGGCGGCAGGGTCGGCCTGGGCGGGGGTCTGGGGAGCCATTGTGCAACGAAGGACATCCAAAGAAGTTCCTCTGATCGGCCAGCGGAGAACAAGCTGGGTGTGGGCCACTTCCCCAGACCAAGAGGCCCGAGCGGCTGGTTCCCTCCGGACACTCGGGAATTCCGCTCCCAGCATCGCCCCGTCCGGCCCCAGAGGGACCCGTCACTCTCCGCACCTCCTCCGGCGGCACAGACCCCCCTGCACGCTCCCACCCGCGAGGGCGGAATCATGAAGCATCTGCCAGGTGCCTGGGAGAGCAGCGGCCACGGGAGCCACGGGAGCCACGGGAACGGGACGGACTGGCTCAGCCCCTCCCCCAAGCCCACCCCGCGTGTCTGATCCTCCGCGGGGACCTGAGCGCTCCGGGGAGCGAGGCAGGGCGAGAGCCATGGGCCCCGGCACCGGTCCGGTGAGAACGGGCTGGGAATCAGGGCACAGCCCCCAGCCTCTGCGGGCGGACCCTCCCCGATCCCCGGGAGGAGCCTCACCTGCCGTCGCTGGGGATGGAGGAGGGAAAGCCCTGCTCCCCCGAGTTCTGGGAGCCCCCGAAGGTCTGGCTGTTGCCTCTGTCCGCGGGCTGGCCTGTGCTTGCCCCCAAGCTGGTGCCGTCCGAGGCCGGGACGGCCGTCTGGTCCACAGACACCTGTTCGTTAAAAAAAAAAAAAAAAAAAAATTCTTTAAGGCTATTTGCACGTATGGGCCTTTTCCTTCCTTTTGTGAGGGGACTGGGAGGACTGGAGCACCTCTAGAAGGAAGGCTTTACACGATCAGCTATGTTGTCAGATGCTGCACAAATGACTCCTGCTAAGTCGGGGCGTCTCGACCTTGACCGCTGCCACTTGGGGACAGAGTCTGCTGGGGGGCTGTCCCGGGTGGGACATGGAACAGCACCCCCAGCTTCTACCACTAGATGCCAGGAACACTATTCTCATTATCTCCCCCAGCCCAGTTGTAAGGAATAAAAATGTCTCCAGAGCCGAGATCGGGAACCCCGATGCTCGTGCCCTTCCCAGAGCTCTGAGCTCCCTTCAGGCCTGTGCCAATGGGAGGGCAGCTTGGAGGGGGACGGGGTAGGGAAGACACCTCGGGGGTCACTTCCTGGCCTGCCACCGGCCTGGGTGGCCAGCAGGCCTCTTGGAGAGATTCTCAGTGGCTTGAGGTTTTCACGGCAGATGCTTCGGGAGCTTCCTAGCTGCCCTCCGGGGGAGCCGGGATGTGGCTAAAGGACAAGCAGATGGCCAACTCCAAGGCTCCAGCCAGATCCTGGGCCTTGCCCAATACCGCTCAGACCGACGGCTTTCTCTCGGCATCTCCCGAGCAGCCGAGTTCCTCAGTAACAGCAGTCCCGCCGCCAAGGGCGCAGGGCAGAGCTCCCCGAGTCCTCAGCTGTCAGTCCTAGACCCTGCCCTCCCCCCCATCCCCGCTGGAGGGGCCCCCTCACCTTTCTCGGGCCGTCCCCGTGGGTGGGAGTCATGGCAACGCTGCCGCTGCTCTCGGCCGGCTGGGCGGCGCTCCTGCCCCCGTGCGCGGCTGCCGGCTGCTCCCCCAGGCCCCTGGAAGGACACACATGCCCGGTGGCTCGCGTGGCGCCATCCCCCCCTTCCCACGCACGGCGCTGTTCTATCACCGCGCCCCCCAGTCGCTGGAACGCCGAGGAAAGGAACGTTCCCCGCACCGGCGACTGGGCCGCTCTGGGGTGCGGCTCATTCGGAAACGCGGAGCAGCGCGGGTCCCCTCCCTTGTCCCCTCACCGCGGGTTCCCCCTGAGCCCCACGCTCGGCCGCACACAGTGCCATTCCCGGGGGTGGGCCACGGCCGGAGCGCAGGGCCAGGAAGTCTCGGCCACCGGCAGCGGCCGCCCTGACCCCACAGCCCCGTCTACTCGGCTGCTGTCCTGTGGACTAGTGATCGGGGATCCGGGGACCCTGTGCTTGCCCGGAGCTCCCTGTCTAATGGCTCAGGGGACGGGGCCACCACAAAACGACCAGCCATACGCACTGTACACGTACACACGTGGGAACGTGCGTGGGGGGCGGCACCAAGGCAGTAACAGCACCACGAGTGTGTGGGGGTCTCTGCGGACTCAGCTGTCAGCACTGCCCTCGTCCACCAGCAGCAGCGAAGCCCGCTGTTCGGTACCTGCTGCCCGGGGGCTCGGGGCCACGGCGCTCACGGCTCGAGGCCAAGGTCCCAGGGGCCGCCGCCCTGGCTGAACGGACAGGCCCCGAGCAGGACGGGAGCGAAGGGGAAGAGATACACAGCTATGCTGGGGTGGCCGGACTCGGGGGACGTTGAAAAGTGGCTTTTCATGCCCGGCTGTGGCGGCTCAGTGGCTGAGCATCGACCTAGGAACCGGGAGGTCAGGGTTCGATTCCCGGTCGGGGCACAGGCCCGGGTTGCGGGCTCCATCCCCGGTGTGGGGCGAGCGGGAGGCGGCCAGGCCAGTCCACGATCCTCTCTCCCTCCTTGATGTTTTTCTCTCTCTCTCTCTCTCCCCCCTCTCTGAAATCAATTTAAAAATTACATTTAAAAAGTTCTTTTTCATAATAAATGAAGTTGGGCCAGCGTGGTGCAGGAAGTTTAAAAAGCACACAAATGAAAAACGCTGTGTGAGCAAACACTACACCAGGGGTCGGCAAACTCCTTAGTCCACAGAGCCAAATATCAACAGGACAACGATTGGAATTTCTCTGGAGAGCCACATTTTTTAAACTTAAACGTCTTCCAACGCCGCTTCAACACAGACTCGCCCGGGCCGTGGTGTTCTGTGGAAGAGCCACACCCACGGGGCCAAAGAGCCGTATGTGGCTCTCGAGCCGCGGTTTGCCAACTATGGCGCCATACAGAGGTCTGCTCCCTCTGCTCTGCCTCCAGCACTGAGGACGTACCCCGTCACAGACGGCCCCCCAGGAAGGCGCGGACCCCGCCTCGCTGTCCCGCCTCTTGCTCTGGGGGTACCTGAGTCTCCCCCCTCACATGGGACCCCCCCCCGCCCCCCAGCCATCCCTCCTCCTCCAGGCTGAGCAGAAGCAGGCTCCTCGGAGCGTTCTGAATGATGACTCACTGACAAATTAAAATAAGATCCCCCCACTCCCAGCTTCACACCCTTCCCAGCAACATATGCTCCTTGTTCTTTTCTCCAGCAGGAAAGGCCTGTGGCCAGCTGCAGGGAGAACCTTCTAGAGAGAGCCCCGGGGTCTCTCCATGGGCACAGGAGGTACTTTAGAAAGAGGGCACCTCAGTCATGAGCCCAGCCTGTCCCCACTCTCTTCCTCTCACTTGCTCCCCGCCAGCCTGCCACGTTCTCCACGTCCCCACCTGGGTCCCTTCCTTCCCGGGCCACCACCCCCCTCCCTCCACCTCCGCCTTCTCCCCTGGGCCAGCGACAGCCCACCCATGGGCCCCTGCCTCGGCCCCCCCCCCCCCCCCGGGCCCTCCCACATGCAGGGCGCGGCTCGGAAAACACATGGAAGGGCTATTTGGCGACGTTAAGGGACTTGCTGTGACTTCTCTGGGTAAATAACGGTCCCGTGGTTTGTTCGGGAAAGAGGACTTATTTTTCAGAGACACGCTGGAACGTCCCGGAGGAAGGGAAGTGTGTGTGGGACTGAAGAAGAAATAAAAAAGGAAGATGAGGGCAAGTGGGATGTAAACGAAACGAGAGAGATGGGCCATGAGGTGAAGCTGGGCGAGGGGTAAGCGGGAGTCATTATACCAGCCTGTCTGCGTTTGTAACGTCTGACCCTCCCCATGGAAAGACAAGGCCTCTCGCGGGATCGCTCCTGCCGAGGTGAGCACGGCCTCCCGCCGCCCCCCGCCGCCCCCCGCCGCCCCCCGCCGCCCCCCGCCGCCCCCCGCCGCCTCCCGCCGCCCCCCGCCGCCTCCCGCCGCCCCCCGCCGCCTCCCGCTCTGAACGGCACCTGCCACTCGGCCCCATCCCCACTCCGGACCGCTTCCTGGAAGCTGAGCGGATGCCGGCTCCTGCTGGGACCCTCCCACCAGACACACACGGACTAGTCCCCTAGGACAGTGGTCGGCAAACTCACGAGTCAACAGGGCCAAACATCAACAGCACAGCGACTGGAATTTCTCTGGAGAGCCACATTTTTTAAACTTAGACGTCTTCCAACGCCACTTCAACAGACTCGCCCGGGCCGTGGTGTTCTGTGGAAGAGCCACACCCACGGGGCCAAAGAGCCGCATGTGGCTCGCGAGCCGCGGTTTGCCGACCACTGCCCCTTGCATCCCCTTCTCTATCATTCGCGTCTACCGTCCACCTACTACGCGCCAGGCACAGCACACAGCCTGTCCTCAGCCCCCGGACAGGTCGGGAGAAGGTGAGCTAACCAGGTGTGGCCCGGGAGACTGGTGGCGGACGCAGGCCCAGGACCTGGCGGGGAGAGTCGGGGCCGCACAGGAAGGACTATGCCACGGTGACCACAGGTAATCCTGCATTTGTCTAAACCCACAGAAGGTACGCCCCCCAGAGAGAACCCTGAGGTGAACAAACTGTGGGCTTGGGGTGACTGTGTGTCCATGTAGCTCCATCAGCTGTAGTAACTGTACCGCTCCGGTGGGGGGTGCTGATACACGGGGGGGGGGGGGGGGGGGGAGCATGTACATGTGCTGGGTCCAGAGATCTCTCATCTGTGTGTACGGGAAATCCCTGTAACTTGCACTCGATTTTGCTTTGAACCCCAAACTGTCCTACAAAATAAATTCTACTGAAAACAACAATCAAACAACCAATCAAACAAAACAACAACCGCTTTCTGGGCCACCAAGTGTGGCTGCGGCCTCCCTCCGCCCGGGCACTCACTTCTGGCTGGCCTCCAGCTCCAGCAGGGCAGACAGGGCCGAGGTCCCCTTCTTCCCGACCGGGGGGCCGGCCGCCTCGAGGGAGTGCGTGGAGAGGGGCCCCGACATCTGTAAGCCTTTCATGGCGTTCCCTTTCTGAAGCAGAGAAAGGAGAGGACCCCTCAGTCGGGCGCCCAGCCCACCCCCCTCTCTCTTCCGCTCATCCGCTCCCCGTCAGCCCGCCCCGGGGGCCCCTCGGCGGAGGCACGATGTAGAGTGGGGGCAGGCAGCCCCGAAAGGTCCCAGAGGGTCCGGCTCCATTCCCAGGACGTCTGGAAAGGACGGGAAGCAGAGTGACGGAGAACAGGCCACTGGCTGGCGGGGTGAGATGTGAGGGGAGAAGGAGGCTGCGAGGCAGGATGGGGAACCTTCCTTCTGCCGAGGGCCGTGTGGATATTTGTAATCTCACTCGAGGGCCACGCAACATTATCAACTTAGAAATGAGCCCAGTCTAGCTGAAACCGGTGTGGCTCAGTGGATAGAGCGTCGGCCCGCGGACTGAAGGGTCCCAGGTTCGATTCCGGTCAAGGGCATGGACCTTGGTTGTGGGCACATCCCCAGTAGGGGGTGTGCAGGAGGCAGCTGATGGATGTTTCTCTCGCATCCGTGTTTCTAACTCTCTATCCCTCTCTCTTCCTCTCTTTAAAAAATCAATAAAATATATTTTTTTAAAAATGCGCCCGCTCTGTTTGACCGAACATGTAATGAACCTCTGCCGCCTTGGCAGGGCCAGACCAAATGGTTTCGAGGGCCTTATACTGCCCGGGGGCCGGACATTCCCCACCCGTTACACAGGGTGGCACGAGGGAGATTCTTTTTTGAGTGACGGAAACTATTGCCTCTCCTGGAACCTCCTGGAACCTCCTGGAGTCATCCCCGAGACAGGAGGAGACGGATCCCAGACCCCAGACCAAGCGCCGTCCCCACGGGGCCCCGAACCCTCACCCGCATCATGCGATCGGAGCGGTGGCGCCTGCGGATGCGGTTCAGGCCCTCCACGAAGCGGATGAAGCCGTCCAGCAGCTGCCACTCCTCCTCGTCGGCCCGGGGCCGGTCCCCGTAGACGTCGCAGTGGGCCTCGCCCTCCGCGATGCGCTTGGTGGCGGTGACGCAGGCGGGCAGCAGCAGGAAGCGCGTCCTCCAGAACTTGAGGGACTCGATCAGGCTGTGGAGGAGCCAAGGAGGGCCGGGGGGCGGTGGTGAGGGAGAGCAGATCGGGAAGCACCAAGCAACCCTCTCCCTGAAGCCGGGGTGTGAGGGTCCCTCCCCCCATGATGTGGCCACAGTTCGGGGGGCTTCACTCAACACAAGCTCACTGTATGCCGAAGAGAATTAAGAAATAAATTCTGGGGGCAGAAATGGACCTCAAGGTCACGGCTGGATTCCCGGTCAGGGCACAGGCCCGGGGAGTGGGCTCCATCCCCGGTGTGGGGCGCGCAGGAGGCAGCCGGTCCAGGATGTTTCTCTCACTGATGTTTCTATTTCTCTCTGCCCTCCCACTTCTTCTCTGAAACCCAGAAAAATACATTTTAAAATAATAGCGAAATAAAAATTTAAAAAAGACACAAAAACGCAAGCTCAGAAGGAAGGACTGGAAGGTTGCATTTGTTTCTGTCCCGGAGACGCCAGAGGGCTTCTGTGGGCAAGGCCCGGGGAGTGGCGGCTTCTGAGTCCCCGCAGGCACAAACCACACAGGGAAAGTAACAGCGAAGCCGCCAGGGAAACGTTAAGCGGACGGGACCTGCACGGGCAGTCCACCCCCAAGTTTTCCGGCTGTTTGTTTTCAGGTGGTAAAATGGACGCAGCAAAGCGGACCACTTTAATGATGGTTACGTGTTCGTTTCAGTGGATTCGCACACTCCATGGTGGTGCCCCCATCACCACCATCCACCCCATCGTCGAGTTTTTAACCCAAAGGCAGATGTGCTTTTCTTCTTCCAGGTTCTTCTAAAAGTGACATCATTTTGTCACCAGAGGCCGGAAGCGTTACAATACGGACACACCCACACAACGTGTATGCATACACGGCTAACCCATGGGCACAGACAATAGGGTGGTGGAGGCCTGGGGTGGGGGTGGGGCCAGGCTGGAAGGGTCAAAATTCTATACTAATAAAAGGGTAATATGCTAATTAGACAGACGGGAGGCCTTTCAGACATCCTTCCGGACAAAGCCATGGTGGCGGGGCCAAGGCAGAGGCGGTTAGGGACGATCAGGCCAACAGGAGAGGGCAGTTGGGGGCAATCGGTCCGGCAGGGGTGGACAGTTGGGGTTGATCTGGCCAGCAAGCAGAGTGGTTAGGGGCAATCAGGCAGGCAGGTAAGTGGTTAGGAGCCAGCAGTCCCGGATTGCGAGAGGGATGTCCGACTGCTGGTTGAGGCCAATCACACAGGGATTAGAGAGGGTGCAGGCCGGGCTGAGGGACACCCCCCGTGCATGAATTTTGTGCACTGGGCCACTAGCAATAACAGTAAAATGATAAACGAATAAATACTGTTCAGACAGAAACAAACAGAGAAGTATGGCTGGGCCCACGGCGGCCCAGTGGAGAGCGAAGCGCCCGCGGACCTGAAGTCCTCGGAGCCGGCCGAGCAGATGTACTGGTCCAAGTAGTTCCACTTGTACTCCTCCAGCCGCTCGTGGGAGAACTCCACCCAGCAGGACACGAACTCCGAGTCGGAGTGGGAAGGGCACAGGCTGTAGGTGTAGTGGATCTGGGCCGATTCGTAAGGGTACCTGGAAAACACAGACACGGCCGGAGTCCAAAAGGGAACCTTCCCCGACTCCTCCCTGCCTTTTCCAAAACACCCAGCACCCCCCTCGCCATTCAACCACCTCAACCCCGGAGGCTGGATGAGATTCCTCAGACCTCCACATTCTGCTTCTTCTCACATTCTTCGTTTTCACTTGGCTTGTTAAAAACCAGGCGAGCTGAAACTGGTTTGGCTCAGTGGACTGAAGGGTCCCGGGTTCGATTCCGGTCAGGGGCATGTACCCTGGTTGCAGGCACATCCCCAGTAGTGGGGGTGCAGGAGGCAGCTGATGGATGTTTCTCTCTCATGGATGTTTCTGACTTTCTATCCCTCTCTCTTCCTCTCTTGAAAAAGAAAATCAATAAAATATATTTTTTTAAAAAAGAATAAAAAATAAAACCAAGACAGCCTTCCGCTGAATTGTTACTCTAGGCCCCTTCTTTAAAAAAAAAAAAAAAAAGAATCAGGAGAAACAATAAAAATGGGACCAGCTGAGACCGGATTGGCTCAGTGGAGAGAGCATCGGCCTGCGGACTGAGGGGTCCCGGGTTCGATTCCGGTCAGGGGCATGTTCCTTGGTTGTGGGCACATCCCCAGTAGGGGGGTGCAGGAGGCAGCTGATCCATGTTTCTGACTCTCTATCCCTCTCCCTTCCTCTCTGTAAGAAATCAATAAAAGATATTAAAAAAAAAAAACCCAGAAAACAAAATGCGATCCTATCCCTTTGGGTTGTCCGGGAGCTGTAACCCCAACGTAAGCCCGGGAAACACAACAGCAGCCCCAGACGAGGACGACGACACTCCCTCCGGCGCCTCCGTGTGAACTGCGTGCGACAGCACACCCCTCAGACACGCGGGCAGCGTGTGGACGCAGCGTGGGCCCGGGCCGGAGCCCGCCCCGTCCCCGCACTCACTTGGGCAGGTAGCGCGTCACCGTGATCATCTTGTCCTTCAGGGCCACCTTGTGGAAGGTGCGGCCCATGCTCAGCCAGTACTGGTCCTCCTCCTCGGGCTGGCTCCGGGACACCAGGCCTGCAGACGGGAGAACAGCGTGTTTGCACATGTGGCTGCGGGTCATTCCGTGGACAGGCGACGGCCTCTCTTTTGGGGAGAGTCAGAAAAGGAGAGACGAGACGCTCTCTTTGGAGGGGTCATTTCATGGGAAAGCGTTATTATCCTTTGGTTAAAAAAAAAAGTTAAGAGTCCTAAAGTCAGCAGGTTTTTGTTATAGACCAACCAGCTGCAGATGAGAGGCTGGGGCTGCTGACAGCTGCTGGACCCCACACTCAGAGCAGAACAGCCGGAACCAGGAGCTCAGGGTTCGATTCCCAATCAGGGCGCATACAGGCCTGGGTTGGGGGCTCCACCCCCAGTGTGGGGCCTGTAGGAGGCATCAGATCCATGATCCTCTCTCCCCTTCTCCCTTCCTCTCTGAAATCAATAAAAATCTACATATATATATATATATATTCTAAAATACATTTTATTGATTTTTTATAGAGAGGAAAGGAGAGGGATAGAGAGCCAGAAACATCGATGAGAGAGAAACATCCATCAGCTGCCTCCTGCACTCCCCCCACCCCCCGCCCCACTGGGGATGAGCCCGCAACCAAGGTACATGCCCTTGACCGGAATCGAACCTGGGACCCTTCAGTCCGCAGGGCGACGCTCCATCCACTGAGCCAAACCGGTTAGGGCAAAAGAAAAAAAAAAAAAAAAAATCTGTATTTTTAAAGAAATGAAGCTATAATAGTCCCGGGACTGAGAAAGGCTCCTATTCAGTGGAGTCCAGAACGGGAAAAGCAGGCCACACGTGTTGAGCATCACAGGGGGTTTTGGAGGAAAATCCAGAGGGGGGTCTGAGGCTTCGCCACCCACAACGGGGGCCCGGGCCGGGCGGCCACTGAACCCCTTAACAAAACCACACCTCTCTGATGCCCCGGCCAGGGGCGGCTTCATGGAGCCAGAGACAAGCGGAGGTTTTGAGCTGGTGGCTCAGGGACTGGGGGGGGTCTCGTTAGCTCCACGGACGAAGCAGAAGGTTAACGGCTGCTCATCGATTGTTCCGGGAAGGGGCCGCTGCTTTCTGGCCCCGGCCGCCAGCGCTGATGCTCTCTGCCTGGGTCCCTCTAGAAGGCTCTCCGGCGCCTGGCTCCCACTCGGCCGGCGTCACCCCGTCTCTGCCACCCATTAGCCCCTGTCACTCACAGATGACCCGCCCATGCTTGCTCCAAGTCAGTAAGTGTCAGTGATCAACGAGAGATGAATCCAGAATAGAAACACACACACACACAAAGGAAGTATAAGCTTCAGGTTTAGGTGGCATTTGAGAACCTGCTGTGTGTCAGGCCCCGGGTCAGAAACAAATGCAAGGCTCCGGGTCTACAGTAGTCGCTGTGTACCCCGACATCTCCGTCACAGCTCAGTGAGGAATAGACGAGAGTTTTAGGGTCAATCTGTGGAGACTTTATTCCTCCTATAAAGTGAAATTTAGGGGAGATATTTTTGTGTTGAAAAACAATTACTGCCAAGACCGGTTTGGCTCAGTGGATAGAGCGCTGGACTGCGGACTGAAGGGTCCCAGGTTCGATTCCAGTCAAGGGCATGTACCTTGGCTGCGGGCACATCCCCAGTGGGGGGGTGCAGGAGGCAGCTGATGGATGTTTCTCTCTCATCCATGTTTCTGACTCTCTATCCTTCACCTTCCTCTCTGTAAAGAAATCAATAAAATATATATTTTAGAAATTTACATACTAGTATATACATCTCTATCTATCTAGCTGTCTTTTTTTTTTTTTTAAAGAAGGAAAGATGTAAGTCCGAGGAGGAGAACTCACCGCGGCTGTACAGGGGGCTGCTGCTGAGCGGGGGCGGGGCGGCGGGCCGGGGCTTCTGGGCCTTGGGCTGCACGATGATCTGATAGCCCTGCATGAGGCGCTGGCAGATGAACTCCTCAAACACCTGCTGGGCCGTCATCTGCACCCCCTCCTCGTCCCTCCTGGAAAAGCAGACCACGGCTCACACGCACACGCTCAGCCCAGGGCTGGAGTGACGCCCGGAGTCCACACTCCCTTCCCCGCCTTCGCTTCAACCCCACACGCCGGCCCTGATGACCAGGCCCCGGCGGCTCATAAAACGGACGGTCTGTACGCCCGTGTTCTGGGAGACATGATCGGTCCAAGAGGCGGGAGAAGAAGGCAGGGAACTTGATGCCCCAAGGAGTGATCTTAGAAGAGAAAAATCAGAACAACTGTCACAGAAGACAGGACAAGGGATCAGTGAGGGGACGTGGTTAAAGGAGGCGGGGCAACAGCACTCCAAAGAAAAACAGACAGCCCACTGGGGTGGCGAGGGGTTGAGCACCGACCTATGAACCAGGAGGTCAGGGTTCATTCAGTTCCCGGTCCGGGCACCTGCCGGGGTTGTGGGCTTGATCCCCAGGTTGGGGGGGGGGGGGGGGGGGAGGGGTGCAGGAGGCAGCAGATCCGTGATTCCCTCTCATCATGGATGTTTCTCTGTCTCCCTCTCCCTTCCTCTCTGAAACCGGTTTGGCTCCGTGGATAGAGCATCGGCCTGCGGACTGAAAGATCCCGGGTTCGATTCCGGTCCAGGGCATGCACCTTGGTTTCAGGCACATCCCCAGTAGGCGGTGTGCAGGAGGCAGCTGATGGATGTCTCTCTCTCATCGATGTTTCTAACTCTCTATCCCTCTCCCTTCCTCTCTGTAAAAAAAATCAATAAAATATGCTTTAAGAGAAAAACGAACAGTTCTTGCATCATAACATTTCCTAAGTATAAGGTGACACGGGCACAGACAACAGGGGGGTGGGGGCCGTGAATGGCAGGAGGGAGGTAATGGGGGAACAAGGACAGATACGTAATATCTTAATCAATAAAGAAAAAAAAAAAAGAGCAAATAAAAGAAAACGAAAAAGATGACACGGGTTTGGAGCGTCAGCGTTTCGGGGCGCGCGCGGCCGAGCCCGGACCGCCCGCCGACGCCGGCCGGGCCGCACCTGTCCATGTCCGCCTCGGGGAGCAGGTCGTAGCAGCCCTCGGTGTAGTCGTTCTGCAGGCCCTGGCGGTCGGGGAAGTAGTCGGTGGTGAGCGGGAGGCACGCCGGAGTCGTGAGAGACTTCCAGTCCACTCCAACTGTGCAACAGAAGCCTGGCACTACAGGGGGGGCACACAGCGTCAGCGCTGCCTCGTGCCAACGGGGGAGGCGCGCGGTGGCGGGCAGGGAGGGGAGCCGGAGGACGGGGCAGGGGAGGGCGGGGGAGGGGGGAGGTCACGGGGAGAGGGGACAGGATTTCCAGGCATGGGGATGGGGATGGGGAGGGAGAAAGAGAAAGAGAGAAACGGTTTGTTAGACAAGGCGATGCGCGTGCTGCTTATTCAATCCCCGCATGCAAACGGGATTCAGAGCTGATCCTTCTCGTCTTTCTGCTGAGTGTGAGCTGTAAGCCGAGACGGCAAGGAGGCTGGTTACTGGGGGGCAGGCAGAGGGACACGTCGAAGCAAACCAGGCCCCCAGAGCGGGAGAGGGCTGGAGGCCGGGCCTCCTGAGACGGCAGAGGGGCTGGCGCAGCGTGGAGCAGAGCTCAGCTGGATTCGGGAGCAGGCAGCACGCGGCAGCAGGATTTAGGAATTCTTTCGGAATGGCAAAAATAAGTCACAGAAAGGGCAAGGAGAGAGGTCGAGGGTGCTGGGGCCTGCTATAAGACCGGAAGTGTCCGGGACTGAGCTGAACAACCTAGAGAGGAAAGCTTCAGTGGGCAGGGAGAGTGGCCTTGACCACAGGGGTCTGCCCCCAAATTGCCTGCTCTCTGGCGAAAGCGGGGTTTCTCCACCTCGGCACCACTGCGGGGTCCCCATTGTAACTCTGTGTTGGGGGGCGGGGGCCGCTCTGTGCATTGTGGGATGTGGAGCAGCACCATGGACGCTCCTCACTAGACACCAATGGCATCTCCTGGTTGTGAAAACCAAACGTGTCAGCAGACACTGTCACGTGTCCCCCTGGGACACCGTCCCTCTCCCCCAGTGGAGTATGCATGAGTCTGCAGCGGTCGGCAAACTGCAGCTTGCGAGCCACATGTGGCTCTTTGGCCCCTTGAGTTTTTAGCCAAGGCCAGCTTAGGAGGTCCCTAATTAAGTTATTAACAATGTACCTACTTATACAGTTTAAGCTGAAGAAATGTGGCTCTCAAAAGAAATTCCAGTCGTTGTACTGTTGCTACCTGCCGCTGTTGACTAACGAGTTTGCCGACCGCTGGGTTAAGGTAAACAGGGCGGCTATTTCTTTAAGTCACTGAAGTGAAGGTTATTTTCCAAGTCTCTGCACAAAGGAGCGATATGAAGCAGAAACACCCCACGCCCTGGCCCCTGAACCCCGGGCGAGACCCTAGTACCCCTTCTTTGCACAGGACTGGGTCCGCCAGCGTGGCTCACCTGTTAGCTGGGCAGCCCTCACCCCGCCTCCTCGGGCCAGCCGTGTCCACCAACCCCTTTCAACAGCTGGCCAAGCCCCTCCGCCCAGCGGTCACAGAACCCTCTGCTCAGGCGCCTTTCCAGCATGCGGACACACCCCGACCCGTGCAAGGGACCCCACCGAACCCGGGGCTGCAGGGCCGGAGGGCCGTGAGCTCAGCCCGGGCCGGAAACAGGCCCCCGCAGCATCGCTGCCCCGGGGAGGCGCATCCGACCTGCCATCGGCCCGACCGCACGATCCGCGCAGGACTGGGCCGACGTTCAGCTCGTTTTTTCTATTGTATGTTCCCATGACGGTGAGAACTCTGAACACGGGAGCCGCGCCCTGACACGTGTTTACGTGCACTGCACGGCACTGTGAACCGGGCACCAGGCCGGACTGCGGAGCTCCAGAACTTACTCATCACGCGTGCCGCAAACCTCACGTCCACGGACTAGCAACACCCCGTTTCCACCTCCTGCCTGAGCATCTGGCAACTGCCATGCCGCGCTTTGAGCCCGTGCGTTTGACCGGGCACGGGTCTTAACGCATCAACATTTCAGGAATTCAAAACGGAGCCCTGGCCAGCTCGCTCAGTGGGCTGGAGCACTGTCCCGATCGGCCAAGGCGGCGGGACGGGTGGAATAACAGATCAACGTTTCTCTCTCCCTCCCTCTCTTCCTCTCTCTAAAATCAAGCAGTCAATAAAAAAAAAAAAAATTGTTTAGCCCTCACCGGTTTGGCTCAGTGGATAGAGGGCCGGCCTTCGGACTGAAAGGTCCCAGGTTCGATTCCGGCCAAGGGCATGTACCTTGGTTGCGGACACATCCCCAGTGGGAGGTGTGCAGGAGGCAGCTGATCGGTGTTTCTCTTTCATCGATGTTTCTAACGCTCTGTCTCTCTCCCTCCTCTCTGTATAAAAAAAAAAAAAATCACTAAAATACATTAAAAAAATTGTTTCAGTTATATGTGGATTGTCAACACACAGGGCTCAGGGCTCCAAACCCCATGGTGTTCAAGGCCGGGCTATAAGAGGTTCAGCTACCTCAATGGAAAAGGATGGTCAGAACAAATGCAACCCCGCCAGACGTTTCCAGCTCCAGGTGTGTCCATGGTTCCAGCTCTCATGACCTTTCCAACTCTCCCCAGAGCCATCGCTAGGTACTGAAGGGCTAAGGTCAGCTCTAGACCGGCCCAACAGCCTCATGCAGTTCTGTTACCCTCCTCACATTCCTCTGAACCACCTTTTGGAACAGGTCGCTTGGCCACGCCCTTCTCACTTTCCATCTGAGAGGCCAGAGTCCTCCCTCACCACACTGCCTTCCGGTACCCCAGAGCCTTGGGGGATTCCAGGTCATTCTCTTCCCGCAAGCCCCCTACCCCCCCCTTTTGCTTCCTCATGCCCGGACCATCCCACACCCTCACCACCTCCTTTCCACCTTCCCCAGCCAGCTGCCCCTCTTACTTGGGTCTGGAGAGGTAGAGACGTTGTCTTCCAGAGAATCCTTATTCTGGGTCCTGGGGTTCATCCCTATGGGAAGAGGAGAACAGCTGGTTTCAATGAAGTTCATTCTTCCGGAAAAGTTCTGACCAGTCGTGGTTTTAAAAGCTCAAAACTAGAGCTAGAAACACAGATGTGAGCCAAGTGCTGAGGGTTTCCAGCAGCACAGAGACCCAACACAGGAAAAGGATCGCTCTGACGCCTGGGGATGAGCCAGAACGCGGCTCTGAGGTTATCGATACTGCTCTCTGCCCACCGAGACCTTGCCAAAAAAAAGCAGCTTAGCACTTACAGCAAGAAAAGGAACATATTTCAAAGTCATTTTAAACGAAGTAAAGTCAGGTTTAGCAAGCATGAAAGTAATCTTCAGCCGGCATAAGATGACCTATTTAAATTTCGTCCTTCCCAAATCATGGCTGTTTGAAGTAAGATGTCAAAGCTCGCTACCGGAAGAGAAAGCACGCTCGATTCCAGCTATAGCGAGGCTGAAAGAAAAACGGGAAGATTCTTTGAAATGCAACTTACTTGCGTTTCAACTGAAATGTAATAGAACTCATTTTAAAACACACACGTAGATAGCTAAATGTCCCTTTCAAGACATGAAATCAATAAAAAAACGTAGTTAAATATACTTTTATTGATTTCAGAGAGGAAAGAAGAGGGAGAGACAGAAACATCAGTGATGAGAGAGAATCACTGACCGGCTGCCTCCTGCAAGTCCCCCCCCCCCCCCCACTGGGGACCGAGCCCACAACCTGGGCACGCGCCCTTGACCGGAATCGAACCTGGGACCTTTCGGTTTGCAGACCGACACTCTATCCGCTGAGCCAAACCGGCCAGGGCGAATATATCTATTAAAAAAAAGAAGCAGAGGCTGAAAACTATCTGCCCAGTCCCACCAACCTGGTTCCCGCTGGGCCGCGTGTGAAAAACAAGGGAAAGGCCGGGGTGCCAGGCTCCAGCCAGAGAAGCTCAGAACGAAACCCGACGGGCCGGGAGGGAGGCCCGCAGAGACCCCTCCTGGGAACCACGACGCGCCGGGAACTCAGTCCAAGCGCAGGAGGAAATCTGGGTCGTGCCTGAGCGCCTGCCGGTGGGGCAGACTGTCAAGCCGGGGGGCGGGGTGGGGGGGGTAGGGGGGTAGGGGGGAGGTCACGGATGAGGTTGTCCGTGTATTACTGAATGAAATGTTAACTAGCGGTTTTGTGGAGACCCCACCTTGCCCCCAAACAGGAACCCAATGTGACATTTTGCCCTCAAGGAACCCGATCTACTTTTGATCGCTGCAACTTGGCGAGGCAGGTGGGCGGGCAGGGAGGAGGTGACGGACTTGACGATGCCCATTACACAGAGCAGGCTCAGCCGAGGCTGCGGGCCAAACGCCAGCGGCCGTGAGGAGTCGGGCTGGAACTCAGTTCTGGTGGCAGGTCACGTGCTCAAACCACACGGCACCACTGGAACCAGTCGTGCGGGTGTGGGGACAAGGTGGGGCTGAGCAGAGACAAGCAACAAGGCTTTACTTTCTCTTTTCTTCAGAGAGTGGAAGGGAGGAGGAGAGAGAGAGAAACATCGATGTGAGAGAGAGACACATCGATTGGTTGTCTTCCACATGCGCCCTGACCAGGGCTGGGGACCGAGGCTGCAACTGAGATACGTGCCCTTGACCCGAATCGAACCCAGGACCTCTCAGCCCATGGGCTGACACTCTTCACTGAGCCAATCTGGGGACCGTTGGACGAGGGCTTTACTCTCATGACGGTTACCCCCCCTCCCCCCATGGAACTGCTTCAAACAGAACCCCAAGCCAGAGCTGCCCGAGGGGAGAAGAATTTGGGCCCAGATCATCTGCCTTCTTCCCAGGCCTCAGCGGGGTGCTCAGGCTCAAGACACAGTGCGGACGGTGAGAGTTCAGGGGGCGCGAAGGGAGCAGTCCACGGGGACTGAGGACGGCTGAGGGGCAGAAAAAGTGTCCGATGCCAGGAGGAGAGGACCTCGGCGAACTGTTCCAGGACGAACGCTAAAGGTTCTAAGAGCGAGAAGAAAGGCCGCCAGCAGAGAGAACGCTGACCCGAGATGGCGTTCAGCCGCCACTCAACTACCAACGTGTGCGGGAGCGGCTTCCCCCGGCAGACACAGCCGTCCGCAACACCGAGGGGGGAAGATCCAGTCCGGGGCTGGGCGTCCACCGAGGTCACGGTTCGACTCCCGGGCTGGGCGCGTGCCCGGGTGCGGGCTCGGTCCCCCGAGGGGGCTGTACAGGAGGGAGCCGATCTGTGACTCGCTCTCCTCATGGATGTTTCCATAGGAAAGGGCAGTTAGCGGGCTTCTGAGCTAATTCAGGCGGAAGACCATGGGTGGAAGGTTGGAGAGAGGAGGGGTGGAGGTGATAAGAGATGGAAGATTCTAGATCGATCGTGAAGGTAAATCTGGCAGGAACTGGTTATTGCACATGGCAGCCCCGAACTGTTTTATCGCGTTCCTCTCCGCGGCCGGCTGACACGACCGACCGGGACGCCCAAAACCAAAGGCGGGAGCTCAACCCCCAGGCGAGGCCATCGCCACAGGCCACCTCCTGTTGACCCCTGACCCCTTTGAAAACACAGGGGTCATAACGGGACAGGGCAAGAGTAAGGATGACCCTACGTCACTCCATTACCCATGCATCACCCAGACTACAAAAACGGGGTCCCCACGCCTTTTCTAAGACGCTAAACCTTCGGGAACGTGTTTAGGTAACTGAACACTCGCAGACATGCATGACTTTGTGGGTCATCCAGATGCTTCTCACCCATGGCAGCTCGGCGACACGCGTGAACACACGTCCCCTTGTCAATACGGGTGCGGGTGCGGGGACAAGGCGGGGACAAGCAGAGGTGAGCTCCCCCAGGCTCGTGGAGAGACAAACACGGAAGCGATGGGGTGAGAACGCGCCAAGGGGTCACGCGTGCAAAGCGCCGCAGAGACACGCGTGTCAGCTCCCGGGGAGGCCTGGGGAGGAGGCAGGAGCCGCGAGGGAGGGCGATGCCGCGGCCGATCCATGGAGACCGAGCTGCCATTTCCCGCGCGGAACCAGGGGTGAAGAAGGGGGAAAGCACGGTCCGGACAGAGGCAGGCCCACGGCCTGGGCATGCGCCCCAACCGGGATCGGACCGCGCCCTCCTGTTCACGGGCCGACGGTCAAGCACCGGGCCGCACGGGCCGCACGAGAAATGCAGAGACGGGAGGACAAAACACACCGCGCTGCTCCCCTCGGGGCCCCTCCTGGCTGTTTTACGGAGGGGGTCCGCCCCCACGACACGCACACACAGCGGAAAGCTCTCCCCTGCCCTGGCCCCGAGTCGTCCTCGGTCACGACTCACCGACAGGCCGACGGCAAACGCGGCTCGGCCGGCCGTTCCCGGCTGAACACGGAACGCGGCCCATTTACAACCCCGCGCGTCACAAAGCGCCGCTTCCAAACGGGCCGGCCCACAGGGTGGTGACCCGTTCCCAAAGTAGCCGTGCCCCTCCCACCCGGTGCCCGGGGCCGCCTCTCCAGGGGTTACCTGCAGCGCTGTGGCCGAGCAGGCCGGCAGCAGGCTCTTCCGCGCCACCGAGGCTCAGGAAGGACCCGGCGTCGCCAGGCTGGCGGGCGGAGCTGTGCCTGCGGGGAACAGAGCCGGCCACTGGCTCAGCGCGGGTCGCGGCCTCCTCTCCCCCGCTCACCCTGCGCCCCGGCGGGGGAGGGGGAGGGGGTCGCCAGAAACAGGACCGGGCATCCGGCCACACAGGCTGCCAGGCCGTGGCACGTGGTCTGCGTGCCAGCTCCCGCCTCCTGCGACCGGCCCCTCCTGCCCTGGCGCCTCCCCTGCTATTGCCCAGCCCAGACCACCTGCCCCTCCTGCCCTGGCACCTCCCCTGCTATTGCCCAGCCCAGACCACCTGCCCCTCCTGCCCTGGCGCCTCCCCTGCTATTGCCCAGGCCAACCTGCCTGCCCTTTCTGCCCTGGCGCCTCCCGGCTCGCACCAGCAGGAGGCAGCCGGTTAACCTGGGAGAGATGTCACATGCCATCTGCATCCCTCATCCACCCCGGGGGAGGCCGAGGTGAGCGAATGGGGTCAAACGCAGCTCTTTGCAAAGTGTTGCCTAAAAAGCAGTGGTCGGCAAACTGCGGCTCGAGAGCCACATGCCGACCGCTGGGCTGGGGGCTTAATCACAAGGAGCAACAACAGCCTGTAATTACTGGAATCTAGGGCAGTGGTTGGCAAACTCATTAGTCAACAGAGTGGCAAATCGCGGCTCTCGAGCCGCAGTTTGCCAAACCACTGGCCTAAAGCATCAGTGAGTCCCGGCGTATCCCGGACTCAAGCTTGCCAAGGCTCAAACGGCTTCCTTCCTGGACTGAGTCTCTTCCGGTGCCTGTGACACATTCAGAACTCTGGCCCAAAGAGGCTTGTTTTTAAGAAAACACAGACCTTGATGTCTGTCTACCGCTTGGAGCACTGTTTCACTCGGAACTCGGCAGGGAAACGTCTCCGTGACCAAAATGACAAGTCAGAGCCTGCCCGCCCAGCACACACAGCAAGAGTCACCGGCCTCCACAGCCCTGCCGCCCCGGGCCGAGGGCCGGAAGACACCGTCCACGTCTGAGGCTTACAGACGGCGCTCCGAATGCCGCCTCCCGCGAGAGCAGGCCCGGCAACGTTCCGGGCAAAAACGTCAGGCTGTTTGCTGTGAACTTGGCCCACTGAAGGGAGGGACGCTGACCCTGACCTCACCCCGGCTCTTCCCGTCTCATCAACGCGCCACCGTGTCGGCGGTCTGTCCCGGGTGCCGAGGGGTGGGCTCGGGGTACCGTCCGGAGCCCTGCGCCCGCTCTCACCTTCCAGCAGCTTCGTGATAGGCTAACTCCAGCAGCTCTGCAGAGGAGTGGGCGGGGTCCCTCTGCCTGCTGCCCTGCAGCTCCGCCATATTCTGCCGGGTCTGGTGATGGATCTGGATGGCCTCTCCGGACGGCCCTACCCGGACAAAGACCCACTGAGCATCACCCCTAACTCCGCCCCCGACAGCTAGTGCCGTGCCCTTGGCGGCCATCGCCCCCACTCTGGCTGCCGGGGTGCGGGTGCTGCAGGCGCTGAAGGAGCACACCGCAGACCACACACACACAGAGGCGCCCCCACACACAGAGGCGCCCCCACACACAGAGGGGCCCCCACACACAGAGGCGCCCCCACACACAGAGGCGCCCACACAGGACACCTGCTCTTCAGAGCACAACTCATCCTCCCGTGTGGCCTCGTGCTTGTCCTCCCGTGCAGCCTAAGCGTAGCCGAGAGGCCCCTCTCGTGCGTGTCCACCTGAGACGCCCCCCAGAAACGCGGAAGCACAGGAGGCAAAGGCCCTTCCTGGGAAGGTTAGCACAAACCACACGGGAAGGCACACACAACCGAAACACCAACGGCTCCCCTGGCCGGCGAGGCTCCGTGACTGAGAACCAACCCACGAACCAGGGGGTCACGGTTCGGCTCCCGGCCTGGGCATGCGCCAGAGCAGCGGGCTGGATCCCCAGTGGGGGGCGTGCAGGAGGCAGCCAATCAACGGTTCTCTCTCATCATTGACGTTTCTCCCTCCCTCTCCCTTCCTGTCTGAAATCAATAAAAAACATATTTTAAAAAAAGAAACACCAATGACTTGACTAACATGTAAGATAGCAACGACTGTGATTCGAAGAAGATACGTGAGCGCAATAAAGACGAGACGATCACCAGAATTAGTCAAGTCTGCTAAAAACTGCTCCCCAGAGAGAGAAGTTGCAGAGCATCCGAGTCAGCAGGGGCTGAAGGAGAGCGTGTCTAGGTGGAAGAAAGGATCCAGGGGGAACCCCGGGCGTGCAAGAGGCAAGACAAGTGCAGGAGATGCCAGACGAGCGCGGGAAAGAAAGGAACCCCGAGGATGGCACTTTTGGGGAGCCCGACAAAGGGGGGGCCTGGGCGACGAGAGAGAGGCCCAGGCGGGCAGGAGGATGCAGCTTCGGAGATGTTGTCTCGGTCAAGTGCTTGCGTGTCGCGTGTTTGGAGGGAAAGCACAGAAGCGAGAAGAGCAAAGAGTCACGGGAGAAACACCAAGAGAACGCGAAGGGAGCCGGCGGGGGGCGGGGGAGGGGGGGGAGCCATGGGAAGAAAGAGACCCAGAAAGAAACGGGTCGTGTGACTGAGTCTGACAGCAAAGGCGGGCGACAAGGGTACTGAGAATGAATCCCAATCACAGCCGGAAGAACCAGAGCCATTGCTCGCTTATGTAACACTAAAGCAAGGAGATAATAATAATAATAAGTAATAATAACTAGGCGTTTCTAGGCACTCAGCAGGATGGCTCCCAGGAGAAGGCCCGGCGTGGCGTGCACTTGTCCCTCCCCAGCCCAGCAAGCGCCCATTAAGCTGCAGGTGCGTTCCAGCCGCAGCTGCACAAAACCTACTGTCACCTTTAGGACAGGCACGCATCAAACAGGACAGACTCGAAAGAACTGAATTTGGAGAAAAACAAAATTTCCTTTTGCAGTTGTCAGAGATCCCAGAGGAGGAAAAAAAAAAAAAGGAACATAACTAAGTAACCAAAACAGTGTTATCGCCCCGGCCCGTGGGGCTCAGTTGCTTGAGCATCGCCCTGGTCGCCAAGAGGTGGCTGGTTTGAGTTCCCATCGGGGCGCATGCCTGGGCTGCAGGCTCGATCCCTGGTGGGGGGCCTGCAAGAGGCAGCCGACCTGCGTGTTGCTTACCCATCGATGTTTCTCTCTCCCTCACTCTAGCCCTTCCTCTCTCGCTAAAAGCCAATAAAAAAGATCTTTAAACAAACAAACAAACAGACAGTAAACCAACACCCAGCGAAAGGCAGGGAGGAAGGAATGAACGAGAATGAGGGCCATCGGTCTTAGGAAAAGCAGGTGGCAAACACAGTCTCGATCACACAGAACAGCAGCCCTCAGCTCGACACCGCTCCCTAGGGTCACAAAGCCCATTCCCAGCGTGCCTCGGGGTCTTCACAAGAGCCTCTGGGGTAGGCAATGTGGGCGCGGCCACCCCATCACACAGGCGGGGCACGAGGTTCGCAGAGGCGTTTGGATACTTGACCGAGGCCCCGTGGTCGATGGGTGCCGAGGGCCAGGCCTGGGAGGGAGGGCCCGGTCCCCGGCTCGTTCCTGAGCCACCGACTCACCGACGGGAAAGGTGTGCATCCAGCGCCTCCTGTTGGATGTGAGCTTCATGGGCATCCGGGAGGGGGCGAAGGGGTTGATGAGTGCCCGCTGGGGGGTGTAGCCCCCCGGCCGGACGTGCAGCATGGACTCCGCGCTCCCCACGTGGAACCGCCCCGGCGCGCTGGAGTCCCGCTGCGGCGGCTCCATCATGTTCTCCAGGGCATCTGCCGGGGAGGGAAGAGGTGAGACACGGAGACAGAGCGCAGAGCCACAGGGGACCAGGCCCAGGCAGGCCGAGCTGCCAAGGCTGCCAAGGATCTAGGGCGCGATGCATGCCCAGCGGAGAGGAAAAAGGGCAAAACCACCAAACCAGGGAGAAATGACACCGTGGGCTTGTTTACTTTTTAAATACTTTGTCTTGGCTCAAACCGGTGTGGCTCAGTGGATAGAGCGTCGGCCTGCGGACTGAAAGGTCTCAGGTTCTATTCCGGTCAAGGGCATGTACCTTGGCTGCGGGCACATCCCCAGTAGGGGGTGTGCAAGAGGCAGCTGATCGATGTTTCCTTCTCATCGATGTTTCTGACTTTCTATCCCTCTCCCTTCCTCTCTGTGAAAAATCAATAAACTATATTTAAAAAAATAAAATAAAAAAAGACTTCGTCTTGGTCCCCAAGTGACTGGCCCAATGAAGCCAGATCCACACATCACCTAGCCGAGGGGTCGGCAAACTCATTGGTCCACAGAGCCAAATATGAACACCACAACGACTGAAATTCCTTCGGAGAGCCACATTTTTTAAAACTTAAACTTCTTCTAACGCCACTTCTTCACAACAGACTCGCCCAGGCTGTGGCATTTTGTGGAGGAGCCACACTGAAGGGGGCAAAGAGCCGCCTGTGGCTCGAAAGCTACAGTTTGCCGACCACGGGCCTAGACTGAAAGACCCTGGACTTTTAGCTGGCAAACGTCAAGGGCAGGACTTGAACTGCCTCCCGTGCAGATGGGGCGGGTATATTCTGCGTGTGAGAGGAACAATAAAATATATATAGTTGGGCCGAAACCGGTCTGGCTTAGCGGAGAGAGCGCCGGACTGTGGACTTGAAAGGTCCCGGGTTCGATTCCGGTCAAGGGCATGTACGTTGGTTGCGGGCACAGCCCCAGTAGGGGGCATGCAGGAGACAGCTGATCGATGTTTCTCTCCCATCGGTGTTTCTGATTCTATCCCTCTCCCTTCCTCTCTGTAAAAAAATCAATACAACATATTTTAAATATATATATACACACAAACATACACAAATATATTTACATATACATATACATATATATATATCTGGATGATCAGCGGGCCAGGCCCTGGCGGAGACAGTTAATGTGTCCCCTAAACCTGCTTGTTTTCCCTCGTGGGCACACACGACGGACAGCTCAGGCGGTCTGTCCTCGTCGCACTGGCGTGGAAACATTAACACGTGGGCTTCCATCTGGCCCCCACCCCGCGCCCCCACCCCTCAGGGCCGGAAGGGAGCCGTGCCCGGCTGTGCCCGGCTCAGCCCGGCCCGGGCTCTGACCTCTCGTGCTGGTGTAGCCCAGGGAGCTGCTGACTTCGTACTGGTGCAGGTGCGGCAGCGGGATGGGGAGGATGTTGGCGCTCCTGCCCAGCGAGCTGTCGTCGGACGCCTGGCTCCTCACCTCCTCGGTGGGCAGCGCCCGGCTGGGCGCGGAGGGGCTGCAGGAGACGTCGCAGGAGCTGGCGCTCTTCCGGCCGTGACTCTCCTGCTCGCGCACAGACCTGCGGGGGGAGAGGGGACAGGTTACGGCCCAGGAAGGGACGGTGCCCCCTGACCTGTCACCAGCCCGAGCTACTTGGGAAACCGGTAACAACAATCCCCCATGCGCCTGGCCGGTGGCCGGCGTGGCTCAGCGGCCGAGCGACGACCTAGGAGCCGGGAGGTCGCGGTTCGATCCCCGGGCAGGACACAGGCCCGGGTTGCGGGCTCCGTCCCCAGTGGGGGGCCTGCGAGAGGCAGCTGATGCGTGATTCTCTGTCATCGTGGATGTTTCTCTCTCCCTCTCCTTTCCGCTGGGGAATCATTAAAAATGTATCTTAAAAAATCCCCAAGGAGATGTCCGAGTGTCTGGCAAAAAGCAGAAGAATGCTTTGCTGTTAGGAACAACACGTCGCAGCGAACAGAGCGAACACAACGGCTGGCCCGGAGAACCTGAACACAAAATCCCGATGATCTACACGGTATGCCTTCTACTTGGCTAATTTTTTAAAAAAATAGTTCCTTATTGTTGAAAGCATTACATACGTCTCCTTTCCTCCCCCACCGGCCCCCTCCGGCCGGCCCCGCCCCGCCCCAGGCTGTCTGAACTGAAAACATTTCCCAGGTTGCTCTGCTAGAGGCGCCCGCCGGCCCTCACGTTTGCCCGAGCCGTGTTTACGTCCACCCCCAAGTGCACCGGGCGGCACACCTGCAGGTGGCGAGGCGCTGCGCCCGGGATGGGCCTGGCAGCCTGAACACCTGGGCGTCGTAGGCGTCATAGTCTACTTGGATGGGGAGGGCATTCTCGGCTTCTTTCGGAGCGCCAAGAGCTGAAACACACAAATAAGACGAACCGTCACCAAAACCATTCCAACCAGATACCTCCCGAGGGTCTTCATCAAAATCTGCAAGACGTAATCATGATCATCATCATCATCATCATCATCACCATCATCATCATCTCCCCCTGGGGGAAAAAAATAAAGGGAGAGAGATGCCCTGACCACCACCACCATCATCATCACCATCATCATCATCATCATCATCATCGTCTCCCCTGGGGGAAAAAAATAAAGGGAGAGAGAGAGAGATGCCCTGACCCGTGAGGGTCAGCTGGTTGGGCGTCCTGCTGTTCACGAAGGTGGCCGGTTCGATTCCCGGTCAGGGCACATGCCCGGGTGGAAGGCTCGATCCCCGGTAAGCAGCAGGTCGAGGTTCTGCTCTCACACCCATGTTTCTCTCTCTCCCTCTCTCCTCCTCTCTCTCTAAAAATTAACAAAAATGTTTTTTAAAGGGCTGACAACCATTCATCAGGCTGTGGAGGTATATGACTTACATGCTAAAGGATGCAGAAAGCCCTGACCTGCTTGGCTCAGTGGACAGAGCGTCGGCCTGCGGACTGAAGGGTCCCAGGTTCGATTCCGGTCAAGGGCATGTACCTTAGCTCGGGGCACATCCCCCAGTTGGGGGGTGGGGTGCAGGAGGCAGGTGATCGATGTTTCTCTCTTCTCTCATTGATGTTTCTAACTCTCTATCCCTCTCCCCTCCTCTCTGTAAAAAACCAATAAAATACATTAAAAAAAAAATAGAGGATGCAGAAAGAGTATAACACTAAGTAAAGGCAAGTTGATGGTAGTAATCCCACTCTTAAAATATCATCTTCATATGTACATTTCGTACTTTTTTTTTTTAATATATTTTATTGATTTTTTTTATAGAGAGGAAGGGAGAGAAAGTCAGAAACATCGATGAGAGAGAAACATCGATCAGCTGCCTCCTGCACACGCCCACTGGGGATGTGCCCACAGCCAAGGTCCATGCCCTTGACCGGAATCGAACCTGGGACCTTTCAGTCCGCAGGCCGACGCCCTATCCGCTGAGCCGCACCGGCTCCGGCCGTTTCACACTTTCTAACATTCTCCCCGACCCCTACAAACGGCCCATCATGACCATCCGTCCGGCAGTTGATGGGCAAAAATGTACCAGGTGGTTTAGGAACGAGGACTCCCAGCCCAGCGTGGCTGTGAACTTCACGTGAGCTCACAGCCTCCTGCTGCCTGGCAGGCCGGCTCTTCCTGAAAGAGATGGGGGGGGGGGGGTACTCACACGTGTCCCGGCCGTTTTTCGCTCTCTCGGAGGCAGGCTGGGGAGACAAACAGAGAATGAATCGCTCGCTTCCCTGCTGGAACAGGCCTGGCCACGGGCACGCAGGTCTCACCCGCTCACAGTGATGGGAAGGCAGGCGCGCACGCCAGGCGCCCACCTACCGTGGCCTCAAGCCCTGCCGGGCCCTTTCCTCCCACCTCACCTCCTGTTCGCTCCCACAACTCCACCCAGGGGGCCCCCGGACCCCACTTCACAGGGGAGGCTATTTAACTCTAAAAGGAATAAGGGACTCGTTCAAAGGCACACAATTGGCAGGTGGCAGAGCCCAAGTCCAAGACCAGCTCTTCAGCCTCTTAAGAGTGGCACTGGCATCGGCTGCAAACATGTCCCATCGAGAGGATAGACCATGGTTTATCTGGCCGTTTCCTTATTACATTCGACTTGTCACTCTTACGGATAAAGCCAGCCCAGCCGGCGTGGCTCGCTGTCCCAGGGGCAGCTGAGGAAACAGAATTAACAGCAGCGGGCGTGCAAGAAGCAGCTGATCAACGATTCTCTCTCATCACTGGCGTTTCTCTCTCTCTCTCCCTTCCTCTCGGAAATCAACAAAAATGTATTTAAAAAAACACAAAACAAAAACACTAGGCCAAGGTCTATTCGGATTCACTGTCCTCAATTATTTCCTCAGAAGACGCGGCCGGAAATGCAATGATGTGGCTCTTCGCACAGGCGCTGAACGCTTTTCACAGAAACCGGACACGAACCAGACACTCAAGCGCCAATGTCACAGGCGTGGTGTGTGATGATTAGCGGGTTTTAAACCCGTCGGGTTTGGTAAGCAAAAAGATGAGGCCCCGCCCCTGTCTGAAGGTGCCCCTCTTTACTGGCCTGCGACCATGTGATCGCTCTGACACATTGCCCCGTTTGCTGCACCATGTGTCCCTGTCTCCGTCCCTGCCAGCACCTGGGAGCTCTCAGTGGGTGAACACACCTGTCGCATCATAATAAATGCAGTTCTTTTTATTATTAAAAACTAAAATTACTTTTTTGGCCATATTTTTTGCTGAAGGTATTTCTTACATACGGGGGGGGGGGGGGGGGATTAGTCTTGTTATTTATTGAATGTGGGAACTTGTAAAAAGTTCTAAAAACAATTTCTTAAACTCATTCATTCCCCGGGGGAAGGGAGCGGCTCAGGACCAAAATAAGCGCCTGAGTGGGTGCCGGTCCCTCAAGGCTCTGCTGGAGGTGGGGGGGATGGGACACCTACCTTCTTTCCGGCCAGTTTTATCCGGGGGGTGAAGCTGTTACAGAAGAGCTGGCTTTTGGAGGTGTAGAAGCTGTGAAAGAGACAAAATGGGGCCATCAATCTCAACACCCTCTTAAAAAAGATATATTTTACTGATTTCAGAGCGGAAGGGAGAGGGAGAGAGAGACAGGAACATCGATGACGACAGGGAATCATTGATCGGCTACATTCTGCACGCCCTCTACTGGGGATCGAGCCCCCAACCTGGGCATGTGCCCTTGGCTGGAATTGAACCCGGGACCCTTCAGTCTGCAGGCCAATGCTGTATCTACTGAGCCACACTCATTTGGGCATAAAACCCCCTTCTTTCTTAAACCTCAAGACACGGCTGAAATCGCAGCCCGGGCTCAGCCGCCTCCCGACTGCCTCTGTCTCAGGCGCCCCCGGTCTCCCCAACGCTGGCTTCTTTTGTAGTTACCCTCAAACCCCAATCACGCTTTCAACTGCGTCCGTGCTAGCTCTGATTCCTAACTGGACTAGACTCCCCTTCTTTCGGCGGAGATGACTCTGTTTATCCCATGACGATGCTTCGCCCGGATGCTCGGCATGACGCTGGGCCCTGACGGGGACCACGCGTGACCGCCGGCCGGGCACGCACACGGAGGAGCCTGAAGCACATGAGACTTTGGCTTCTGCGTCTTGACGAGGGCCTTTCTCAGAGCAAACGGCAAGGAAGCTATCTGACACCCCGGTCACCGCCCCGGGTCCAGGTCCCGCCCACCTGTGGTTTATCCAGTGCGGAATGTTGTAGTCATCGCCCAGGCGGGAATCGCAGGGAGCACTCCGGTTGTGCAGCTGCGAGGGAGGAGTCGGCACAGATCAGCCACGAAGACAAGCAGGCCAGGCCCCGCTCCCCTTCTGCTTCTCTTCATCTTGATTGTTGGAAGTATTGCCTAGGTCCTCCTTTGCTCCCCCACTGGCCTCCCCAGTCTGCTCTCGCCCTCCCCCCACCCCTTAGCCCAACTTTTATTTATTTACTTATTAAATATACTTTATTGATTTTTTTTACAGAGAGGAAGGAAGGATAGAGAATTAGGAACATTGATGAGAGAGAAACATCCATCAGCTGCCTCCTGCACCCCCGCCACTGGGGATGTGCCCGCAGCCAAGGTCCATGCCCCTGACCGGAATCGAACCCGGGACCTTTGAGTCCGCAGGCCGACGCTCCGTCCACTGAGCCACACCGGTTGGTTAGGGCCCAGCTTTTGTTTGTAGTGAAAACGATTCTCCAGATCGCCCGGCCCTGGCACCTGGCCTTCGGTAAGCAATCCCAAACCGAATTACCTTGAACAGCGGGACAGCATGTAACGGCTGCTCCCCCATGCACACCAAGTCCACACCAATTCCTAAAATAAAAAAAAGACAAAAAGAGGTTGGGAAGAGGGGAGGCGGGATCAGTGCTCCAATCTGTTACCCCACTGGGTGAGGGTCTGACGCAGAGCCAACTTCTATGCCACGACTGACGACCCCCTGGTGCTGCCTCCGAAGCAAAGTACAGATGCATTGTGTTCTTCCTCTGTCCTGTCACCACGTCTCACCCCTGCCACCGCTCGGTGCCCGGCAGTCGGCCTCGGCCTGCCGCGCAGATCGCGACCTGCCACACCAACAGCCGGGACGCCATGGACCAGGGGCAAGGCCAGGCGGGGAAAGGAGCCTTGCCTTCTCCGTACAGAGCCAAACGATGCCCGCCGCCTAGGGGGGCTTCTGCACTGGCCGCTGGGATTCACTTTCCCGGCCCCGGCCTGTTGTGGGGGCACAAATTACACGGGGGCCCGGGGTGCGAGCTGGGGAAGCCTGGCACCCCGCAGAGGGGGGGCTGCACTCGACGATGCGATGGGACTTCCCAGTGTGGGCTGATGGACGCTGGTTCCTTGAAACCGTCACCCCCAAAAGGGTTCCCCAGTGTCCAATGTGTTTGGGAAACTCAGAGTCCCAGTTACGCCCTTCAGAGAAAAGCAGGGTCACTAACGGATCAAAATCTGAAATTAGGGCCCTCGCGGGTGTGGCTCAGTGGACACAGCATCGGCCTGCGGACTGAAGGGTTCCCGGTTTGATTCCGGTCAAGGGCACCCTCGTGGGTTGCAGGCTCGATCCCCAATAGGGGGCGTGTAGGAGGCAGCTGATCAATGATTCTCCCTCATCATTGATGTTTCTTTCTTTCTGTTTAAAAAATATTTTATTGATTTTTTTTACAGAGAGGAAGGGAGAGGGATAGAGAGTTAGAAACATCAGTGAGAGAGAAACATCGATCAGCCGCCTCCTGCACACCCCCCACCGGGGATGTGCCCGCAACCAAGGTCCATGCCCTTGACCGGAATCGAACCTGGGTCCCTTCCGTCCACAGGCCGATGCTCTATCCACTGAGCCACACCGGCCAGGGCCCTCATCATTGATGTTTCTCACTCTCTCGCTCTCCCTTCCTCTCTGAAATTCTTTTTAAAAATAGAAAGAGATGTACAATTAAAAAAAAAAAAATCTGAAATTAGGGAATGGGCTTCACTGTGCATGACCCAACTTCTCCCAAACCACGTTTCGTCCCCTGCTGTCACCCACGTCCCCGACCCCCGGGCACCGCGCGGGGGGGCCGGCCGGAGCCGGCGGTACCGTTATCGATCATCCGCTGCTTGGTCAGAATCATGAGCAGACGGTCCACCTCGAACACGCCCACCCCCGGCGTGATCACCACCGACATCTGCCCCGTCCGGTCGAAGTTGCGGTTGATATAGTGCTTGTCAAACACTGGGAACGAGGCAAAGAAACCCTCGGATGGAGACGCTGCAGCTTTTCAGACGCCAGCCAGGCCGCCTGCCCGTCCCTCACACGGAGAACCGCCTCCCACGGGACCACGGCCCTGTCGCCGCCGTTCATCTCTCTCCACTGATACTTGCCTCGTGCGCCCAGCCTCAGAGGCTCAAACTTCATGGCGTTAGTTTCCCCAAATGAGGCGGTATCAAAACTTATTAAGAATAAAAGACTGCCCTAGCCGGTCTGGCTCAGTGGGTAGGGCGTCAGCCTGCAGAATGAAGGGCCCAGGGTTCGATTCCGGTCAAGGGCACATGCCGGGGGTTGCAGGCTCGATCCCCAGTAGGGGGCATGCAGGAGGCTGCCGGTCAGTAATGCTCTCTCATCACTGATGTTTCTCTCTCTCCCTCCCTCTCTCTTCTTCTCTGAAATCAATAAAAATATAGTAGGTTTTTTTTGTTTTTTTGAAAAGAATCAAAACCGAAACCAGTTTGGCTCCACGGATAGAACATTGGCCTGTGGACTGAACGGTCCCAGGTTCGATTCCGGTCAAGGGCACGTACTTGGTTGGGGGCACATCCCCAGTGGGGGGTGTGTAGGAGGCAGCTGATCGATGTTTCTCTCTCATCGATGTTTCTGACTTTCTATCCCTCTCCCTTCCTCTCTGTAAAAAAATCAATAAAAAATATTTTTTAAAAAGTTGATTGAAAAAATTGCCTAGGAGCAGCTGAGGGCTGGGGTGAAAAAGAGTACGAATACAAGGGGGGACACCCCCCCCCCCCCCCAGCGCTTTACTTTGAGAAAGAGATGAGAGAGCAAGTGAAGTTCCCAACCGGAGACCTAAGAGCTACACTCTGGCTATCAGAAGTTAATGCTTTCAGTTAATTTGGGGGGGAGGTGGGTCCTGGGCATCAGGACAGCGAAGGTCCGAGTCACGCGGTCGGCAGGAGGCCTGCCCCGGCGGCCGCGGGCCTCACTCACCGTTGAACGACAGGTTGATGGCCTCCAGGTAGTTCCCTTGGGCTGCGGTAGAATTGTCTCCCGGAGGAAAGCCGTCTGCAGCACCAGACACCAGAGAAGGGAGACGGCGCATGAGAGGCCCGTGTGAAGCAAGTGGGAGGGGCCTGGCCCCACAGCGCACCCCCTTACCCCGCGGTGGGGACATCATGGAAACCGCTGCACCCCACCAGAAGCAGAAACCTGAGCCCAGCCGGCGGGGCTCAGGGGTTGAGCATCGACCTCGGAACCAGGAGGTCACGGTTCGATTCCCGGTCGGGGCACAGGCCCGGGCTGCAGGCTCGATCCCCAGTGGGGGGCGTGCGAGAGGCAACCGATCCATGGTTCTTTCTCCTCGCTGGTGTTTCTCTCTCTCTCTCCCTTTTCCCACCTTTCTGAAATCAATTTAATTTAATTAATGAATTAATTTAGTTTTTTTACAAAAGAAACCTAACGGGAGCAGGAACTACACACAGCCCTGGAAGGGGGACTAGCGCGAGCCTCTCCTCCTCCCAGCCTCGCCCTGCACCGCTCCTCCCCGCTGCTCCGCCGTCCCGGGGCTGCAGTACCTGCCTGTTCCAGTCGCACCAGCACCGGGTACTGGATGAAGAGTTTCTTAATGGTCACCAGGAGCGAAGTCCACTCTTCTCGCCTCTCATTCTGCACCACCACTCTGAAAGGGGCGTCATCGCGAAACAGGCGTCAGTCAACTACCACCCATGGGACAGCAGGCCCCTCAGAGGGTTGCAAGGAAAGGAGTAGGCAGAAGGGATTCCCGGAGTTGGGGGGAGGGAGGGAGTTGCCACACAATTACAAGTGATAAAGTCAAGTACATTTAACAAATATCAGCAAAGAAACGTAACCACGTCAATAGTCACATAGTCTGAAACGAAGAAGATATTTGAAAAGTGCCTTGCCCTGGCCGGTCTGGCCCGGGGGTTACCACGTTACCCCACACACCTAAGGGCTGTGGGTTTGATTCCCAGGCAAAGGCATGTACCTGACTACTGACTCAGGTTCTCCATTAAGTCAACGCTTGGTGGGGGGAGGAGAGGGAAGAAAAGGGAAATTGCTTAAGCAGACCAAACAAAAAGAGTTGTTTTGGAGACAAGTAAAGAAATCTGAATATGTACTAGATATTGGGTAATGTTATAGAACTAGAGACCCGATGCACGAAGATTCCTGCGAGAACGGGCCTCCCTTCCCCTGGCTGCCATCACCGCCTTTGCTCTGGCCCGGAGCTGCCTTTCCGCCTTCGCACGCTTCCCGGAGGCCCAGAGCGGCTGGGGTGCGGCGGAATGCCCGCGTCATCACCACGGCAATGACGCAAGCCTCCCAACCCGCCCCCGGCCACGCGGCACCTGCATATGCACATTAACCTGCCATCTTTGTTGGGTTAATTTGCATACTTTCTCCTGATTGGGTGGTGGGTGTCATGAAGGCAGGGTCAATTTGCATCTTGCTCTTTTATTAGTGTAGATTATTATTAATCTTGTTAAAGGTGATTAGAGTAAAAAAAAAATTGTGGATATATATGTGCTTACACTGTGATGATACATGGAAATGCCCTTTACTCTAGAGATAATGCAGAGCAAAATGTTATAATATCTACAGTTTACTCCCAGTCATAAGTTAGCCACAAAATATACAACTGTTAAAACCAGGCATTTGGTATATGGGTTCATTATATCACTGAGTCTTTTCTGCAAGTTTGAAGTATTTCCCACAGAAAGTTTGGGAAGTGGTAAGGCCATATAATATCCTAGACTGGAACAACAGCGTACATAAATGGAAAAACGGTGAAATCTGAGAAAAGCCTGGAACTTTGTGAACAGTAACGTTTTCGTAGTTCTGACAAATGCACCTTGGTTATGAAATGTTAACGGGGAAAACCGGGTGATGGGCATATGGGAACTCTCTAAATTATGTTCGCAACTTCCTGTAAAGCTAACATTATCCCAGACTACAAAGCTTAATTAAAAAAAAAAAAAAAAAAAAGTTAGGAAAGAAAACCACCCCAAAACAAGGAGAGGGGGTTTCCAGTGAAGGACCCCAAACATACTTATAAAAGTCTTCATAGAACCGCCCCTTGTGGTCCTGGCGAATCGAGGCTCGGCTCATCTCGGGAAATTCATCTGCAACGGAGAAAACACATGTCAGACCGAGAGGAGAGACTCAGCTCCTCTGCCCCCACGCTTCTGGCCTGAATCTGCATCACAATGGTCAATGACTGGCGTGCCGTGGCTATGGAGTTGGTTTAAGATGAAACACAGCTCGCCGTGTTTGCGCCCGCCGAGGGGCTATGCTATTCGCTCCTCTACCGTCCGCAGATCAGGACAGGTGAGAAGGGCGGAGCAGTGCAAAAGGAAAAGAAGATCATAAGAAACGAACGGGATGGGGGTGGGAGCAGCTTAACAAGAAAGAACTGGGAGAAAGACGTACTCACCAAGAGATTTTGCATCGTAGAAAGTTCTAGAAAATAGGACCACTGTCACTTCATGACTACAGTTCTTCTCCTAGGCGTGAGTAGAGAAAGAGAAGGCTCAGGTTTATTCCAGTTCCTTCCTGCGTGAACGCAGAGTTCTCCATTCTAGGAGGCATGGTGGGTAGCGCAGACTCAGATAACATCGTTAGAGAGCACTGCTGGATTCAGCCCCGTGACCTTGGGCAAGTTACCTAAAGTTCCAGGCATGTGGTAGATGCTTTGAAAGCTGCAAATCACCAAAAGAAGGATAGGCCCCTGTCTCCCAAGCTCTTCGTCTGGCATGAAAATAAGCCAGCCAGGTGTCTAAGGATCATGGTGTTTGTATCTGCGTCAGTGATGTTGTTGTTTTTTTTTTTTTTTTAATATATTTTATTGATTTTTTTCACAGAGAGGAAGGGAGAGGGATAGAAAGTCAGAAACATCGATGAGAGAGAAACAACGATCAGCTGCTTCTTGCGCACCCCCCACTGGGGATGTGCCCACAACCAAGGTACATGCCCTTGACCGGAATCGAACCCTGGACCTTTCAGTCCGCAGGGCCGACGCTCTATCCACTCAGCCAAACCGGTTTGGCAGTGATGTTGTTTTTTAAAAATAATTTCTATTGACTTCAGGGAGGAAGAGAGAGAGCGAGCGATAGAAACATCAATGAGAAGAGATTCATTGATCTGCTGCCTCCTGCACGCCCCCTACTGGGGATGGAGCCTGCAACCCAGGCATTGCTGCTCTGGCTACAACTTCTAGGACAGTGTCGGTTACCGGTGGTGACAGCAGGCATTCCTGTACTGCTCCTGATCTTAAAGGGGGAAGTTATCCGTCTGTCCACATTTGGGTATGATATTAACTATGGGTTTTTCATAGATGCTTTTTACAATGTCGAGGTGATGGAAGTGAATTAAGTCGAGTGTCATCAGCTTAGGCTGTAGCTAAGACACCTCAATGAGATGCAGCTTAATAGAAACAATGAGTTTTTAAAAAAATCTGCATTGCATCACGTGTGCTTGATGCGATTGAGTGCCTAAGAGGAAACATACCTTCCACTTGGTGAAGAGATCGGCCAGGAAGCCATTCACAGCTTTCTCAAAATACAGGTCCCCTGCAAAGGAACAGAAAAGAGGGTGAGGACAATCTGGAATTCCCGCTGACAGTCTCTCCCCTCAGTGGAGTCACAGGAAGGAGGGGACCAGCCAAAGAGAAGGGGGGCTCTGCCATGTCCTCAAACGAGATCATAAAAGCCAGATACGCAAGAGGGGTTTCAACCTAGACTTCCTACAGGGTCAAGTTCAGCCTTCACCTCATTCATGGTTTTGGGGTAAAATGCAAGGCTGGAAGAGCTTTGGCCACTGGAAAACACGGTGGGTCTTTAAAGTGAGAACCACCTAATTTCCAAACACGACCCTTTTCACAGCGAGGCCTGCGGTTCTGAGAAGACAGTCAGGCAGACCCAGGGCATTGGCTAAATGACCATTTCCAGTTCCCGCTGTTTTTGAGTGATTTTGATGACCCGCAGCAAAAAAAGCAGTGGATACTCTTATAAAGCACAAACCCGCACTGGGCGCACCATGAAGCTGGTGTGTTGGGCACGGCATCCACACCGCCTGGCGCCTTCACTGTTCTCTACTTATTGTGTGGTCATCCTAAAAAAATGAGATTTCCGGGATGGTAGGATGAGAAATGAAAGATAGCGAAGAGAGTGTTGGTCCCACAGAGTCTCTCTCTCTCTCTGATTTTGACCCTGTAGGCACAGGGCAATTAAAGATCTATTGGGATTATGAGCGTTTGTGCTTTAGTTTATCTTTCTGTTTACCTTTGAACACTTTGCCACAGGTCAAGTAATTCAGTATATGGAAAATATACAGGGAGTGGCCAGATTATTATGATCTCTGTACGCATAGTAATCTGGCCACGCTGTGTGTGTGTGTTAGAGGCCTGGTGCATGGGTGGGGTCCGGGGGACATGGGCAGTTGGCCCACCTGCCTGTTGGTTGAACTCCTGGTCGAGGGGACAATTTGCATATTAGCCTTTTATTCTATAGGATATGCACTGAGTGGCCAGATTATGATGCGTTCAGAGATCATCATCATCCGGCCGCTCAGTGTATCAACTGTCTGTTTTAGCATTGGAGGATGTGAAAATCCCAGGGACACAGCGTTAGAGAATGGCAAGGTCTTCCTGTAAATGACAACGTGGGAGAAACCAGGAAACCCCCCCCTCCCCCCACTGCCCTTAGCAGTGACTGCCAGCATTTGGGAACAGTACCATAAATATCAAAATCCCACATTTCACAGCTCATCTGAATAAATATGTAAACCATGGCCGACGTGGAGCGGAACACCACCTGCAACAGACGAGAGCACGGCTGTGTTAGGAAAGCGATGATGTGGCGTTTCCGCTCCCCGCTCCCCGCGAACTCGGCGGTTTTTGCAGAGTCACCGTGTCATGCAGTCGCCAGCACTCAGGCCGGCACGTTCCTATCGCTCCGAAAAGACACACTCACCCACAGCGGTTACCCCCTCCCGCCCTCTTCCGTGTCTCTATGGATTCGTCTCTTGTGAACACGCCACATACATGGAATCATACCATCGGTGGCCTTTGCTAACTGGGCTCTCTCACTCGGCATAATGTCAAGATAGCAAAGGGAGTGCTGGTTCCGCAGAGTCTCTCTCTGATTTTGGCCCTGGAGTCACAGAAACATTAAAGATCTATTGGCATTAGGGGTGTCTGTGCTTTAGTTTATCTTTTCGTTTCCCTGTGAACGCTTTGCCACGGGTCATGGAATTCAGTTTATGGAAAATATACACGGAGTGGCCAGATTATTATGATCTCTGTACGCATGGTAATCTGGCCACTCAGTGTGTGTGTGTGTGTGTTTTTGTGTGTGTGTGCGTGTGTGTGTGTGTGCGCGTTTGTGTGTGTATGTGTGCGCGTGTGTGTTTTTTTGTGTGTGTGTGTGTGTGTGTGTGTGTGTATGACATTCAGCATGAATCATCACTTCCTTTTTTTTTTTTAATCCTCACCAGAGGATATTGTTCCGTTGATTTTAGACAGTGGAAGAGAGAGGGAAAGAGAGAGAGAAACAGCGATGTGAGAGAAACAAACGATGAGTTGCTTCCTGCAGGAGCGCTGATCAGGGCCCAGGCTGGGGAGGAGCCTGCAACCAAGTCACGTGCTCTTGACGGGGATCGAACCCGGGACCCTTTGGTCCACAGGCCGACGCTCCCTGTCCACTGAACCTGGACCCAAACCAGCCAGGGCTCGTCCTTTTTTTACTGAATAACCTTCTATCGCATGGCTATCCCACAGTGTGTCTGTCTACTCATCAGCTAGCTGACGGGCATTCCTGCTTGGTTCCACTTTTCGCTACAAACATTTGTATGCAAGTTTTTGTGTGAACACGTATTTTCCGTTCCAGGAGGCATGTACCTCTGAGCGTAATGGCTGGGTCATTTGGTGAGTCCACATTTAACCTTTTGAAGAACCCCCCAAATTGTTCCGCAGTGGCTGCACCATGTTACACGCACCCCGGGGTGTCTCCGCATCCTCTCTGACACTTGTCATTTTCCTTTCTGGCATAGCCGTCCCACTGAGTCTGAGGTGGCATCTCATTACGGTTCCGACTGACATTTCCCTAATGACTAACGAAATGGAGCATCTTCTCACGTGTTCATTCGTCAATTGGGCTGTTTATCTTCCCTTTTTAAAGTGACTTAATCATTTACTATATTCGAGTCTCTTTCCAAGATACTTTGAAAAATTCGTTAATCTCGATGATAAACTTTTCCATCATATTTTAATATCTATGTAGAAATATAGCCATATTAATGTTGCCACTCTTAATTTAGAATTTGGGGTGTTTTCTATTATTTTATTATTAAAAGTTTCAAACATACAAAAGTTTTTTTCAATCATACAGCAACCACCTACACACCCACCACCTCAATCCCATACTGAACACGCCTCCTATCACCATCTAGCCATGCCTCGCCATCTATCAATCAATCCACCTTATTCTCCCTGTATGAAAATAACTGACACCCTAGCCGGCTTGGCCCAGTGGATAGAGCGTCGGCCTTCGGACTGAAGGGTCCCAGGTTCAATTCCGGCCAAGGGCACATGCCCGGGTTGCGGGCTTGTTCCCCAGTAGGGGGCATGCAGGAGGCAGCGATCAATGATTCTCTCTCATCACTGATGTTTCTATTTCTCTCCCTCTCCCTTCCTCTCTGAAATCAATAAAGAAATATATATATATATATATATATATATATATATATATTTTTTTTTTTTTTTTTTAAATAACTTACAGGTATTAATACTCCCTCTCTTTTTTATGTTCGCTACTTCTAAAAGTTTGGAGGCTGGAAAAGCAGGTACTTGAACTGGCTATAAAGTTAATCTGCCATCAGAGGGCCTTGTGCCATTCATGATCAAGTTCTTGGTCGTTTCTGTTTTTGTTTCTTCTTTCAGGACTTAAGACGTCACGCTATGGGAAAACGAAACAAACCAACAAAGCATTTCCTCCACCTTACCCTGGTATCTTCACTGATGTAGCCACACATGACCTTCTCGTTCCTGACCCACAGCTCCCCGGCCTGTGCCCTGAGAGGAGACAC